>JAJGOT010000222.1:0-390000 GCA_022457155.1 Cladopsammia gracilis | reverse complement strand
TATAGAAGTGTCCGTATTATAGAGGTGTCCGTATTATAGAGGTAACTGTATTAAAGAGGTGTCCGTATTATAAAGGTGTCCGTATTATAAAGGTGTCCGTATTATAGAGGTGTCCGTATTATAGAGGTGTTCGTATTATAGAGGTGTCCGTATTATAGAGGTGTCCGTATTATAGAGGTGTCCGTATTATAGAGGTAACTGTATTAAAGAGATGTCCGTCTTATAGAGGTGTCCGTCTTATAGAGGTGTCCGTATTATAGAGGTGTCCGTATTGTAGAGGTGTCCATATTATAGAGGTGTCCGTATTATAGAGGTGTTCGTATTAAAGAGGTGTCCGTATTATAGAGGTAACTGTATTAAAGAGGTGTCCGTATTATAGAGGTGTCCGTATTATAGAGGTGTCCGTATTATAGAGGTGTCCGTATTATAGAGGTGTCCGTATTATAGAGGTAACTGTATTAAAGAGGTGTCCGTCTTATAGAGGTGTCCGTATTATAGAGGTGTCCGTATTATAGAGGTGTCCGTATTAGAGAGGTGTCCGTATTATAGAGGTGTTCGTATTATAGAGGTGTCCGTATTATAGAGGTGTCCGTATTATAGAGGTGTCCGTATTATAGAGGTAACTGTATTAAAGAGATGTCCGTATTATAGAGGGGTCCGTATTATAGAGGTGTCCGTCTTATAGAGGTGTCCGTATTATAGAGGTGTCCATATTATAGAGGTGTCCGTATTATAGAGGTGTCCGTATTGTAGAGGTGTCCATATTATAGAGGTGTCCGTATTATAGAGGTGTCCGTATTATAGAGGTGTCCGTATTAAAGAGGTAACTGTATTAAAGAGGTGTCCGTATTATAAAGGTAACTGTATTAAAGAGGTGTCTGTATTATAGAGGTGTCCGTATTATAGAGGTGTTCGTATTATAGAGGTGTCCGTATTATAGAGGTGTCCGTATTATAGAGGTGTCCATATTATAGAGGTGTCCGTATTATAGAGGTGTCCGTATTATAGAGGTGTCCGTATTATAGAGGTGTCCGTATTATAGAGGTGTTCGTATTATAGAGGTGTCCGTATTATAGAGGTGTCCGTATTATAGAGGTGTCCGTATTATAGAGGTGTCCGTATTATAGAGGTGTCCATATTATAGAGGTAACCGTATTAAAGAGGTGTCCGTATTATAGAGGTGTCCGTATTATAGAGGTGTCCGTATTATAGAGGTGTCCGTATTATAGAGGTAACTGTATTAAACAGGTGTCCGTATTATAGAGGTGTCCGTATTATAGAGGTGTCCATATTATAGAGGTGTCCGTATTATAAAGGTGTCCGTATTATAGAGGTGTCCGTACTATAGAGGTGTCCGTATTATAGAGGTGTCCGTATTATAGAGGTGTTCGTATTATAGAGGTGTCCGTATTAGAGAGGTGTCCGTATTATAGAGGTGTCCGTATTATAGAGGTGTCCGTATTATAGAGGTGTCCATATTATAGAGGTGTCCGTATTATAAAGGTGTCCGTATTATAGAGGTGTCCGTACTATAGAGGTGTCCGTATTATAGAGGTGTCCGTATTATAGAGGTGTTCGTATTATAGAGGTGTCCGTATTAGAGAGGTGTCCGTATTATAGAGGTGTCCGTATTATAGAGGTGTCCGTATTATAGAGGTAACTGTATTAAAGAGGTGTCCGTATTATAGAGGTAACTGTATTAAAGAGGTGTCCGTATTATAGAGGTGTCCGTATTATAGAGGTGTCCGTATTATAGAGGTAACTGTATTAAAGAGGTGTCCGTATTATAGAGGTGTCCGTATTATAGAGGTGTTCGTATTATAGAGGTGTCCGTATTATAGAGGTGTCCGTATTATAGAGGTGTCCATATTATAGAGGTAACCGTATTAAAGAGGTGTCCGTATTATAGAGGTGTCCGTATTATAGAGGTGTCCGTATTATAGAGGTGTCCGTATTATAGAGGTAACTGTATTAAACAGGTGTCCGTATTATAGAGGTGTCCGTATTATAGAGGTGTCCATATTATAGAGGTGTCCGTATTATAAAGGTGTCCGTATTATAGAGGTGTCCGTACTATAGAGGTGTCCGTATTATAGAGGTGTCCGTATTATAGAGGTGTCCGTATTATAGAGGTGTTCGTATTATAGAGGTGTCCGTATTAGAGAGGTGTCCGTATTATAGAGGTGTCCGTATTATAGATGTGTCCGTATTATAGAGGTAACTGTATTAAAGAGGTGTCCGTATTATAGAGGTAACTGTATTAAAGAGGTGTCCGTATTATAGAGGTGTCCGTATTATAGAGGTGTCCATATTATAGAAGTGTCCGTGTTATAGAGGTGTCCGTATTATAGAGGTAACTGTATTAAAGAGGTGTCCGTATTATAAAGGTGTCCGTATTATAAAGGTGTCCGTATTATAGAGGTGTCCGTATTATAGAGGTGTCCGTATTATAGAGGTGTTCGTATTATAGAGGTGTTCGTATTATAGAGGTAACTGTATTAAAGATGTGTCCGTATTATTAGGTGTCCGTATTATAGAGGTGTCCATATTATAGAGGTGTCCGTATTATAAAGGTGTCCGTACTACAGAGGTGTCCGTATTATAGAGGTGACTGTATTATAGAGGTGTCCGTATTATAGAGGTGTCCATATTACAGAGGTGTCTATTATAGAGGTGTCTATTATAGAGCTGTCTGAGTTATAGGGGTGTCCGTATTATAGAGGTGTCCGTATTATAGAGGTGTCCGTATTATAGAGGTGTCCGTATTATAAAGGTATCTGTATTTTAGAGGTGTCCGTATTATAGAGGTGTTCGTATTATAGAGGTGTCTAACTTACAGAGGTGTCCGTATTATAGAGGTGTCCGTATTATAGAGGTGTCCGTATTATAGAGGTGTCCGTATTATAGAGGTGTCCGTATTATAGAGGTGTTCGTATTATAGAGGTGTCTAAATTACAGAGGTGTCCGTATTATAGAGGTGTCCGTACTATAGAGGTGTCCGTACTATAGAGGTGTCTAACTTACAGAGGTGTCCGTATTATAGAGGTGTCCGTATTATAGAGGTGTCCGTATTATAGAGGTGTTCGTATTATAGAGGTGTCTAAATTACAGAGGTGTCCGTATTATAGAGGTAGGTATTGTATAAATTTGTGTATCTTCGGGACCAAAAGAACTGCCCGTATTACTGATGGAGATGTCCGTAAAGAGAAGTTCGACTGTACTTTTATGTCACATTAAAATTTGTATGGTTTTGTGAATTAATAACCACCTAAACAAAAATGCCTGGTTTCTCTACTTGGGAAGCTTTCATCTATTTTAACAATTCTAAAATGCATGATTCAAATTGCGACAGCAAGCTTGCATTGTTTAAAAGGTCGAGAAAGCAAACTCAAGGAGGCTGTGCACATCTACTGGAAATTTAAGGTGGCTTTAAACCCCACCTACATATTTTTTTTTAAACTTTTCCAAAAGTTGCATCTTATCGTACTGATCAAAATTCGACAATAAAAAATGGGGTTCACCGAGTCATTTTTGAGTTATTAACACTTAAAGATAAAATCAAGTGTGTTTTCAGCACGTTATACTGTTGCTATAGTAACATATTGTGTCACAAAAATGATAACAACTTGTTCACCAATCGTTGGGCATTCGTTTGACATCATGATTGTAACATCAACTGATAAAGAGTGATTATAATGACCCATCAAATTCTAAGTCTTGAAAAGTGCTGGAAACCATTGGGAGCCACCTTAAATCAACAAGTCGAACACGTCAATCAGGGTAACAGTTACGCTTTAGGCATTGTTATTATTTACACCTAATCTTCTGTTATTAATTTATGTAATCATAGTTGATTATGGATGCTTCTTTAGATTGTTATAAGTTCCAACGGTTTTTCCAACACTCTTTGTAACTGACGAAGATGGGAGACACATCGAAACATGTATTACAAATTAAAAAACTTCGTGATCTTTTTAAAAATTACGATTGTTTAATAATGGTAATTGAACTGAGTGGAGTGCAATTTGGTCTGAAATCATACGCGTGATTTAAAAATCGAACGAGCGCACAGCGCGAATTCGATTTGAAATCACAAGTATGATTTCAGACCAAAATTGCACGGCACGAAGTTCAATTACCACTTTATTACATCCATTTTGAAATCGCACAATTTAATTGCCCAAATACAGGATTTTTTAGTCAGTGCCAATATTGATGTGTCTTATAGATGCGATTTAGAGCAAAAAAAAATAGTACGATTCGAGAATAAATTGCACTGCTGAGAAAAAGATGTGATTTAGAGCAAAAAAACAGTGAGAGTCAGGAATAAATCGCACTGCTGAGAAAAAGATGCGATTTGGAGCAAAAAATAGTGCGATTCGAGAATAAATCACACTGCTGAGAGCCAATCAGATTGCAAGGATCACCAGTGATTTCAAAATGGATGTAATTCGTATGTAAGTTACTGTGATACCCTTCCCGGCATTGATTAAGTAATTATAGCACAAAACACAATGTCAATGTCATATACATCACTTGTATTTTATAACAAGACTAATATACTGAATCATTTTGAATAACTAGAGCTTAAGCTTTGAATAATATTATCATCACTTGTTTGGGACGCTCAAACACTGTCCCTGTCCCGTTTATAGATATGTCCCTTTAGCGGAGGTGATAATTACAAACATTATATGAGCGTTTTCCCGGGACCGGGAGGTATCCCGTTAATTGAGGTGTCCCAAAATCGAGGTTCAACTGCATAAGAACAAAAAACTGTGTTCAACCAGCTTTAGTTCAATTGCATGTAGAATTCATCAACGTTAAGTCATTATTGTTTTGCTTTAGAAACTGTTCTACAATCCATCCTTGAAATGACCCTCCCCCAAGTACAAACAGACGTTTTCCCGCTGCGAGAATGTTGATCTCGACAATTGCTATGGCGCCGTGGTCAGAAAGAGAATAATCAACAGGCTGAAAATAAACTGGGTTTAAATACTTTGCTAAAATCTCAATGAGTTCCTTTGCTTTTTTCTTTAAGCTTACAGGGCGTGACGAAGAACCGAACTCTGAGAAATCAGTGGCAAGATAAACTTTACAGCCAAGAGCATTCGCCATCATACGAGCTCGAGAGCTCAACTCTAACATACACTTTGTCACTAAATCAATATCTCCACCATGATACAATATGCTTTCTGCGCGGATGTGAACGGATATAAAGTCAGGTCGTAAATTTCGAGCAATAAAATCCTGGGCGATGTGTTTGAGTTTCACATTGAAGAAGTCTTCTTTTCGAAAATACAAAGGGCGAGCCACGGTGGACGTGAAATTGAACTGAGCTCTAACGGATCTGCCCGGGTACTCGTTGCCTCTCCACTCCACTATACCAACACACGGCTGTCTCTTGGCAATTTCAGTCTCAAATGTCTCCACGGAATGAAAGGCAGGGGCATATATACAGGTTGTTGTGTTGACCTTAAAATCATGGCGAAAATGGCGAAATACACCTGTGTGCGGCGCTCTGCAAGGAAAAATTGCCGCGGTGTCCTTGAATGTCTCAGCTTCTTCATAGCTATAATGAAAATGTACCAACACATCCAAAGTGTCATTGCAGACATCGCGAAACTCTTTCCAACTTACAAGCGTACCATGACCGGTAAATTGAAGCTTCTGATTAAGCTCAGACACGTTGTAGTACAGTGAGAGAGTTTGGGTCTGTTCGCTTATCATTGTGCCATAAAAGTTTGAATCTTCTACAAACGGAATCACAACCCGGCGTCCGCCATGGCCTGCAAGCGCTGTAAGTTGAATTAGGTTGCTAGTCGCCTGCGTTAGTTGTTCCCAGTAAATAAAAGCGATAAGAAACTTATTTTCATTGCGCTGCTTACTCGGTTCGTCGACATTGCTTAACAGAAGGTCGGTTAACATTTCACGTTTGTGCTGTGAAGTTATGGCACTACTCCTCTGCTCGATATTTATACGCACATCTTGATCTGTGAATATCATTCGAGATATATTCCACAGAAACAAGGCTATTGTTATTCCAATAACTAAAGACAGTTTTAGCGGCAGCTTTACCTTACATACTTTAAACCTCATTCTTGACTTCGGTCATGAATGACAAAATTGTCTGAAAAATTTGTTAGAACTCGGATGGTCCAGATGAATACGCGTCGATCACAGAAGCCAATGTTATTAATTGCCACTATAAAAGGTGAAAATTTTAGAATATTAATTCATAATATTGGGTACGTTCCTTTGGTAAAATCCAAAAACAGATTTGTACTGGTGAAGGATTTTTCGACCCGCCATATACTACAAAGGCGTATGCATTGAGCATCTCCTTAAGCGCCAGCTCCACATAGGCCATATACGCCTGAATGACATTTTCCCGTCATTTAACATGCATGGGTTTAATGGAAATACCGCACCTCGTTTCAAGCATTTTTTAAAAAAAACGCTTCGCCTTATCTCATGAATCTAGTTTGTTTTTTGAATATTGGGGTGATTTTATGGGTATGTTTGGGAGGAAATAGTTTTTCTCAAAGGATTTGTAAAATTGAGAGAAATAATAAATATTGAAGATTTTAAATGTGTAATGTAGATTTAATGTAGTCATAAAATTAGAATTTGTAATTGATAATTTTATTAAAATACCCCGTCCACACGTATCCGGATATTTTTGAATCCGCAACTTTTTTGTTACGGATTAAAAAATATTCGCGTCCACACGTAGCGTATTCGAATCGTATTTGCCCGAATTCGCCGGATACGTGTGGACGGAAGGCCAATTCGCAACAAAAAAGTTGCGGATTCAAAAATATCCGGATACGTGTGGACGGGGCCTGATAGTCCACTATCAACTTGTGGTGCTCTTGCGTGGGTATCAACCTGTCTGTTGGTGTTCCTAAAATCATTTTCTTATTTCTATCCCTTCTTTAAATCTGTTAAAATTTCATTCAAATTCAGGTAAAGTCCCGCCTTAAGAAAGAACGTAATTAAGAAATCACCACTGAGCATCCGTGAGATTTACAAATCGTTCAATGCAGTGAAAAAGCGGCCATGATGAAAACAGCGGAGGTTCTGCCTAATACACACTACTCAACAACATGAATAATAAACTGGTCAAACTAAGGAGCTAAGAAGTCATTATTCAGTCCAGTAGAGACACCACAGTTTCACGCTTGGATCCAAGCGAATTGTTAACATATCGGCACCGCAATGAATCAAAACAAAACTTCACCGGCTTTTAAATTAAAAGCGAAGGGTGGAAACCTGTCATATAATTATTCATCTAACAGAGTTAAAACACTTCAAATAAAACAAACTGAAATTCATTTTAATATTACAAGACTGGATCCTGGAAAGTTGAATTAACTCTTTCGGTAAATGAAGCAAAAAAAAAAAAAAATGATATTGCTCAAATTCAGAATACGGTTATGTCACATTAAAATTTGTATGGTTTTGATAATAATTAACCACCTGGACAAAAATGCCTGGTTTCTCAACTTGGGATACCTCCCCCGGAGGGAGGGGGACTTCCATTAACGGGGGTGCTCGTCGGAAATTTTTCGTAAAACATCCTAACAGGTACAAGAATCTCGTTTCATGGGCGTGGGCGCGTGGCTCAAATGGGTTTTTACCCCTATTAAATATAAAGAGGTAGCAATTCTAAACCAACTCACCTCATATTCTGTCATTTATTTTGGCTTCCCCAAAAAGTTACTGTGATAATTATAACGGTGGTCATTTTAGATTTTAGCTTCACATGCAGTAAAAATTTACAAATTATCACCCCTAAAAGATACGAGGGGTACCCCCGTCATTTTTATATTAGAGTTTCCCACCGGATGCCTCCATCTATTTTAGTCGAACTGTAAAATGCATGATTCAAATCGCAACAGCAAACTTGCACTATTTAAATTGAGGTTTACTGTGATAGCCTTCCACAGATTAGGTAACCATAGCACAAAACACAATATCAATGTCATATACATCACTTGAATTTTTAAATCATGACATGTACTTTGTTAGAGTACAATACACCCAGTATTCCAAAATGGCAGCCAATTTATTTTTCCTTTATATGCATGTTAATTAGCCCTCTTGGCCTCATGACTTTCGCTTTAAATTCTTTTGTATTTTCCACATCCTGACGACGCCAAGAGGGCTAATTTATATAGATACAAAAGAATAATAAAATGGCCGCCATTTTGGAATAAGGTGTATTTAGCGGTTTTCAATTAACTGTCGAAAGTATTTTGCTTTGGTTTTGCATTGCTACGGTTTGTGATTGGCTAAAAAAATCTCGCGCCACTTTCTCGACCAATCAGAGGCAAAACCAAAAACAATCGTGACTTGCTTGCACGCGTTTTCCCGCGCTTGGCGCCGGCTAAATGTATTTGCTACGAGTTCTGATTGGTTCATAGGATTGTCTGCGTCTGTTGTGGTTGACCAAAGTAATTACCGAGTAATTACTTTGGTTTTGGTTTTACTACACTCAATTGAAAACCGCAGTGACATCTTTATAATCTTCTTTGGTTGTCACTCGTACTACATATTCAACTGTCCCCTTAATCAAATGTCATTTGGGACGCTCAAACACTGTTCCTGTCCCCTTAATAGAAAAACCCTGTGTTCAACCAGCTTTACTTCATTTGCATGTAGAATTCATCAACGTTAAGTCGTTATTGTTTTGCTTTAGAAACTGTTCTACAATCCATCCTTGAAATGACCCTCCCCCAAGTACAAACAGACGTTTTCCCGCTGCGAGAATGTTGATCTCGACAATTGCTATGGCGCCGTGGTCAGAAAGAGAATAATCAACAGGCTGAAAATAAACTGGGTTTAAATTCTTTGCTAAAATCTCCATGAGCTCCTTTGCTTTTTTCTTTAAGCTTACAGGGCGTGACGAAGAACCGAACTCTGAGAAATCAGTGGCAAGATAAACTTTACAACCAAGAGCATTCGCCATCATACGGGCTCGAGAGCTCAACTCTAACATACACTTTGTCACTAAATCAATATCTCCACCATGATACAATATGCTTTCTGCGCGGATGTGAACGGATATAAAGTCAGGTCGTAAATTTCGAGCAATAAAATCCTGGGCGATGTGTTTGAGTTTCACATTGAAGAAGTCTTCTTTTCGAAAATACAAAGGGCGAGCCACGGTGGACGTAAAATTGAACTGAGCTCTATATCCAACGGATCTGCCCGGGTCACTGTTGCCTCTCCACTCCACTATACCAACACACGGCTGTCTCTTGGCAATTTCAGTCTCAAATGTTTCCACGGAATGAAAGGCAGGGGCATATATACAGGTTGTTGCGTTGATCTTAAAATCATGGCGAAAATGGCGAAATACACCTGTATGCGGCGCTCTGCAAGGCAAAACTGTCTTAATTTTCTTGAATATCACACCCTCTTCATACCTATAATGAAAATGTACCAACACATCCAGAGTGTCGTTGCAGACATCGCGAAACTCTTTCCAACTTACAAGCGTACCATGACCGGTAAATTGAAGCTTCTGATTAAGTTCCGAAACGTTGTAGTACAGTGAGAGAGTTCGGGTCTGTTCGTCTATCATTGTGCCATAAAATAGCGAGTCCTTTACAAACGGAATCACAACCCGGCGCCCGCCATGGCCTGCGAGCGCTGTAAGTTGAATAAGGTTGCTAGTCGCCATCGTTAGTTGTTCCCAGTAAATAAAAGCCATAAGAAACTTATTTTCATTGTGCTGCTTACTCGGTTCGTCGACAATGTTTAGCGGAAGGTCGGTTAACATTTCACGTTTGTGCTGTGACTCAGGTTTAACGCTATTCCTCTGCTCGATATTTACACGTACTTCTTGATCGGTGAACGTCATTCGAGATAGATTCCACAGAAACAAGGCTACTGTTACTCCAACTAAAAACAGTTTTGGCGGTAGCGATACCTTGGCTACTTGAAACCTCATTCTTGACTTTGGTCACAACGACAAAATTTTCAGCTTCTCGTGCAATTCAGTGCTTTAAAATACTTTCATTTCAGTCTCGGGGGGAAAGAGGGGTTGAATGTCCAAACAATGCAATTATCGTTAATTTTTTAATGAAAATGATTTTTCATCATCGCCGTGATATATATAAAGATCAGAGTGATGTACTCGTTCGTCTTGTATGCTAATTTTATCCTTGCACAAAAGCAAACTTGTTTTAAAATCCCCTTGGTGTTTCTTCTTTTGTTATGGACTTTTTTTCGCAAAGGTGGCCAATGAAAAAATACTTTTGCAGGTAGACAACAATTTTTAACCCTTTCACTCCCAGAGGCTATTATGAAGACATGTTCAGTTGTATAGTTCTAACTTTTGAGTCTGTTGACGAAATCCTATGGTGTGATCATTCAAATGAAACCTCTTCGGCAGTACTTTTGCATGGTACCATTTGTTTTTCAATATTTTACAAAATGAAATTTGGGATTTTTCTTGAATTTTGATGCTTAGCACTCTTGGGAGTGAAAGGGTTAACGCGAGTTTGACCGCCAACGCACAACATTTATTGGATTTTATGTCTAGTCGATGCCTGTTTATGTAAAAAGCACCGGTCTAGTTTGAAAACTCTCCCTCGATAGCTAAGTGTTCAAAATAGATGCGCTGCCGAGGCTCTGTCGTTTGAAAAATAAAGACAGGATGTAGCCCGTTTAGTTGCAGAAGGACTGTGAACAGCTTTTCATGTATATGTTGTTATCCTTGTTGCTAATTTTATTTTCCCTTGTTTAAAATTCATTATCAACATTATCATACATTACCATACCCCAAAACAAAGGAAAATAAAATTTGCACCAAAGACAAAATTGCACCACAACATATATACATATTTTTTAGGTGCTTTTATCTTGTAAAAGTGAGAAACGGAGCAAGGGAGAACTGAAACTGTTCTACTTCCCTAGGGGGATAGGGGAATTGTTTGAGTGAGTGCTGGCGCAGGAAAACATGTCCGCCGGGGGGGGGGGGGGGGGACTCCCATATAAAAATGACGGGGGTGCTCGTCGTACCTTTTAGGGGTCAAAATTTGGAGATTGGTACCGCTTAGGGTACTAAAATCTAAAATGACCACCGTTGGACTTATCGCGGTACCTTTTAGGGTATAAGCTGAACAAATATGAGAGAATATGACATGTGTTGTTTCAGAATTGGTACCTCTTAGCCACACCCATCAAACAAGATTCTGGTACCTTTTAGGATGTTTTTCGAAAATTTCCGACAAGCACCCCGGTCATTTTTATATGGGGTCCAACGGGGAACATGGTAGGCAATCTCTCAATCTCTCGTCTCATGTACCTGCACTTTCCACTCCACTCTACCTCAACCCCCCCCCCCCCCCCCCTCAAAAAAAAAAAAAAACTTCTCAGATAAGGAACAAAGTTAACCAGCATTGCAAATAGCATTATCAAGATCCTTGAAGACACACAAGACATATGCAGTGAATGGGATTTCAAGTAACCGTTGTTAATTGAACCGTTGTTAGGATCTGACGAAGTTGTAAGAATTTGCTTGATCACACTTTTTAATTTTGTCCCCCACTCTACTTGCGTCTACTCTACGAATTTTGTTCTGTGAGGATGTTCATAACGTTCATGTGTGTGATGAAAAGAAAACATATCAAATTGGTGTGAGGGGAGGACTTATATGCAGGGGCACTATAACCAGGATATTTTCAGTTTCATTTGCGGACAGATGGTACTTAATAAACTAGGGGTTATAACCTGGATTTTCCCTCAGGGATGGTAGAGCGAGCGAAACGCGTGCGCGCGTGAAAATCATCCCAAGCGAGAAAGGCCTGACGCGGCGGGGTGATTTTCACGTGCGCTCGTGTTTCGCTCGCCCTGCTATCCCTGATGAAAAATGAGAGACTACTCGTAGTCTATCATGAAAAAGAGTGCGCTTTATTATCTTGATATTGAAGGAGGAAAACACCACAAGGGCTGTAAACAAAGAAATATGAACTAAAAAGACAAAATGATAGCTTAAACAATCACAGTTTCAACAGAATGGCAAGTTCGATTTCTTGACCGCCTGTCACGAAATCTAATTTGCTAAACTTTAATCAACTTCCATCCTTGTTATTCAGGGCCGGGTTGTCCAAAGCGTGGTTAAGCTAACCCAGGGTTAACATCAATTTTGATTCCAGTTAAATAATTAATCAATGGAGATTTTTCCAAAGTATTTTTGCCCTTTAGTTTCGTCTCTGACTTGTCTTCGCATGTAACTTATAATTAGCTTTTGAAAACACTTCTAACAAGAGAAATTACATCCTTGGTTTAGTTTTAATCCTGGGTTAGTGTGGCTGCTTTCGAACAACCGGGCCCAGCACTTTATCTCCGAACTACTGCTCCTGTTGTACTCTATACAACCTTTTTATCCAACTACGTTGTACATTTGTGGCATTTGGCAAAACAACACGGGAATAGGAAAGCAGAAATTATAAAAAACATTGGCGGGACACTGTATCGTGAATATAACAAAAGTCAGTGATCTTTATTTTTAAGTTCATTGACTGTATTTTGAAGTACACAGATTTCAATGTATCACATTATTTATAATTTTATTAATTAGAGCGTTCCAAGTTAATGCTCCCCTCTACTAAAGGGTTGTTTAAATGAGAGAAAGCGTTTATTTAAGTAAATACACTATATAAAAATAACAGTTCTACCCTTACAAACATCTGTGTTCTATGGAGGGAGGTAGATATTTTCTTCAACACCACCAATGCAAAAAAAAAAATGTATATACATAAATTGTCTTGCACAATGACAACAACAAGCACAAGTTCAGGTAGACTGATTCTGAGGCATCCAAGGTTGCTTGCACTCAATTCTCTTCTCTCGCCATGCATCTGGTGTCCTTTGTTTGAGGGGCTTGTTGTTGGCCATCAGGCAGGAAGAGAAGTGAGTGAGTGCAAGCGATCTCAGACTGAGAATCAGGCTAAAGTTCAGACTGGGTCATCTGAATCCTGAATTACTTCCTGCTGGCTGTCTGTTCTGCTTTCTTTAATCGCTTTTTCAACTCAAGTGGCATCTTCTCGTAACATTTCTTGCACAGAGGTTGCATGTCAAACTCATGAAATTTGCTCCTAAAGGGGAAGCAATTAAGACAAAATCCAGTGTTAATGCTTCAGTGAAATCAAGTGAATATGGTAACACTCAAGTAACACTCCTCCCCTTTATGTTATATTATTATACATTGGTGTCACTAGCTCGATTTTGATTGGCTATAAGCACGCAGCTAATTATTGCTTGCTGTTTCCGTTACGTCATACCTACAGACAATAGTTTTATGCATGCAGAAGTGACGTCATACCTACAGACAATAGTTTTATGCATGCAGAAGTGCGCGCTCTTGTCTTTACTAGTGCAGCTCAGGAATATGCATAATAAATTATTGGATTCGGTTTTCGCATGATAGCGATAATTATCAAGGCCTCAGTTTGTGTTATCCGCCTCAGCCTTCGGCTTCGGCAGATAACACAAACTTTGGCCTTGATAATTATCGCTATCATGCTCAACCTCATCCAATAATTTTTAATTGGCGGAGAGTAGCATTCCATGATGAACCAAACAATGGCTGCTTAGGAGACCAGATCTGACTTAGCTTGCCAAATAAATTACACATACTGTAGTACAAGAACCATGATCCTTGACAGAAACAACTGAACATTCAAGGAAACTCGCAAGGAGCCCAAAGCTCAGAGACTACGACCCCAGAGCCTGCAATGCAAATGTTTTCTAGAGGCGTGCAAGTGCTAGAATCCTACAATTCATCTGTATGTTATATCCCAAATGAGATTCTAAAAAAAAATCTTGTACCCAGTAATTTAGTATTAATGTCATAAACAGTATTTGGCATATGGGAGCTTTTGGTGGACATTTAGGTGTTTAAGTGTTTACGACAAATGCCTTTTGGCTTCTAGGATACACATTATTACTTAATACTGATCTTACGAACCTAAGAGTTAAAGTGATGCTGCATCCAATACAAGTGAAATGCTGAACACACCAACATTTCTGAAGAGCATTTACCACTGCAAAAAATAATTTGTAATATCAGACCAAACTGAATAATATTAAATAAATATAACAAAATGGAACTTTGACTTGACTTTAGAGTCCACTTACCATCTCCCACAATGGCTTTATTACATTCAAAGCATACATCACCAAACAACTGCAACAAGAAAGTAACCAAGTTTACTTAGCATCTTCAGAGACATGTTAGTTGACACAAAGGTACATTCATAAAAATTAATGAGTATTTGTATGTCTTGTGTACTTCAGGACTTGTGATTTTGTATTCATCTATTTACCTACCTCACTCTTTTTTAGTACTGTAAAACCATTTAAGTTAAAGTAAAGTTAAAGTTATGAGGTCCTGTCAGGGTAATACAGACAACATGGTGTTGTAACAGCGACATCTGCGAAATGACGACGAACAGCAGGAAGATTGTGTGAAATTGTCAACTTGTGGCATGGTAGTGCAAGAAACTGTGACAGTGATACGGTAACCTTGCTAAATTGCAAAATGACCAGGTTTGAAATTCAGACAAGGGACATACCCCCTTCCCCCCTCCCCCACCCACCACTAAATCACTTACTTTAAAGATATTCTAAACAACAATTTATCATACCTCATTGTAATGAGTTTCACAGTATGCAAGCCCTTTCCTTTCATAATAACGATGACCATAAAATGGCTTTTCACACTTGGCACACACAAAATGCTGTCGTAAAAGAAAAAAAATAACAATTTACCTTTCTAATATTAAAACATTAATTTCAACAAGTTGGGTATAGTAACAAATAGAAGTCATGTTATGATGTCAAAAGGAATCAGAATACAAAATAATGGTGGATGAATTTTGTCATAGAAATCACGTGGCCGTGACTGTTTTGTAGTGCTTAAATATCAACTGTTGCTAATAATGGGAAAATTTTTACAACAGGTTTAATTAATTTATATGGATCAACCTCTTACACAAATAAAGTGAAATGCTTTAAATAGTGAAATGCTGACTGTTTACCTCAACATGCCATGCTTTTCCAAGAGCATGTACCACTCGTTCTTCAACAGGTCGTCTTTGAAGAATAAAAGAGAAGACAATCATTAGAAAGAAAAAAAACTGCTATGAGTTAGTATGTGCTAACAAAGAAGAAACTAAATACCATGAAGGCTGATACAAGTTCTGTAATATGATAGCCAACAAGGCAAAATAACAAAATTTATCATTATAATTCAGTTAAACAGCCAGTATAACAATGTAATTTTCAACTTATTTTATTCTCTTTTATTTATAATGCTGTACATTGACATTACTCAAATCCATTTAAATTATGTTTAATTACCATACTTAAACTGCCTATAACCTGTAAATTCATATTTTCAGAATCAACTCTACACGCATTGAATAGTTAAATGGTGAAATATTTCTTGTTTTAAATGTTGCGTTATTGAGTTATAGAGAACTGAACTTACAATATTCTTATTAGATGATATCAACCCAGGAATCATTTATTATACAACTATACTTGTTTTCACCTCCAAGTAATATTTTTTTAATGAATCACTTGACTATCTGTAGTTTATTTTTAGTATTTATCAAATTTATTATCCTCAAGCTGTAAACTGTGCATTGTAAATTGGCATAGAAATAATAGCAAAGACCTGGGTTGACGTCATCTAATTAGCATTAATTTTTGTAAATTCAAATCTCTATAACTCAATAATGCAACGTTCAAAACAAGAAATATTTTACCATTAACTATTCAATGTGCGTAGAGTTGATACTGAAAATATGTATTTACACTTTAAGGGTTATAGGCACTTTAATAAATAATTAACACAATATTATTCTAATTCAATCTATTTTATTGTTTTTAAGTGTAAACCCTTTTTAATTACTCCCAGAATCAATTATGGAGACATACATGTAGCATAGCGTAGTTCTAACTTTTGAGTCTGTCTATGAATAAAATGAAATTTAGGGCGTTTTTTGAATTTGAAAGGGTTAAACAATCTTTACATCGTAGCTCTCCTGATTATATTTCTGTCTTCATGACATTGACTTACCTACAAGCTCCACAAATTGGTGTTCCCATTTTATCATGACATCTCAGGCAGTACAACTCAGTGTCTCGCTTACGGCACAGATGGTCCAGCTCCTTACTATTAAACATGAAGTAAGAAATTTAATTAGTACGATCAGGAGCTTCATTAGAGCTGCCTATCATCTACATGTACTCGTTTGCTTCAGGATTAAATGGTAAACAAGGATTTCATTTCTCTTCAATCTAAAAACTGGTAAACTTCAAAAGCTTATTTTCAGTTAGATGCAAAGACTTGTAAGTCAAGTTGAAACTGAACAGAAGGGTAGAGAACCTTCGGAAAAATTTTACTTGATTACCTCGGTTAGCTTTATCATACCTTGAACAACCAGGTCCCTAGACATCTAACCCTGACCCCCCCCCCTCCCCTCTCCCCTCTGGTGAGAAAGAGATACCTAATTTTTAGACACTGCCTGCTGCATTAAAAAATTCACTTGTAGCCCCAGTGTGATTCATAATCACCGCTTGGTAGTAACACTCACTTGCAAGAAAAGCAGTTGTAATGCCATGGATGTACTGGCTCACCCATGTACATCAGATGCTCTCCTTCAGGGATGTATGTACTGCAAGAACAAACATGCAAATAATTGATCTCAAATGACACCATGCCAATAAAATGATTCATTTCTTATCATCCTCCCTTTTGTGAAAGTGGGTATAAAATAAATAAATAAATAAAATCTTTATTACCGTGTCTATGTATTTAGCTCATAGAGCTAATTAGGGACACCAACTATTACAAAATAAAAAGAATAATTTTGATTCTAAAAAGACCATGTACAATATCACATTAAGTAATAATTTAACTGAATAAACTATACATTAAGATTTAAAAATATTTAGATGAGAATTGTGAATAATCACGTGCTACAAAGGTTGCAGCAGTTGCTGCTGTCTTCCACTAGGCTGGCCAGGTCAACGCTACGGATATTAGCTTTAAGCGAGCTACGGCTTGGTAATTCACGCATACTGTTTCCTAATTTGGACCAGATATATGGTCCTTGATACCTAAGCGTGTGTTTACCATAACATATGGTATTAAATCATGGTATTTCAAAGTCACTTTTTCTAAGGTTATAATGAGTGCCCTTATGAGTAAATATCTCAGATATGTAGCTAGGTAAAGTCGAGCCAAAAAAAAAAACAACAACCCAGGAGTCTGATTTCTTGTACCTGTTAAACCCACATTTGTCTGTATCAAATCAAATTAATGCCGAGAGATTTATTCTTAATAACTTATCAAATGTTAAAATTGGCACATGTAGTACATGTACTAATACATTTGTTTTGTTGAAGACAGGATGATTTGCTCAGGAATCCCACTTGTTGTTGGATAGTTAATAAATAAGTTGCATAAAAACACATCTTGTACTTACTGACACTTGCGGCAAACATATCGACCAGTTTCTGGAGAACAAAATACACAATCATAGATTAGTTTTAGAAACATGACTTAAATGGAACCCCTAGGTTTGACACAGCAAAAGACATTCATCTCTCTTAAACGCACAATGTTCTTCTTAATAAAGAAAAGTATGTTTATGTGGAGCTCAGTCATATTACTGTATTAAGTAAACTATAATTATTTAGTCTGTCACAAGCAATCAGTGACTTCAAGAAAAAAAATGATTCAAACCTGCACACTGCTCTAACCAATCGAGCTAAGCCTTTAGGCATTTTGAAACCACAGAATGATGGCCTTTCACTAGACTTTACTTATGTAGTACACGTTTCCCAGAAAATGCTGAAAAAGGTGAGATTTTTTAACAAGTGGCAAGCGGAAGTGAGACCAGATTTTTCTCTCATTTTACCGGACAAATCTGATAGGTTTTTTTGCATTAACTCTGGCACAATTCATGCGATCTCTCTAATTTAGGCACTTTTTGAAAGATTTTTTCCTTCTGCGTGAGTCACTTATAAAAGATATAGTTTGTCATAAAAAGGGATGACATCACAAATGGTAGAAAGATGGTGGTCCTGTCTCAGGCAGTTTAGGGCATTTCAGGTGTCAATGGGTTAACTGCTGTGTGTATTTTGCTTGTAGAGAAAACATGTGTAGATGTGTCACACCAAAATTCTCTAACTTACTTTTGGTCTTTTCATCTGCATTACACTTCTTACAGAGGGCCCTAACACACAAAACCAAAATTGGTTTAAATATTATTAATTAAACTGGCTACATGTAGTTACTGTAATAACAGAGTTTCAGACAGGTCGGGGGCAAGAAATTAAGAAAATGGGTAGAAGTAAAATAGGAAGTTCTATGAAGCAATTAAACCCAACACGGGTATTTAATTAATATAGCGCAATTTCCATGTCATTATAATCTAATATGGTTAAAAAACAAATTTATTACACAAACATACAGTGACAACAGACTTGGACAAACATACCTGCCAGCATTTTTGACGAACCCAGAGTCTGCTAAAGCATCATTGCAAATCTCACAACGGAAACAATCTGGGTGCCAGTTGGCTTGCATTGCCTTGATAACTCGGCCAATCACAAACTTGCCTACCAATAAAACAAAACTCTTACAAAACGTACACTGATCTTCTATTTATACTGGTAATTCTGTGTTCTAGCTTTTGTAACTAAAAATTGACAAGAAACATTGGTTTTTCAGGATAATCCTTCTGTGTTATATACCATGTAGTACCAGGTTTTAATTTTTGTGGATTGCCATCAATCCGCAAAAATTAATAAGTTCCCGCAGAAAAAAAAACTCACAAAATAATACTCTGCAAAAATTTACTCCCTTCAGTCATAATTCAGACATTGCTACTTTTTGCAATTTTCGTTTTACATTCTCATAATAGAATAAAAATACTGTATCACCTTAAAATATTTAATAAAATTCAGTGAAATGTCTCTAAATACACTGTAGAATGTACCATTACTCAACAAGTAATAAAAGTTGAATGGATATAACAGAGATGCCAACCTCTGGAGATTGAAACTGGGAGTTTTTTCTGAGGGTGAATTCTGAGGGTGAAATGTTTTCGCGCGCCGACGGTGTGAATCGAACAACATTTTTTTTTAGTCGTGAGCATGTAGGGGGGTCCGGAAAACGTAATTCCTGAGACCCGAAAAGCGTTTGTGAAGTTAAGATATGATGAAAGACCGCATTTGTTTTTGAATTTTGGGAAAATTTGGCTTAAAATCTTAGCCTATTGTAGAGAAAAGATCCAAAGTCGCTTTTAACCGGGAGATTTAGTGACCCGAACGGGAGACCGGGAGATTCGTTCCGTATCCGGTAGAGTTGGCATCTTTGATATAATATTTTGCTGCTTGAACAGCAAATCACAAAAATTAGTTCCTAGCAGAAGTTTCAGTCATCTTGCAGTGCCGCTAAAAATTGTTTCCGCAAAACACAAAAAAAATCGCCAATCCGCAAAATAAAACTCTCACAAAAATTTCATGCTACACGGCAGTAATGTTCTCAACCATCTCATTTTACTTTACACGATCCTAGGCAATTTAGGCCACTGAATTTACATACATTTACATAATGTCAAAAATGGCATCTTCTTATTCTTGGCTTTCACATGACGTCATAAAAATTAAAAAATCTAAGGAAAACGTCCTACAAAGCTGTTTCTAACATGGTATGTGGATACAAGTGTTATAATCTTTCACAAAAAGTTTCAGGTTTTAACGATGTTTTGCTTCCGATTTACAAAGGTTTTAAATGTGTCACGCAATGCGTCACGCTATTTCAGATAAGCCGCGAAAATAAACAAAATTGAATCAGTTGAAAGTTATTGTTTGCATTATAAGTGCTTATAAGCCGAGTTAATTGAGCTTATAGCAAATACAATATTTTTGGATGTGATTTCTGGTGCAATTAAGACTTTGAATTTTTGGCCGCCATCTTTGTGCCCCTCTCAAGGGCACAAAGATGGTCGCTCCATACATTTCTTACTAAAAATATCTAATACTCATTCGCCTATAACTCTTGAACGAAATGCTTTTGCGCTTCAAAATTTGGCCAAGATGTGTATTTTTGAACTCTTTACAATTCCATAAACATTTTGGATTCGAAATCTATTTTTTAATGCTTCTGAATTTTGATATGACGTAAGTGAAAGCCAAGAATATAGAGTTAGTACACATGTATGTTATTTCTTATCATTATGAAGGACTTTTTAAAATAGAAGTCTAAGACTTACAAACAAGCTAAAACTACATGCACTTTCAAAATCAACAATAAAGCAGTCTGTTAATTAAATTGAATTTTACAAGGTGGTGATAGTCTATTGACTATTTTAAACTTACCACACTGTTTGCAGCAGGGAGCAAACAAAGTCTGAAAGTCTTCTTCACAATATCTTCGTTCATCATACTACAAACATTAAACAGCTGTTAGCACTGAAAATCCTACTTGTTACTAAGAAAATTTGAAGTTCTGGGCATAATTTCGGCATTTTCACTCAGTGTGACAAATTGTATTTTTTTAGCCAAACATTGCTTGACATAAAAATGAAGAACAGAGAGACCTGAATTTACAAATTCAGTTGATAAATATGCAGTTTGCTTTTAAATATTATATTTTAAAAGACTTAAATAAAATTATTATATGAAGAGAATGGTGTGAGAATTCATGCAGAAACTCGTAAGTTGTGTTTTGCAGGTTAAACTTGGTTAGATTTTCATTGTGTTTTTAACAATAAATATTAATAGGCCATCTGGAGAATCAAATCAGTTGCCCGACAGACAACATCAAGAAATAAACTACTTGCCAGGAGCTTTTATGAACAAGTTTGTCCCAGGGGACCAGGCTTGCAATTTGTTGAACCCTATTGAACCCTGTCCAATTTGTTGAACCCTATTCAACTCTATCTTGAGTCACCATTCTTGACAAAGGTCCCCCTAAATTTCAGAAGGGTTCATCAATTTCTAGAAAATCTTTTTGTAATATACATATCACAATGACTGCGGCCTGCAATACTCCAAAAAATCCACCTCAGTCTAAGAGTCTAAGGGATTTTCACAGGGATTCTCTAACAACTAAGTTTTAAGTAGATTTCAAAATTGGACAAAGTAGACAGCTATCTGAATAAGTTTTTCTAAGCAATTTGATGAGTGGAAATCAGAACAAAGTTTGTAGTGTTCTTGAGATTGATGAAATACTCTGCTGTGAGGTGCCTTCCAAAAAAAACTATCCTTGATTTGTACTCTTTTTATTGAATAATACCCTTGCAGGATGCTAGCAAATGAATCAAAGGCTCCTAGGAGCCAACCCAGTATTGCAGAAAGCTTATGTTTTTATACTGACATGGTTCGATAGTTTTTTTAACAACTTTTGATGAATGGCAAAAAAAAAAAAAAAAAACAGTATCATCACTTTCATAATGTCCAGTTGGGGAAGAATAAAAAAGAGATTTGAACCCTGGGTCCCTTGTCGTCCAGCAACACGAAAAAGGAAACCTAAAACCACTAGACCACCCTGGAATAGATACCTAATTAAGATCAAATTTTATTATTTCAAGGTAGATATGTGTTGTGGTGCAATTTTGTCCTTGGTGCAAATTTTATTTTCCTTTGTTTTTGGGTATGGAAATGTGTGATAATGTATAATGAGTTTTAAACAAAGGAAAATAAAATTTGCACCTACGGCAAAATTGCACCACAACACATGCGTCAAAATGCACGTCTCTGTTGAAAAATCTGTTAAGATCAATTTTAATGTTGCATTTAAGACTCCAAATGTGAAACATCTTTAAGCTTATTGTTATTTATATTTGTTTACATCAAATTAGTTATTGTTATGGTTGGATTCGCATTGTTCTTGTTACGAAACGCATTCATAACAAAGCATTATGTTACTAAGTTTACAACCGAGTAATGGAACAAGCGAGCAAGCAAGTGGATTTGCCATCCTCTCCGATGAACCATTCATTACGCTTCATGTATTCTCAGGTTAAAAAGGGTACCAGTTTTAACTTTAACAGAACTGCTTACATTGTACATGTAATTCAAAGCTTCAAACCTCCCCCCCCCCCCCCAGCTCCCCTCACTCCCAAAATGACAATAAAACAACAACCTAAAATAATATTTATTTTACAAAAGATAGTTAATTATCTGCAATCCTGGACATAAGTGGCAACAAGCACTTGAGCAATCTTACCTCGTAAAACAAACCATCAGGAAATTGCCGGAAACATTGTACACAACTGCAAATTAAAATGAAATGACAGAAATCATTACAATATAATGCATAAATCAAAGAGGTATAAAATGGACCAATACATTTACACAGTCACTTCATGTAAGGGAAGCAAACAATTAATATTAATCTTGAATTAGACAGTACAAATCAATGATGAGTACAGTTGATGTTCTCAAAGTGGAAACCACTGCAAGGCTGATAAAACTGTTAAGGAAGAAGCAATTATAGTAACTTTTACTTCATTCAATAACATTTGCTTGTGTCTGCAACAAATTGTTCTTTACAGCTAAACTGGGAAAGATTTGCATCTGCAATGTTTCCTAGTTTAGCCAGGCCCTTAGTGGGCATTGCTGTTTGGTTGATCCCAACCAAATTTCAGTTGCTTCTGTAGGTGCAGGATCACAGTTTACACAGAATTAATTTAGTGACAATGTGATGATGTAAACTGTGATACTGTACCCTGTGGCAATCTCAAAGGCAACAGCTAGAATGGGGGTCCACAATAGGTTATTCAGGCCACAAGATTGGGGCTTTTTTAATGGCGGGATTCAGGAATAGGGGATAAATAGGAAGCGAGATGTGGGATTGAAAATATGAACAGAATGCAGGATGTGGCAATTTTTGACAGTGGAATGGGGAAAAATCTGATATTTGACCTCCGGACATTTGACATTCAGCCATGACAACAGTGGTCTGCTGTGACAAGTCAGTTCTATATGTTTTGTTTTACTGCTTGTTCATTGCTTTTCTGCCATGTGCCTTTCTTTCACGCGATGTTAACCAGACTTTTTCATTATAACCACAGAAGATTTAAAAAAGTGGGTGAAGTCCTTGGGAGCTGTCTCCCTTTGTGAAGATGAGCAACATAAGATTATGAATTACAGTATGTGACCTATATATGGCCAATAGCTATAGTAAGGTTGCAGTTAATTTTACTAATACATTTAAAATCAGGATATTTTTTCATCTTAACAGTTTACTAATTAAGTCATGTAATGCAGAAGATCAGGATTTTCTGTTAGAGACCATTGGGATATCAGGATTCCTTGGAAAAATCGATCGGCATTCCGGGATTAAAGAACCCTATTGTAGACACTCTAGAACTACTCCTGAGTGTCAGGCTTAGAAAGAGTTCACTTTTATATTGGTTGAGTTCAAAAGAGCTCGGGATGTTGTAAATGAGTGCTCAGCATATAAATTCAGTTTTCAATTGTTTCTGCATAGGTACATGTCATATAGGTTAATCAGTGTAAGCTTTGATACCCAATCCACAAAGACACTTCAGCAAAAAGGAGAGGACATTCACTACATACAGACACGACGGATGCGCACAAAAAGGTGGAGTGCATTCTTGAAATTTTTGCATGAAGCTTAACTGAAAGTCAGTTAGTATACATATTTTTAACACGGATGGACCAGCAAACGAAAGGATACTGGTTCCAAAAAAACACAAATATTAACAACTGTAGTTATAACTGTCTTCTCTTCTCGCTATAAGAAAACTGGCCGACTCGATCGACTAGTACATGCAGTTCATGTTTGGAAGTTGGTGTGAAGCTCATTATCAATGCTCAAAAACTATGTTACGTCTGTTTCAAATATTTCATTCAGATTCTAAACAATACCAGCAATCATGCAGAAACTATATATAATTTCAATTATTTATTACCGTATGCTAAATTAAGACTGAGTACTTACACAAAACACCGTTCGTGTAGAATTTGACCATTGGAATTTACCATTCGCTCGTCCACACCGAAGCTTTCTTGACAGACCGCGCAAATGGCGTTGCCTAGCCCGTAACCCGCTGGCGGCGGCATTTCATTTTGAACTGGCATGGCAGGCTGCTGATTTTATACGAAAGAGAGCTGTGATCAGAGCAAGGAGCACAAACGCCAATGAATTCACAATACAACAACTCAAACGAATCTTCGGCCGCTCCTTCCAAGGAAACTGGGGATAAGGTTTCACAAAAGCTACTCTCCGGGGAGGGCTACGGCCAACCATCCGGATAAGGGAGTTCTGCGTCGGTGGTGGGGGGGGGAGGGGGAAGACACATTATGCTTTATTCTCTCTCTGGCAGAGATCTCATGGATATACCCACCACGCTTCCCAATATATAGAAACAAAGCGTGGTGGGTATATCCATGAGGTCTCTGCCCTCTCTTCGAATCTATTAAACCCCTTCGCATTTAGACTTGCCACAAGCCCCTTCCAATATTCATTTTCGCTAAGTTAGGTTCTTCGACAATTTATCGAATAAAACTCGACTAAAAAAGCGAAGGTCGACTTGTGGCAAGTCTACTTAGCATTCTGTTACGAGTGATCGATGAGAGAAATGGCAGCTCGCAGACCAAACAGAACACAGGGCTGATGTTGTCGGAACAGCAACAAGAAGATTTATTCCAAATGAACCTAGCTAAGTTTTACTGTCATTATTGTGAATGTACATTTTTAACGCTTGCGAAAATCTTCAGAAGTGAAGGAGGCAAGTTTAATGGAAGAAGAAGCCTTAGCTTCACAGCTGTAAAATTCTACAACACATGACTCACTACTCCGATTAACAAACACGGCCTCTGCCAAACTTTCTCAGCTTGTGAAAAACTAGTTAAACCTTCAGCTAACACTCGCCTGCTTATCCCCGCTGCTTATGTACTTTTCGGTATAAGGTTCTAGAACCTTCTAAATAGTCTAATTATAGTAGTATTACAAAATACTGATCTTAAACAAAGAATCAGCTGAATGTCACGTTAGTCACGCAAGGCAATTTTTCGTTACACATTCCCCGGGGGGGGGGGGGATATATGCATGGCCAACAGTTTCTTGAATACGTTTTCCCATTAAAGCCTACGTAGTTTTCACTGGCGACGAAAGTACGAACGCAAGTATAAGTGTGCTTGAGCTTGTGTTGATGCTCGCATTAAGCCTGTTTTTACGTTGAAATAAGGACACCTTTGCTTGCGCTTATGCTTAGGCTTGCGTCGCCTGTGAGACAACCTACCAAGTTGCCATTGGCAATGTCCTGCTACTGACTTCATCAATCTATACTTCGTACAGAACGACGTGTACAATTAAAACTACCACGATTGCAACTGACTACAGTATGGTTTTAGTTGAAAATATAGGAAAAACGGAGCCGAAACCTTACCTCATGCCGCTTCGCGCATGAGTAATAACGCGCAAAACTTCCTGCCATGAATAATTTCACTTGTATATGATCGGAGATGTCCAAAATTCCGGTGCAAGAATAGTGAACAGTGCCGCGCGTGGAACCTCGTGATACTGTGGCACTATAAACTGGGCTCAGTACAAAACATCAAAATTCCCACGACATAACTCCTTTAAAACCCCACCTGCTGCATTTTCCTGTTTTTTTTTTTTCACTTCTGTTAGATTCATGGAAGTTGCCTCTCAACCGAACCCGCCAATGAGTATAGCGTAACACTGAATTAAAAGGGCCTACACGGTAGATAAATATTTAATCCTCCCCACGCAAACAAAATGTCAAAATGACGACATTTTTGGCAATTACTCTTAATTTATCTTTGCTATTGAAAAATATAACTTTTAATGAGCAAATTTCATTAATAACTTCATTTCTGTAGTTTTATTTTTTTATTTAGCCGATCTAGGATGTATTGCAACACTTATCACTCAACAGTAAAACTATCGTTGTCGGTAGCAGGAGCCGCGGCTCGGTGACGATAACCCCACATAGGCCCTCTAATAAGGTCGCTAAGAGAGACTAGTCTCTCTTAGAATAAACACAAGAAGAAGTTTCAAAACTTAGGGCGCTTACCATTTGTCAGAACTGGTCGGCCAGACCGGTCCGTTTGTACCTAGAATGCATCTTTTTGAAGACTTGTTCCTACAAGTCCATCAAAAGGGTGCATACTATTTCCAAATTTACCAGTCTGGCCGACCAGTTATGACAAATAATGGAATAATATTTATGAATTGGGCGGTCCGGCCGGCCAGTTCTGACAAATGGTAAGCGCCCTTATATTCAGTGGGAACAAAAAAAATGATTGAAATAATTTTCTATCGAATTCCAGATCCACGCAAACTCTTATAGTACGCTTTAGTTGCATCACTTGCATATGGTTATACGTTAATTTTTGAAAATAATTTGCATATTTTCAAGACAACTAAATCAGTTTGTCTTAAATCACGGTACTAGAAGATAAATCTATAAATTGATCGTGCTTGCATGTTAACTTTTCCCCCAGTGAGTTCCACAGTTTCGCTCCTATGTACAAAAAGTGAACGTCATAATTTGCGTCGTCGCCGAAAGCTTCTCTGCTCGTCTTCTTGCCCAAAGAAAAAATGCAACCAATTGATCAAATGTTTATTTTATTGATTATTTTATAAATCAAGTTTAATTTTGTTGCAAAATCGTTTATTATGATCTGTTATAGATTTTTATCTGTTTCATTCTCTTTCAGGGAAATGTATTGATTTAAAGTTGCGGTAATATACAGCTATTTCAATTTAGGTTGTCGGATGATAGCTTCAAGCGTACGCATCGAGACCGCAAGGTACTTTGGGATTTTTATGAATACGATAAGTTGACGAAAGCAAATTAAAATGCCTCGTCCATGCAGCGAAGGCAAACATTTATAGTGCTAACATCCACCTCACTCATCGCACTAACAAACGCAAAAACCGTGATCTTAAGCTAAGACCAATTTACAACTACCCATAGTACCTTGCGGTCTCGTTGCGTACGCTTGAAGCTCTCATCCGACAACCTAAATTGAAATGGCTGTATATGAAGAAGAAGTTCTTACGAGATGATCAGTTTTCCCGATGTATGTTATTCCGTCTCAACTTATGTTACTACGCAATTAAAACTAATATTTAATATTTATTTATCTGTGAAATTTTATTTTAAACCGTATTATTTCTTAGCTTAAATTCTAAGCAATATTGTCAATGTTATCAAATCAATCTTGATCAAAGTTATTTACTTTTAATATAAAAAAAATCTAAATTTTTTTTTTGTCATAGTTAACAACTATTCACCGAAGTGGAGGTGGGTAGTGGTGGTGAATAGTTGTGTTAGTATATACTAAAACAGTGAGATAATATAACGAAAATGATGCTTTTTAGCTCATTTATTCCTGTCAACGATTACAATTTTCGCGCGCAAATTGCTGGGAGGTGAATAGCACTTGCTATTCCGAGTTTCAGTAGCCAATCAGAGCGCGCCAACAATGCTATCCACTGTTTCAGTATATACTGACTAACAATATCCCCAAATTGTCAAAAAAAAAAATCAATGACTCCCAAAGTGATAGAAACAATGAACTTGTCAGCTACTCAAGACAGTGCTAACAACAAAGTCTTCCGATGTAGCTCGTTAATTTCACATCCAGAATAATTGACAAACGGTCTTGTCATAAAATGTAGTGCTAACTTTTAAGTTTGTCGATGGCCACGATCCTCAAGTAAGATCATTGAACTGTCACCAGTTTTGGTGTCGGTTCTCTTTGAATATTGGGGAGCTTTAGCAACCTCGACGGCAACGTCAAAAAAAACGTCATTGAAAAAAGAATTGGCGCCTATAATTTGGTCATTTGACGTTGTTGTTTTGAAGGGAACGGCAAAAAATCAGACACCACGCAGCTCTTAACAACCTCTAATTTCAATGGACCTGCTGGGTATCACGCAGTTCTGACTATTGTTTTCAGGGCTAGGGTCCATTGTTGTGTTGCTTGTTCTATTGTTTTATCAGTCAATCAGAGAAGACCTTGTAAGAGCTGCGTACTGCCCCAGAGAAATAAATCAAATGAAAACCGCAAGTGCACAGGCATTGTTTTCGCTCATTAAACCTATTGTTTTGTGTCGCTCTCGCTGCCGTTGCCGTCGCGGTTTGCTAAAGCTACCAAATAGAATTTTGACAAGTTGACATCTTTTCTTGTACTCAGGATCGGTTATTCACCGCCAGAAACGTTTACAATTAAAGCTACAGTGGCCATATTGTTACTTGAGCAGTTATTAAGGGATGGTTCCCACTAGCGACGTAATCGGAGGCGGAGTCGGAGTCGGAAGCGTAAGGAGCCTTACGTTCTAGTGTAAATTAAAAAACGGAGTAGCAATCGGAATCGGAAGCTCGACGGAATCGGAATCGGAAGGATCAGAAGGTTTCCTTTTTCTTCCGATTCCGCTTCTGCTTCCGTCGCTTACTATCCGCTTCCGTCGTTTTGATTTCCACTAGATCGTAAGGTTCTTACGATTCCGATTCCGCTTACGATTCCGCTTACGTCGCTTACGTCGCTGTGGGAACCAAGCTTAAATACGCATTAAACATCAAGATTTCCCGTTTATCGATATCAGTCGGTAAGTGAAGGGCGGAGTCCGTCACCTCGGCACGCTTTTAACCGAATTTCTTCTTTGCTAGGTCTACTCTCTACTAACAGTAAAAGGGCTTGATCACAAGTTTGCTATTTGCTCGGAACAAGCGGTTTCAAAGTAAAAATTTCACCTAATCAGATTCATCTATTCACTTGACTGCCGTAAAACCTAAACCAAAATAATTACTCTAGCCAATCAAAACAAAGGCCGACAATCCAATAAACCAATCAGAGTTCCGAAGCAAAAACATGTAGCCGGTGCAAAGCGCGGGAAAACGTGCGCGAGCAGTTAGCTCACAGATTGGTTTTGATTTTACTTCTGATTGGTTTAGAAAGTGGCGCGAGACTTTTTAGCCAATCACAAAGCATAGCAATGCAAAACGAAATTACTTAAGACGCTCAATTGAATTCAATACCGTATTGCAATTAGTATTGTGAGGTTTTTTTTTACCGGTACAGTTTGAATCCGTGACAAAAAATTACCATACTTTCACACCTGCAATGATGGGTAAGAGAACGGGCTAGTGCGAAAGCAAAGCATTAATCGCTTGGAACCAGCCGCCATTTTGCGCCCACACTAACCACACTACTAAGCCAAATAGTAAACGAGCGACTTAATTTTCCATATACCCATATTAGTATTCAAATGGCGTGTCAGGTTCATTGATCAACTTTTTCCAGAACATAATTGCGGCCAATCGCCCACTCTGCGGAATGCATGTCGGGAAGACAGTTAGCATGGTACCGAGGTAGTTGTACCCAGGACCAATGTGGTGGTACTCGTTCAGGTAGCCGCAGGCATCATGGGTAGCTGTGTGGTATAGCATGGCTTCTATTTCCTCTTTCTCTCTGCCTGTGATTCGGAACTGTTTGTTGTTTGGATTTGTAAGCTCTGTTCTACCTCCTACAAGTCAGCAAATGAAAATTTGTGGTTAAAGGCTGGTTTTCACTAGTCGTAATCGGAGTTGTAAGGGCGCTCAAGAGGTACTGAAAATCAGACAACAGAGTCGTAAGCTCGACGGAACCCCGTTGCTCACGATCTAGTGAAACTAGATTGTCGAAGTCGCAAGCAAAAGCGACTAAGCCAGTCACAATGGTCATTACCTGCTTACGACTCCGACAATCTAGTTTTCATTAGATCGTAAGCGACGAAATCATATGTACAATTGAAAACTCCTTACGTCTACATTGTTTGATTTTCACTAAATACGCTTCTGATTACAACTCCGACACCCACTCCGCCGCTAATAAAAACCAACCTTAAGAATTAAGTTTGTCAAATCCTTTCGTCCAAAATATTGACATTTCAAAATGCGAACACAGTTTTAAGGAGAAGTAATACGGGCAACAATGTTCGATGAAATTGCAGCCGCGCCATAAATTTTTATGATGCAGAAAGTCGACGTCGCTTCTACCTTTTTGCAGCATGAAAATTTGTTGTGCGCGTAGGTGGTAATACGCGCAATTCAACTCAATTATGTGACGCGAAGAGCAATGCAAATGCTTACAGTCAGTCATACCAACTGCAGAAGCTCAGTTCTGTTAATAACTGCAACACATGATAACATGTAATGTGAGGGTGGTGGTGAAAAGTTGTCAAAATGTGCTCTGAATATAACTGACAAACAAAAGAGGTGCACTTGTAACAAATAAAAATATGTTCTTATTGAATTGAATAGCATCTTATACAAATCAATGGAACTAGACCAGATACGGGGCCCGTTTCTTGAAAGTCCAGATAACTTTTCGAGCCCAGAACAGTTAAAATCAGAATCTATAGAATGGTGCCGAAGTATTTGTTAGCCCTCAAACCAGCCCGACTTGTTTCGTTAACTTAGAATGTTATTGTTTAGCTTCAAAACCAACAAAATTTTAATCTTTAATGTAAACATTGCTCACATAAGATAACTTTCCGGGCCGGAAAAGTTATCGGGACTTTCGAGAAACGGGCCCTTGGAACTGAATTGCGAGCTAGCAAACCCAAATCAGTGAAAATGTAATTTTCAACAGCCTAAGCGATTTCTCGGCCTAAGAAATACTGACACCTAATAATGCATTAAACAGGCTATGCCACCGTTTGTCGTTTACTTTAAAAAGCCAAAACACATATTTAAATCAGTGAAACCCCCCAAAATAATTGTCCAGTTTTGTTTAAAATTATTCTATCAGTGCTAAAGAGTAAAAATAAGTGTCTTGGACGTACAGATTGTCAAGGTAAAAATGGATTGCAACTTGAAATTAGTTGGGCCAATTTGTTTTAAGTTTATCGTCAAGTTTTTGTCTTGGAAAACTCGCTAAAACTATGAGTATGGTTAATTCTGTTTCAAAAATTATTTTGTTATCTTCCTCCTAGCGTTCTATAGGTATTTCGTGTTTGACAAAGGTACTTAGTTTAATTTGGGGCCGTATTGACTCCGAAAACGTCAAAATCACCATAACATAGCTCCTGATCGATTCGTCTTCTTTAAACAAAAGTAGTTATCAGGGCTGTCACCAAGGACCGGGTGCCGGGGATTTCCCCTGACTACTATGAGCACGACCCCCAGCTACTTTCATAGGAAAATAGAAGGAAAATAGATCCAAAAGAACTCCCCAGCTGTTTGATTCCCCCGCCTACTAATTGCATTTACTCAGCAACTTGAAATCTTAGTGACAGCCCTGAGTTATATAATTGTTGGAAGTTTATCGTAAGGTTCGCTGTAGAGGAAAACAGCCTTGTGTAGAAAACCCGGCATAGTAAATCGAACGTTCGGAAATCGAACTCAATCGAACTCAATCAAACTCAATCCGTGGATTGAGTTCGATTGAGTTCGGCAATGGAACGAAATCGAACACCGGACTTTCAGTGAGTTCGATTTCCGAACAAATCGAATTCAATCGAACAAACCGAACTCAATCAAACTCAAACCATCTGATTGTGTTCGACTGAGTTCGGAAAACCGAACTCAATCGAACACAATTAAATGGATTGGGTTACTTTTATGCAAAAATACAATGACGTCAAAGCGGCATTCCTGGTAGCCTTTTACTACGCATTTGAAGCTTACAATCCACAGCGCATCTAAAGCCATTTCTGCGGAATTTCTTCGTTTACGAAAAACACGTGCGCTACCGTGACTCCGGGCTGAAGTTGGTTATGGATTTTCAACGCCTGTTTTACACAAATCACGACTTCGAAAATTGAACGTTCGATTGGGTTCGATTGATTTTTTTTCTTTTCAGTGAGTTCGATTTCGTTCGATTGCCGAACTCAATCGAACTCAATCCATGAATTGATTTCGATTGAGTTCGATTGAGTTCGATTGAAATTTAGTTCGATTAGGATCGATTTACTATGCCGGGAGAAAATCGTACTGGCGAAAGGGGGCGTGGCAAGATATACGTTGGTAAATATAAATACTAACCTGCAGGATGCAATAATACCCCAAATACAGGATCAAGTCCCCCAAGGGTGTCTGCAATTATCTCTCCACATCTAAGTTGTTGTTTTGTTCCCCAAAACCAATCGTCCTCTCGTAACACCGCTAAGGGTTTCTTGTTGTTATGAATGCATTGAAAACACTGCTGCTCTTGAATATTTCTCTCCATGTCTTCTCTTTGTCCGCGGAGTAGCAAAAGCTTCTTATAATCCGCCATCATTTTAGTTTCGTAGAAGCCCGGTCTTCCTCTCGTACGGATTTTGATGACTTCTTTCAGGGCGGCTTCTGCGTCAAAGGAAAGTCCTTTGCCAGCCTCCACTAAGTTGTAAACCTTCCTCAAATGTTTACCAAGACTTCTTACTTCTTCATTTCTAGTAGCTACGCTCGCTCTTCGGTCGCTAAACGAAGAATAGAACAGTTCTCTCAGATAACTCTCCCTCTGTTCTTTAGACAGATAAGAATGCATTTAGGCAGTGAAAATCTTCGAGTTCAAAACCTCGATCGATTTCGATTAAGATGACGAACAACTCACATGGTGGTATTCTCCAGGCCTCATCAACGAAAATAAATAAATTTGGCAAATGAGAGTGTTTTCTCACATTTTTCATCAAGTGAGAGAGCCAATATTTTGACAAATGTTTACGTTAGAACAAACCGGCGTCTATCTGTTTAGTCGTTTTGCGGGTGGCCCGATGGTTTGCGGTTTGTGAATGGTTTATTTTGAAACTTTGCCATCTTTTCTCTGTCAAGTACGATTTAATAACCATTCGGAGCTCGTCTTGGCAAAAATACGTTGTTAATAATGAATTGGAACCTGTTACGGGTGGTTCTTAGCAAAAGAGCCAGACAGTTTGTCTAAGCTGTTTCCTTAGTTTTCGTTATCGTTCTATAAGTCGCGAGCCGTTATCTACTGCCCTTCAATATGGTCTGTGTGTGAAGCAGTCAACTGATGGAGTTGAATGATCGTATGGAATGCTATGTTTTCTGACTTTCAAGTGTATTTTCCGAAAGTCTTTTGACATTAAGCTCCAGGGGTACTCAGCTATAATTATAGTGACGGGGTGGTGCGAACGAGGCCAAATTGTAAGGCCCCAAAAAATACTAGTCCTATTAGGCTAATTAAAACCAGACCCGAAAAAGGTCCAACGACTGACTCATTACTGGCCCCAAAGTCCAAAAGTCACCACAAAATTTCTAACCCACAAAAAGTTCTCAGATCGCAAATATTAAAACCGCAAAAAAGTTAACGTCTTCGCACCTTCCTCCCCGTCACTATTATACGTGGGTACCTCCCCCCGGGCATTAAACAGATTGTGTCAGACTTCAATCATTATTCTTTGATAAGCCACCTATTGTCGAACGTTTATCTTTATACGTAGTTGGACCTTTTTCAAAAGAACAAAAGAAGATCTTGATAAAAAGGAGTTGTGGTTCGTCACGTTTCCTTAACCATAAATAATAATTCCAATAAAATTATTTTGTTGACACGTTTTCGGTTTTGAGGGATGCAATTGAAAACAAACATAAATAAAGTTAAATACCTCCATCTATAATCTTTAGGTCCGAAAACAAGTGGAGACATATCATAGCGGGTGCCATATCAGTGTAGTACAGAAAAAGCACCGAGTTTCATTCTGTAGCATGCGCATTGCTCCCAACAGCATTTGTTAGAGCATAGCACGAGATAATACAGAAAATACATTGTAATATAGAAAAAGAACCGAGTTTCATTCTGTAACATGCCCATTTTTCCCAACAGCACGCGTTAGAGTATAGCGCGCAAGAAGCCCTTCGCGTCACGACGTCAAACAAAAAGAGACAGAAATTGTTTGATTGGATTATCACTGAGTCTAGAGTAAAAGTCTCCGGATTCATTGATGTCACCGGATTCGTCCCCGACCGAGTATTCGGATTAAATTTTCGAAAATTTAAGGTGGTTTTAAGGCTATTAGGGACATTAGCCAGCATCTTTCAGTCATTAGGACTAGATACCAGAGGAGCAACCTTCCAATATATCAGCTAGCAGACCTGTTCTTAAATTTTTCACGCTCTCTCACAAACAGGACTCCCTCCCCCCTCGAACTGTAGAAGGCCCACATGGAAACCCTTGCTTTGACATTGGCTCTCGCCAACAGAGGCAAGGACTTATAACCTGGTTGTGACGTCATGTGTATTGACGTAACAGCTCCTCGTACCCTGTAAGATGTGCTGCAATATCCCCAGCTTACCACAACGGGGACATGACCGGCGACTCTCTCAGCTTCCCGAGGGTTATTCAAATTGACTGAAGTTGACAATAGATAATACACTTGAACATAGGAGCATTCTAATCCTTTTACTCTTTTAGCGGTCCATAGACTAAAGCCTATAGCTTCCCCGGTCGTCCAAGCATCTTGCTGAACCTCGCCCACTGCAGCTAGACCCGCTTCTCCTCCTCCATCACCCTAAACTCCCCAATCAAGGTAATCACGGGGTAATCACAGGAAACCTGTGTCCGGGCTCGTATGTGACAAAATATGACTGTTACACCACGTACTCACTGTAAAATCGCTTTAGCCAATCAGAGGGCAAGATTTCAAGCCGTGAAAATCAAAATGGCTGTTCATCAAATCGAGTTGGGCTTCTTGTTTGTATAACCGAAATAACAGCCGGAACTTAGCTTCTGGTCAGAATAGTACGGTATAGGGTAATTATAATTTACAATAGGTGGAAAATAATTCGGTTAGACATGGAAATGGTTTTTAAATCAATCGCTTTGATGGCGCGGAGTTGAAGGTTCAAGGTTATGGCGTGACGTGCGCACAGGCAGTACACCGGAACACGATTTGGTTTGTTTTATAAAGAACTGGTATTGTTTCTAATCTTCTTGTAATATTGTTAAAATCGGATGAAATATATCCAGGTTAAGTCGTTGTACCAGTTCGAGGTGAATAAATCATGAGCAAGACCAGCACCAAGGGGTAAGTTTGTAAGTTGTAGTAGCAGTTTGTAAACCGGCGCGCTCTGTTTTCCCGAGCAATACAATACTTTTATAAGCTTAACTGTGTTTTGTTATTGTTAAGGAGTACTGCGAGGATAGGCACGCTACTTGAACAGCTTCAAAAACTTTGTCTCGCCGGTTCCGAGGCAAAATATGATCAAGACAAGGTTGATGTAGAACAGTTGCGCTACGTTACAAACAAAATCCATCAACTTTTGTCATCTCAAGGTAAGCTTTTAAATAGACAGTTTAATGTTACTCGTCTCTGTAAGCTTTATTAAGCTTATATAAAAGAAAGATAACATGAAGAGTCAACCGTAGGTAATAAACATCCTGTGTAAATTGATATAATATTTAATATGCAATATGGCAGTTCGTTAATAAGTTTTAATCATCTTTAATTAATGAATTGTTCTTTGCTGAGTCATTAACAAAAAATATGCGTAATGTGTTTTTTTAGTTGCTAGAATTTATTGTTTACAGGATTGCAAAATGCCTAATATGTAAATGGAAAATATATGTGTAGCTAGGTGATCATGAAACCTTTTTGTACAATGTAGCTTTATCTTATGATGGCTTTTTTATGTATTTGCACATCCTAAATAGAAATAAATAAATCATGGTATTCTCAAAGCTGGCATCCTGCAGGTGGTTTTCATACAGACAGGTCCTTTATCAAGATCAAATTAGCATTGTAAATATTGTTGGTTTTTGATGAGGAAGACAAATGGAGAACACCATGACGAGAATGAAAATCAACAAAAAACAACAATAATATTAATTTAGGAAGAAAAGAACCAACCTTGTTAACAGGGTCTTCTCCTTCCCGCCCCCTGGAGCAGGAGAGAGAAAGACCCTGGCACAGGCTGGTCAAGTGTCTCCTAGAATCTGGGTGATTACAAAAGAGAACATTGAGGGAGTTTGGTTGTACTTAGCCTACCAGGGAACGGAGAGTTTTTGCATAAAAAACATACAGATCTGGTTTGTGTCACAGTAATAATCTCCGCAAAGTAAATTTACTCGCGAGAGGTCAAGTGTCGAATATTCAGACGCCAAAAAGATTTATGCGGCTTTTAGTCACGTAAATACGAGTTGATATAGGCTTTGCAAAGCAGTGCAAGTCTGTAGGAGATATATCGCATTCCAAGAATTTGTTTGCAAAGAATAATCAAGCACTGCTCGCAACTGTGGAAGAACTGATGTGAAAGATGTGAAAATTATAAAATTATAACAAGATGTGAAAATTATATTGTATTTCGCATCTTTTAGGCACAAAGAGTTTGTCTTGCTCGCCTCATCCAGCTATAGATTGTCGCTGTTTTTGGCCTTTCTTGCATTAAGGATAGTGAGCTCTTGACTTTTCCCTTGTTGTTTCTTCTGATCTGGTCACTTATCAGAGAGTTCAACGGCGAAACAACGACAATAATGGGATGAATTGGTGAGACTGTCTGTGTCAATTGAAAATTGATTTTGTCCAAGAAAAGCCCAGTGGGTAAAAGATGGAAGATGATCGATTTTCCATATCCTGTTGGCAGAACACCAATATATCTCTTCCAGAGTAAATTGCTTCCAGGCACTTGACTTGTTTTGGTTTGAGATTTATGTTCCAGTGGCTGCTATTTACGATCGCAAAGCGAAGGCTACTAAAACATGGCTGATCTCAACCGCCGAAGCCGTCCTCGTTTTGATGTTGACAAAAAGTTTGGGCAACAAAACGTCCAGAAATTTTTTATTCTTGGAGACACGTGACCAGCCTGTGCCAAGGTCTTTCTCTCTCTCGCTCCAGGGGACGGGAAGGAGAAGACACTGGGAACAAGGTTGGAAAAAAACAAATTATGATATTCAGCAGAAAGGGATGGGAGGGAGGAGGAATTTTGGTTTTATCAACCAAGTTAATAGCAGTAGTGTCCACTTAATACTCTGCTGTGTACAGGTTTTGATACATTGCAAAAAAATAGTTAATTATTGACCCTCTTGTACATCTCCATGTTAATTACCCACACATACTGATTTCATTACATTTTCATTTATAAACCTAATTGGCAACTGTCTGTATTGCATTGAATTACTTTTTACCGGAAAATCGCACTTTTAGAAATAGATGGTAATCCCACGATCTAATAAAAAAAAACCTTCTAAAAACACTTGAAATGTCCACTTAATACTGGTTTCTTGTAACAAAATGGCATAATTTTGGTGTCCACTTCAGCTTAATACAGGGAGTCCACTGAATACAGGTTCAATTTACAGTAAACATGGGCTGAAATATTCGGGACCCAAGCTGGTGTCCCCTTAATACAGGCTTCACTGTAGGGATTTTATATCATTCAGTCCATGAAATAAAAGGTAGCTACATGTAGTATATGTTGTCAGTGGTGCAATTTTGTCCTTCGTGCAAATTTTATTTTCCTTTGTTTTTGGGTATGGAAATGTATGATAATGAGTTTTAAACAAAGGAAAATAAAATTTCCACCAAGGACAAAATTGCACCACAACATATACATTAATCACCAGAATCAGATCAAGATACCAGTAATGTTATTTATTTATTTCAAGTTCAATAATTTCAAGAACCTGTTTTTTTTTTACAGAAAAATGCCGTAAAGATCTTACCACCAAGTTCAGTGATGGCCTTTCAACATTGCTTGTTGTTTTGGAGGTACTGTATACACCTAAAGTTAACATTACTGTAATCCTTACACATGACTGTACACAAAGTACAGTCAGCCATTACACTGAACTGAACATTGTAACTTTTTTTCTTTTGAATGTGAATGTATGAAAATCATTGAACTGTGGATAAACATTCATGAGTGAAATTTGTGATCCTCGCAGTATGCTCTCAACTTAAGGAGGCTCGTACCCATTTCTCAAGTCCACACCCTTTCAATTTTTATGGGCCATATCTTTTGTTGTAACGCATAAAAAGACAAGCCACTTTGCATGCAAACACACAATACATTGAACTTTATGGGAGCATAGGATTTGTTTACATCGGTGCTTCCATGGCAACGGAATGGTGATCCTCTGAAATTCACAAGTTGCGGAGTTTCTCTAGATCAAGAGAAATTTTTGTAAAACCCGCTAGTGGACTAATTGATTAGACCATGGGCTTCAACTTGACAAAGTTTGAAAGAAATGTATGAGAGCGTTTTCGAAATTTTTAGGGATGAAGTTTTGGGGATTATAAATACAGTGAAAAGCATACTATCGACATAATTGGCTAATATCTAAAGAAAATGATGCGCGATGGGGATGCAGTTTCATCTCATAGTAGTTTGATTCCATTTGAAATGGTGTGTGAAAAAGTGAGGGAGTTGCTTTGGCCGATTGCGAGAAAGAAGGATTTGATTAGCGTGCGTTCAGCTGCTCTTGTTGCCATTTTTGTATGTAATTTGGTCTACGCCTACAAATGTGATGATAATTTGGAAACCGCGAGATAAATTTTTTTAAAAATTTGACAATCTCGAGATTGGTCATCAATTTATATGGCCTGCAAGTTTCAAGGACATTGAAGATTTGCAAGGCAATAAAATAGGGCCTCCAATGTACCAATTTTTTCCCGCAGAGTTTGTGTTTACAAGTGAGCGTCCACATTATTCACGGGTATTGTTTTCAAGTTTCATATGCACGTGCAAAACTTTACAAAAAAATTTATTTGCATCGAACAGAACGCTCGATTGCTTTCCGAAGAATTTTCCGAAACATGCTAATAACTGGCTTGCGTTACGAATAGCAATGACAACAGTACTGATGAAGACAACGTCGGAAACGTCACGTTTCATCAAGTGCCGGTGCAGAAATAACACATTTATGATTTTCTCACTCTGGTTATTTGTTGCAATCGGCGTAGCATCTGTTCCTTATTTAGATATAAAATAGCGCAAAGCAGAATTCTCAGCTAAAATATAAAGTTGTCTAGCTGTTCTTGCGTGTGACATATTAAAGAAACACTGTTTCTGCATTACGCTTATAAATTTCCAAATTGGGATATGTTCTTCTTGTCCTGTAATTTTAAAGAGACCCTCGGTATGGCTGCATTACAGCGTAATAGCGCAAAATCGAGTGCGTAATGTTATTAAAATTCTCAAGCCAGCTATTATCATATTTCGGAAAACTCTTCGGAAAGCAATCGAGCGTTCTGTTCCGATGCAAATAAACTTTTTGCTAAAGTTTTGCACGTGCATATGAAACTCGAAAACAATACTCGTGAATAATGAGGACGCTCACTTGTAAAACAAAATCTGCGGGAAAAAATTGGTTCATTGGAGGCCCTATTTTATTGCCTTGCATGTCTTCAATGTCCTTGAAACTTGCAGGCCTATTTAATTGTTGACCAATCTCGAGATTGTCAAATTTTTAAAGAAATTTATCTCGCGGTTTCCAAATTATCACCACATTTGTAGGCGTAGACCAAATTACATACAAAAATGGCAACAAAAGCAGCTGAACGCACGCTAATCAAATCCTTCTTTCTCGCAATCGGCCAAAGCAACCCCCTCACTTTTTCACACACCATTTTAAATGGAATAAAACTACTATGAGATGAAACTGCATCCCCATCGCGCATCATTTTCTTTAGATATTAGCGAATTATTTCGATAGTATGTTTTTCACTGTATTTATAATCCCCAAAACTTCATCCCTAAAAATTTCGAAAACGCTCTCATACATTTCTTTCAAACTTTGTCAAGTTGAAGCCCATGGTCTAATCAATTAGTCCACTAGCGGGTTTTACAAAAATTTCTCTTGATCTAGAGAAACACTGCAACTTGTGAATTTCAGAGGATCACCATTCCGTTGCCATGGAAGCACCGATGTAAACAAATCCTACACTCCCATAAAGTTCAATGTATTGTGTGTTTGCATGCAAAGTGGCTTGTCTTTTTATGCGTTACAACAAAAGATATGGCCCATTAAAATTGAAAGGGTGTGGACTTGAGAAATGGGCACGAGCCTCCTTAAGCAGTTGAAAAAGCAACCTGAAAAAAATTCAGGCTTGAACGGGATTCAAACCCATGACCTTGCGATACCGGTGCAATGCTCTATCCACTGAGCTATCAAGCCACATGGATAGATGGTCAATTGCAAGTTTGTAATATACCCAATGATGGTGAATATATATGAATGTCAATATATGAAAATCATATATTTGAACTGCGGATAAACATGAGTGAAATCTGTGATCCTCTTTTATAAGTTGTTTTTCTTTTCCGGACTAGTTCTTTTCTGGACAATTACGTGAAATGTCTATGTGAAATGTGATGATAAAATGCGCTGGAAAATACACTTACGATAACATTACATGGATGTGATATATCTGTTAATGGATGGGTTTCCATGTCTCAAGATGGTCGATTATTGTTAAGTACTCTCTTCCCATGGTACACAAAAATAAGTTCCCGCAGAAAAAAACTCTTTCAAAATAATACTCCACAAAAATTTACTCCCTTCTGTCAAATAAAGAAGTCTGCTATTTAATGTAAACTTGTATTACTGGGGCGATATTAGACATAAATAAAAACTATTATCATTTATATTTAATAGAAACAATGGTTTTTTTTTTTTTCAGTAGTAATAACAGTTTTTTCTTGGTAGGCAGCAGGGGTAGGCTTTTTTGATTTTGTTGTTGTGTCAGTCTTTTAGGGCAGTACTGTATCAGCTTCGACTAATCCTGTGAAATGTCAGCCTCTATGTAGAGTGCTCAGTAACAACAACAACAATACAACAACAACAATTTATTCCTTGTACAACAATTAACAATTATTGGATGAGGTTGAGCATGATAGCGATAATTATCAAGGCCAAAGTTTGTGTTATCCGCCTCAGCCTTCGGCTTCGGCAGATAACACAAACTGAGGCCTTGATAATTATCGCTATCATGCGAAAACCGAATCCAATAATTGTTTTATTATGCATATTCCTGAGCTGCACTTGTAAAGATAAGAGCGCGCACAAAAAAGTGATCAATGCACAGCAGACAAACTATTGTCTGTAGGTATGACGTCACTTCTACATAATAAAATTCATTGTCTGTAGGTATGACGTAACAGAAACAGCAATCAATAATTAGCTGCGTGCTTACAGCCAATCAAAATCGAGCTAGTGACACCAATGTATAATAATACAAGAGTTGGGTGGTTTGGTTTGCCCTGCAAATTGCTGGAAAGCTAATCATGGTGTGGCAAAACAAGTACATGAATAACACAAATTATCTAATAATAAGAAGAAGTTAAGTGGTCTAAGTAACTCAACAAGCAATAAAAAATGCCGAAAATATTAAGTTTTCTTCCTTGGTAATGTTCTGCTGCTTGATCAGGTTATCACAAAAATTAGTTCCAAGCAGGAATTTCAGTCATCTCAAACTGCAAAAAAATGTACCTGCAAAAACGCAAAACATTGCCAATCCGCAAAGTAAAATTCCTGTAGTCAAATTTCATGCTACACAGCAGGGGTTTCAGTAGAAGCCGGCTACCGGCAGTGTATCGCTGCCTACTTTGCCTCTCAATGCCCATTACTGACAACAAACAACTGTCTTACATTTCACTCAATTTGATGCTCAGAATACTGGAAATTGCATTTCCAAGCCTTTTCCATGCCCACAGACCCCCCTAGTGGCACGGGACCTTACGGCCCCTTATCTGTCACAGCCACCTATTATACCTTGGTCAGCCGCCTACATGTACTTCAATTCTTATTGAAACCCCTGACACAGTCAATGTATGTCTCAAAGTGCAGTTATAAAGCAAGAACATCCATCCGCCTTATTGACTTTTATTTTCCTAACTTCCTGAAGAAGGCCAGTTAAAACTGGCCAAAATGTCAATTTGAAATCCCTTTTAACCTCAGAAGAATCCTGGAAAAAAAAAACTCTTAATTTTTGAAATGCGACAAAGTAAAAGTTTCAGAAATGCATTTTTTTTCTTTTAGATGTCCATGGACACTCAGCTGACATTAAATGTATTGGGCTGCCTGTGTGAATTGCTAACTACAGGTGAATTGCTGTACCTGGGTACAATGTATATAGGGTACATGTAAATGTTTTGCAGGAGTAATCCCATTTTTCAAATGCTCATGTGAGAGCAAAAATTGCTTGTTGAAAGGAAGTAGGTAATCTCCCTAGAGAAGAATGCAATAGTAAGATAAGGACTGGACACTAAGTCCTATATACCCGATAGGGGCCTGGTACTAATCTAGCGCACCACGTTCTTGTTTTATCTTCTTGTCATAGATAGGAATTCATCCATTTCCCGGAGACATGTGTTTAATTCTTACCTGTGCATTGTGCTTACTGCACCTGAAAGAAAAGGACTGCTTTGTAATGCAGAAAAAATTACTTTGTACCACGGACTACATTCTCTAAACTAACTGTTGAAAAAAAAGCTGTAATTAGTTCCAGACTGATTGATCTACATGTATACATACATGTACACTGATTGACTCTAGACTGATATTTGGTTATCAGTCATTCTTATTTAAAAAAAGAACTGTGTTCTGAAGTCTACATGTCACTGCTGCACTGTTAATTAGCCAAATCAACTGCAGTCAAACCTTCATGTATGACCACCTCTTGTGAGCGACCACCTCTCCTAAGCGACCACCTCTGGTAAGCGACCACCTCTCCTAAGCCACCACCTCTCCAAAGCGACCACCTCTCCAAAGCGACCACCTCTCCAAAGCGACCACCTCTCCTAAGCGACCACCTCCCCTAAGCGACCACCTCTCCTAAGCACCACCTCTCCTAAGCGACCACCTCTCCTAAGCACCACCTCTCCTAAGCGACCACCTCTCCTAAGCGACCACCTCTCCTAAGCCACCACCTCTCTTAATCAACCACCTCTCTTAAGCGACCACCTCTCCTAAGCAACCACCTCTTCTAATTGACCACCTCTCTTAAGCGACCACCCCTCCTAATCGACCACCTCTCTTAATCAACCACCTCTCTTAAGGGACCACCTCTCCTAATTGACCACCTCTCTTAAGCGACCACCTCTCCTAGGGTCCACCTCTCCTAAGCAACCACCTCTCCTACATGTAAGCGACTCACCTCTCCTAAGCTACCAACTTTCCTAAGCGACCACCTCTCTTAAGCGACCACCTCTCCTAAACAATAAAACCCCTCCTAAGTGACCACCTCTCATAAGTGACCACCTCTCCTAAGTGACCACCTTTCCTAAGCGACTACTTTTCCAAAATGCCAAATTTCTTCCAGTCAAATCACTATAGTCCAAACTTCTTGTAAGCGACCACTTCCAATGCTGGTGATTTGAATTTTTCTATTGTTTTTAACCTCCGATATTAAATGTGACCACTTGCCCATATTTAAATGTTATTGCAGATTCAAATTGAATTATAATGTGTTACAGAATACAGTATAAGTTCAAAGTTAATACCCCCTGTGATCTGTAAGTTGACCACCTCCCATAAGCGACCACCTTTGCCCTGAGGAGATTGTAGTGGTGTGTTTTTCCTTAAACAGGTAAAAGAGCTTCTGTTCTTGCTGGCAAGGGAACTGTGGATATTATTCTGAGAGTCATTGTAAACTCTAGTAAAGAGGCCTCTGTCTGTGAGGAGATCCTGTTGATGAGCCATGTTATTTTAACTAAAGTGGGACCCAAAGGTAAAAACACTTAATATTACAAGGTAGCACAGTCAAAACTATTAGCCACCGTTGGGCCAGCAACAGATCTAGACCATAATACAATGTATAATTGAACAACAAGCCCATTTGGCTTCACAACACAGGCATTTGGTCTCAGTTCCCATTCGGCGCTTCCAGCTACATGTATTGTATGTTTTATTTCAGTGAGACATACATGTAAAATTTGGAACAGCCCATGTCAATATTTTGCAGTCCATGATCCAGTCTTTAGTCTACAGTCCACTTTCAACGTTTCAGAGCCTGCAGTCTGTAGTCCACATGTTGCTGGCCACAGTACTCATTCCATAGTGTGCTATACAGAACTGTTATATGTGACTTGGGCTGCAGTCCACAAGTCACAGTCAACACTCCATAACTAGTGCAACAGGGCTGTCATTAGCGACCTTTAAATTTGACTACGAGTACGAGATTGAGTACGAGTACGAGTTTTCAGACCAAATTCGTGTGCCTCGTATAGTTAATTATCACACCAATCTTATCCCTAACGTTTATTTATGTGCTAGTCAGCAATAAAAGGAAAGAGTTACAGTTCAGGGAAATACAATTATCTTGAAATTCCAAAGTCGTACTTGTACTCAATTTCGTACTCGTAGTCAAATCTAAAGGTCCCTATTAAGATTAGAGACAGGCGTTGCTCTGATCTAAACACTTGTAACAAGCTTGTTGCTTTGTCATTAAATTTAACATATATTAGGCAAGATCGCACGTCACATCAAGATCTCATCAAGTGTACTCGCCTGTAACAGATGCTACAGGTGATGGCCCTTATGACAGCCCTGTACACAACTGTCAGGGTCACAGTCCAGTCCACAACTTTCACAGTACTCATTTCACAGTTTGAAGTTAGAAGTCCACAATTCACAGCCATAAGTCCACTCCACAATTGTTCCGTTACAATCTACAATGTGTGCAAAGTCCACTGCACAGTGAAAAAATATCAAAAATCAATATAATAGTCCTTTTATGCACCCAGTTACTCACTATTAATAATAACTAACTACAGCTGATTTTCAATTTAAATTTATAATCGTGAATAGCATACTTGTAGGTCATCTGACTGAACAAAGTTTGCCAAAAACTCCCAACAATTTACTGAAGATGTTTCAAAATTTTCTGATTTTTATTTGAAGGTAATTTTAACATTTTTGGTCATTTTGTGAAATTTTCAGAAGATTACTGAGGAAGATATGAAGCTGTCTCCATTATAGTTCAAAGCACTAGCTAGTTCAATTTACGACACCAAGTAGCTGCCAGTCTTCTGATTGGCTGTATTCCTCATGGCATGGGATAATAATTGTTATTTTTGTTTAATGCCTGATTATTCACAGATCGCAAGCTGTGTGTTAAGGCTCGCTTGACAGGAGCTCTCCAAGTCACAATGAATGTTGTAAAGAACAATACAACATTCTTCAAAGTTCTACAACCAGCCTTACAAGTCCTCAAACTCTACTCTGCTAACTGTGAGTCTAATTAATACATTATTTTTTACTCTTTGATAAGATGGCTCTTGATGTTATGGGACAGTGTGATAAACACAACTTCATTGTAGTCTCAAACATTTTGCATGCAATCACATACACAAGCTGTCCCTTTTCAACAACAACAACAACAACAACATACACTTTATTTTACAACGCTAGCCACTACAACTATATACAATAGCTGGTTTCCAAGCGGGGCGTTTAAGTCAATCAAGCGGATGAGCTAATCACGAAAACAAGCTCAGCGAGACCAGAGCGAGCTCACGAGCTGAGGGGGGTTCCCTAGGGCCCCTTGGCTCTCATTACTTTTGTTCACTTGGCCGATTGCTCGCCTGCTGGACTATCCAGAAAGGACTTCTGCCAGTCTATCATATAATTCAAAAATTGGCAGACAATATTAATTTAAAAATCAAACAAATCAAACTAATTTATGAGCAAATACTACAATTTAACATTTCCTATTACCTTATCACTTTGCCTACAAGTCAGAAACAGAAACACTGAAAATCTGCATGAGTATTTTATGGTCAGCAGTCTATAATTATGTCATGTAATACTACAGGATCTATACATCACCTAAAATTGCTGCTGTTATTTCAGGGCTGCCGGGTTTCTATACTTTAACATTAACCCTTTCACTCCCAGTGTCAGTTATGGAGACATGTAGTGTAGTTCTAACTTTTGAATCTAACTTTTGAGTCTGTCAACATACATGTAATCCTATGGTGTGACCATTCAAATGAAACCTCCTCACTAGTATGTTTGCATGGTACCATTTGTTTTTCAATATTTTAGATACAAAATGAAAATTAATTTGAGATTTTCCTTGAAATTTGATTTCTGGCACTCTTGGGAGTTAAGGATTAAATGTGTCAATCAATTTCCTTTTATTCTATTATCAGCGGTAAACTGCAATACCTTGGCTAAGTCAGGCGCTGTTAGTGTACTCTTCAGAGTCGTTACAAGCTGTGGTCACAAGAGAGTTATCTGTTTAAAGTGAGAAGTTTGATTTGCTGGTTGTAAGAAACACATTTCATTTTGAAATTAATGATTTAGAGCTACTGTTATTCATTAATATGCACTTATTGACTGAGTGGGAGGGCCAGACGGGAAAATATTTGGCTTGAGGTCATGGCGTACGGACCGAGCGCAGCGAGGTCCATGCGCCATGACCGAGAGCCAAATATTTTCCTGTCTGGCCCAACCTAACTCAGTCAATAAGTAAATCATAATTATATGACTAGAAAGTACAGGAATAGTCGTGCAGTGCGAGGTCGCTTGAACTCGAGCGGGGCCGGACGGCTTTTTCCGGACTGGCTCACGTCAATCGTGCGGCCCCGCTCACGTCACCTTGCAATTCTATTTTCTGTAGGATTGCGTCAGTGGGGCCGTACGGTCATATTACAATAATTATTATTTTTATTATTAATTATACCATTATAAGGGGGTGTAGCTAAGAAAACACTAATAGCCAGTTCATAACAAACCCAGCCGGTTTTTCTCATTTGTGAAACTTCAAAATCACCCCAAGTCTTTGTTTTCTAGTGAAATTTCAGCCGGTGATAAGTTCTCTTTCAGCTGGTGGTATTAGCCGGTAGCCGGCTCTTAGCTACATCCCTGATTATAGTTGTACAGTCATGTACCTTTAGCTGGAAAAAATATCTCAAGTACATGTATCAGCTCATGCCTGGACATTGTCTGACTTACAATGTAGATGTGATCAGGCGTAATTTTAGCAGCCCTCTTATTTCCTCTTACATGTACATGGTTGTTTGCTTAGTTTTGTTTTGCATTACCAACGGGAATGGTTTACCCAGACCTGGGGAAACAAAAATAGATTCTGATCACAGGTTTATCATCTGACCAACTTTCTGTAAAAAATGCCTGTGACTTGAGTTTCAAAATAATTTATGCTCAGATATACACAAGATCCAAACCTAAAAAAGAATGACTTGTGATGATTTAAATTCTCTTGAAACACTTTAAGCAACGCTGGCATCTATGGACTATTTCATATTTTATTTTTGTTTATGAAAGGTGCAATGAAATTAATTATTAATAGTCCACATAATTTGATTGACAAGGGTAAGAGCAGTTTTATTGGAATTCTGTTGTTTATTAAAGTTGCCTGCATATAGATAAATAATGAGTGCTGAAATGTGGTGATTATTTTGTTTTATATCAGGTTAGTGTTGGAAATCATAGCCACTCTTGTCAAATCAAGTGAGTTTTCTTTCTTTCTTTTTTCACCCCCTTAACATTTAAGTTAACCTGTGTTAAAAAAAGACATCATTTTTTTAATAAAATAATTATTATTCACAAACAACATTTTGTGCATTTAAAATGAATTTTGCACTCTCTGGTAAGCCAGATTACTTATGAGCTTTAATGTAAGAAATAGCTAGAAAAGTTTATTATAATTTTTTTATCATGTATAATAGATATTTTTGTGGTGCAAAAGGAATTTTTGTTTTTCTGTATGCATGTTGTATGTTTTATGTAGTTCTGATCTTAAAAGCCAAGTTTACTTTAGTTTTTTGTACATCTTTTGGTTTAGTTTCAACTGATATTTTCTGAAGCATCAACATCTGAACTACAATATTAAATACTTTTTGAACATTCTTTCCTGTTTGCATAATAAACCTTTTTCAACTGATAAACAGAAATTTAACAAAAATATAAATGCAGCCTTGCACACTCAGTAACCTCAGTGCATTTTTAATAGTTTCTATTTTCTGTTCACCATTGCTTATATGATAAATTATTTTTGGATTATTTATGTAGTTACCTTGACTCACATAGGGTGACCTTGTCCTCAGGTGTGCTTTTCCTTGAAAGTCACAGAGTACTTTAGAATATCAGCTAACCAGACTATTATAAACAGCTAAGCTAACCTGAAAATTCTTATCTTAAGTTATTGGAATGGTAGAAATGGAATGGAATGGCTGGACTTTATTGTTTAAGGATGGGGACTGTCATCAACACTTTAAATCACCTTTTAGTTAAACTAAAAGTAAAATAAGTTAACTAAGTTATTTAATTAGAATTTTAAGGTGAACAATCAATAGATGACTGAATCAGGTCTTTAATTGTGCATCAATTGCAAGTGAGTGATCATTACTTGAATTGGATAAACACTGCATAGCTGGGGTCTGATTTGTTTTTAAAATAAAGAGACTTAGATATACTATAGACTGAATTGGATAACAAAGAAACTGAATCTTGTTACCACATTACCGATAATGATACATTAATTTTATGAAAAATATGAGGGAAAATGGCATTAGATTAATAACCCTTAAGTTTTTGGTTACTGTTCAAAGACAGTAGTCCTTTTTCACATACTTTTTGATTATTACTCACGTATCAGACCCGTATAGTCGACCTACGTATATAATCAGGTGGTGCGTGTCACGAGATTTGACCAATAGCAAGCCGTTGTTTAAACAATAGTCCTCACTGCAAACAAGCAGCTAATTCAGTTGTGGAGTTGAAAAACTTGTTCCTTTTCAAGGATTTCAGCGATGTCAATTCAAAATGTTTTCAGGCAGAATTAAAGAGAAATATCCCTTCTTCGTTATGGCTACAATTAAATGTTACATTTGAGCACAATGACTGCCTTAGCTGACCTCGAAGTAAACCTACTCGGTTCAGTTGCCACATTATCGTAAACTGAACTTTCACACCTTTTGTTAGACTTCTCATTCCTTTACACGTTTGTTTTTCGTCAATAATTTGGGACATAGAGTTAATTTAGCCTTTCTTCTTTGAGAATTTCGGGGTCTACCTGGGTCTACCCCTTTTAGTTTTCTTGGTTGAAGCCGTTCAAAATTGATAAGTTCACCAATTGCCTAGGTCTCCTGGTGAATAACAATTATAATTTTCTGCGCCCACGCGGCGGTCACGCGCGTCCTTTATCGACTTTATCATCTTCTTGTTTGATCTTTTTTCGGCCTTTTTTTCCTCAATTATAGTTGAAGGAAGAAACATTCAAACTTTCATAGGTTTTGATGTTCAAAGTGACATCTTTTGTCGGCATTTGCAGTGTTTGTTCTGTATAACACATGGAGCAGTCTTTGCGTGATTTTGGTCTCGTGGCGTTCACCTGTGCATAAATTTGATCTTTCCGGTTGTCTTGTTTATTAAAGTGCACCTAACCCCCAATTTTTTTTTGATTAATCAACACTATGTACGTTGAAAAGTTGAATAGTTAAATATTTCTTGTTTTTAACGTTGCGTTAGTGAATTATAGAGGTTTGAATTTACAAAATGTTAATAAGATGATGTCAAATCAAGACTCGTTTATTATACAACTACTTGTTTGCACCTCCAAGTAACATTTTTTTACAAATCAATTGACTATTAACAGTTTGTATTTAGTATTTCTTAAATTGATTATCCTTAAGCTGTGAACTGCGTATTGTAAATTGAAGTAGAAATAATGGTAAAGTCTTGATTTGACGTCATCTAATTAGCATTTTGTAAATTCAAATCTCTATAACTCACTAACGCGACATTAAAAACAAGAAATATTTCACTATTCGACTTTTCAACGTACATTGACAATGATTAAAAGAAAAAACAAATTAGGGCTTAGGTGCACTTTAACGGATTGTATGTTTCGATTCAAATCAGAATAGTGTCTCTGAGAAAAAGAAAAACCGGCCTTTACGAAGTATTTTTGCGTTTGTAGACTTGTATATTTGATTACTTTACCAAAGAAAAGGGCCTAGATTTAAATTCAGGGTAAATAACGCAAACGTAGGAGATGCTCACTCCGTCGAGACGAAGGGTAATGAGCTGCTCCACAAATTAACCCATGGGGCATTGCAAGTCGTGACGCACACCGCCTGGTATATAATTGTACAACCAGGGTTGTTGATTACAAATACCAATCAGATCAATTCAAGAATTTTGTTTTTGTTCTACTGAATCCAAATTTGATTCATCATTACTAATTAAAAACAAAATTACAAAATTCTAATGATGATGAAGGCTTCATAATTATTTATTGATAGATTTACTGTAGATGTTATACTTAATTTAGTGAAAAAATAACTTAATATACATAGCACATATATCAAATGCATCTTGTGGTGCTTACATGCACTTATAAGAATGAGATTGTTTGTCAGATTAAGGGGCCTTTAGGCAGCTGCTATTGGTTCATTGTTGATGTAATTTCTCCCACCCCACCCATAAACAAATGTATGACACTGAGGGTGGTCACAGTCTGGAATTTGTTATAACCTCAGTGGTTCTTCCCCATTGGAGATGGGATCATCATTTGTATGTGGTCATCGGAGCCACCTGAAGGTCTTACCCTTTGCAGATATCAGAGCAAAGCAGCACCTTCATCCTCAGTTGTTTTAAGACCCTGAGTGTTGGTCTGGCCGGGATTCAAACCCGCGACTTCCTGCTCTGCCGCATGAGCTATCATGACCTTTCCTGAATAAAGAACACGAAGGTTTGAATGATGGCTCTAATCTTTGCTGATGTCATTGTTGACATTTTGTGTCATTAGCATACAAGTTTCAATAGAAAAGGCACAATGCTAAATACAAATTAACTTAAAAAGTTGAGAGAGCTTGTTTAAACTTAGTTATCTTCCCAAATTTTAGATCTTGCTAGAAATATCAGCTATCCAAAACTGCAAAATAACTGGGTAGCGATTAAATAACTCTGTGATCGGCTAATGCGTTTTTACAGTAAAACAACATTACACAAAGAGTATCCTGGTATATCTGGCTCAAAATGACCAGAGAAAGCTATGCTATGCCCTTTCAATATTTGGAAATGATTTTTTTTTGTATCTCAATTAGAGAGTTAGGCACTACATGTATATGTTAATGACGCAAAAAATGTTGTAGTTTTAATTTTATAATTATTTGGTTTGAAAATTTCAAACCAGTTTAGTCTTTATTTTCCTACAACAATTTATTCTTTGTATGACATAACAAGAGTTGGGTGGTTTGGTTTGCCATACAAATAGCTGGAAAGCTAATTGTGGTGGGGCAAAACAAGTACATGAATAACACAAATTATCTAATAAGATCAAAAACCTTATACTATTACAAAGCCTTGCAGATTGCACTAAAAATAAATAAAACACAGAAGTTAAGTGGTCTAATTAACACAGCACTTACTGACGTACAATGCGTTAAGACAAGGAGTCTCTGACTATAGTGAGTGTCTCCTCTGTCTCTGCTTCATCACCATAATTATTCTAGGACGACGAAGCAAAACAAAACTTAAACTGGTTTGAAATTAAGCTAATGAAATAACTCTTGACTATCTTGTTTCTATATCAGCTAGATGTTACAATTTTCAAGTTCATTGTTGATTTGATTATAGAGAGCTGTGCTTCAAAAGCTGTCAGCCATGGGGCTGTTCCAATGCTGTTACAGATGTTTTGTGATTGGCAGAGAACTGATCATCATCACAGGCAAACCAACATTAGGAAAGCTATTCTAAATGTCCTCAAGAATATCACCATGTCAAGTATGATGTCCATATTAAATGACAGTTAAATCCCGATCACTCAAACCCTCGGTAACTTGAACCTCGTGCTAACTTGAACCAAAATCGATTTCCCCTCGTTTTGCTTCATATATTTACTGTAATTTTACCCCTGGCAACTTGAACCCTCTGTTACTCAAACCTCCCTCTATAAAAAACTCGGAAGTGATTTTATTTTCCCTTCAGGTCATTTTTTTTATTTATATCTTCAATAACTCAAGGGTATACAGATGTCATCCAGAACACCGAGTATGTTGTAGTGTATAATGATCTCAGGTTAAAATGATTTCAAACTAAATTGTTTTGTACTTTTCTTTGTCTTAGGATTATGTCAATTAATCTGGAACAAAAGAAAATCAAAACTAAACTAGTTTGAAATCATTTTGACCTAAGATTCATTTTGAACTCCAAGATACATGACTTTTGTATATACATTGTCCTTTGTCCTACCATAGTGTTCTTTTACTTAGCTTTGCTTTGTTTTGTTCTGTTCATTTACAATAATTATCATAATAATAATAATGATAATAATAATTAATGTAATAATAAAAATAATACAATAACGTATTATTTATATAGCACCATTTCCTTGTAGCCCAGTGGCGCTTTACAATCATATAATTCACTAAAGACATACAGTGTGTTTAAATATGTTTTGTTTAAAAAATCATTCTAGTTTAATTAACTCCTTCTTGGTCAGTAAACCTGATGAAACAAAGGGTGTTTGATAAGTCATAAAGCATGTAAACCAACACCATTTACAGTATATTTGCCATTATTTCCAGTTATCTGTTCCCAACTCCCAAAAACTTGAACTCCCACTAACTCAAAACCTTCTACATGTAGATGATTTCCCTTTGAGGTTTAAGTTATCGGGATTCAACTGTATAACTAAACGTAATCCCAATTCTTACAATGTTCTCGGTCAGGGTTCTCAATAACATTTTTATCAGCTGTAAATACATATAACAACAAAAAAACAAAAAAATCTGGTGCCACTTCCTCCATTGCAGCATGAAGCTGAATTACGGAGGACGAGAGGTGAGATTGGAAGTCAGCATATAAGGCGCGAATTGCAACCACTTTATCTGTATAACAGTGTAAAAAGATGACAAGATGGCACAGTAGCACCCAGTGAATGATTTTGTTTCAGCCTTACTCGTTATAAAAATTGTAGTAAATTAGTAAGATTAAAAACTAGAGTTTTAAGTATTTCTTACATCCTTCTGCTGATATATCATTATAGGAGCTGGCAAGAAGGCATTTATTCAAGCAGATGGCATTAAGACTCTCTATACATTGTCACTGGAAACTTTGGAATGTGAGTCCCAAACTCAGGCTATGAATTCTCCTGCAGTTGAAGATCTCATAAGCAACCACCTTAAATGGTCACTCTGATAGGTAGTTGCTTATGAAAGTTAGGGAGGCTGCCTATTGTTTTAAATAGAACTGCACACACTCTACATCTTGTAATGATGTCTGCAGTAATTTGTGCAAGTTCACATGGGCATAGGTTTTTCCGATTGTTGTAACCTCAGCATACACATGTAAATGTTACCAACAATGCAAAAATAACAGCAAAAGCTACCTTTTATATAATCCTCTTTAGGTTGGAAAAACTCTGTCATAGCAATTCACTTGAGTCTATGTGCAGTGGTTAGATACCGGTATACCAAATTGTGAGATGTTGGCAGTGCCATCTGAATGAACCCTTTTCCCCTTCAAAAATGATAGCCTAAGATAGCAAAGTTTAAAAAATTCCTCTGAAGGAAACTCAAACATTAAAGAATAAAAGCAATATTGCAAAAATTTGCCATTTTTTTAGGTACCTTGTTGCCATGGCAATGGCTTTAATAATCCAAATGTATTTTGTGTACTGAATGATTTTGTAATACTCTTACTAAGAAGCCGTCCTTATTCAGACACCAAAGAGAGTGTTTAAATACAAAGAGAGTGCTTATTACAGAGGTATCCAGGTATTAAAGAGATAGAGTGTAGATATCAGTTTTGGGACCAAATGTTAGCCCAAACTCTTTAAAGTGTATATGACAGTGATTTTTTTATTTGCTTGATTGAATCTACATGATGTTCTGATAAGAAAATGGAAAAAAAAAATTTGATATCGATTTTCCTTCTCCGCGTTTTGGCCGTCTAAAAACGTGAAATTTCACTTCCGGTGTGTTACAAAACTGTGCAAGAAGAAAGACTGGAAATAGTCCGCTGTGACGTCAATACAAGAATGCCAGTGTTGCGATTTCTCAGCTCCCCCGTTTTTTGGTGTGTGTTGCTACAACCATAATAGAACCATGTTTCTTCCTCAGGGCGCATCAAAAAATGCGAGGAACTGAGAAACCTCGACACCGGCATTCTTGTATTGACATCACAGCGGACTATTTCCAGTCTTTCTTCTTGTGCGGTTTTGTAACACACCGGAAGTGAAATTTTACATTTTTAGACAGCTACAACGCAGAGAAGAAAAATCAATATCGAAAATTTTTTTTGCCATTTTCTTATCAGAACATCATGTAGATTCGATCAAGCAAAAATAAAAAAATCACTGTCATATACACTTTAGGACAAAAATTAATAATTAATTAATTTGATCACTTATTGTTTTGTTTCTCCCAGGCCGTGAACTTGAGGGGGTTAACAACCTAAGTAGCCAGATATTACGGAGGTGTTTCCCTACCAACAAGTTGCCAGTTTCAACACTCTCATCACCATTAGCGTTTGCTCTGTTGGATTTGGACAGTGCTGGCCATTCAGCAGCTGAAGATCTCATGGATGATAGTGGAGAAGGTAAGGAAAAGTCTCTGCCCTTGTTACATTGTATGTATCAGGATGGGATAGGAAACAGGTGGATTTGATTCGACTGGATTGGATTGGATTGGATTTGGTTCAGTTTGACTGGATTGGATTGGATTGGATTCGATTCGATTGTGTCCATGAATTACAGTGACATCCCTACCATCCTTTTTCTTTTTTTTTTAACTCACCCCCTCCCCTTGAACTTTGCATGTTTTTAGGATTATCCCCCCCCCAGTCCTGGAAAATGCCAAAGTAAAATTCCAGGACTTTCCAGGATTTCCAGGACCCATACGAACCCTGCATACCTCATCGAAATTCCACCAGCCCCCTCATTGCAAAATTGAAGGGGTGAGTGGAATAAAGCCCTAAGTGAATTCTGATCAACTGCTAGCTTCTCCTTCCAGTTTGTCTTGTATATGCCCATATAACAAAAAGAGAATTTGGCTATAGATCAGGAGTCACTTAGGGCCTTATCCCAAACTGGAATAAGGCCTTCAGTGAGTGGACTCCTGATCTGAAACCAAATTCTCCCTTTCTCCCGATATCCTGGAATTTGTCTGTCCATCACAAAGTGACAAGGAATGGCATCCCATCTAGGGGAAAGTAGCGGTACTCTTAGTCATTTCGTGTTACACAACTGGAGGTAATACCTAGACTACAAGTAGTCCCTTATTTTTCCTCAGGGGCAGTAGAGCAAGTGGAACGCAAGCACGCATAAAAGTCACTCCACGCGAGACGCGGTGGGGAGAAAGAAAAATTTTCTCTCCCCCCGCCGTGTCTCCCCTTTTTATTGACGCTCATGTTTTGCACGCTCTACTATCCCTGAGGAAAAATTGGAGACTACTCATAGTCTAGGTAATACCATCCTGACAAATGATACCGCTCACAGATGTCTCAGTGTGTTTTGTTTGATGTTTTTAACCCCCAGGTGAATCGTCAGAGGTTGAATCAGATTATGAAGAGGATGAAAGTAGCACCAGTCAAGATGATAAAGATGATAGTGGAAAGGCTGCAAAGGCTGACAGTAAAGCTTCCAAGGATGGCAAAGCCAAGCCTCGAGATGATTTGGCTATGTATGAAAAGTTCTTTCCAGAACTGTTTGAATTCCAGGTGGGTTTGACTGACTAATATATATAGATAGCCCAAGCCTAACAGCGTCGCACTTCGAACGAGCTTAAATAAGGTGAAACTTAACTAAGGTGAAAGGTTGGAAGCACAAGAATTAAGATTGACGAACGGGCTATTTTCAATTTTAGCAATTCTCAAAAACAGTATTACGCGACCGTCTGCACAGTGCATTTTTATAGACCGTACAAAAGTTCACAAAAACAACTTTTCTCTGTCTAGAATAACTAGTACCACTAGTTTCCGAATAAAATACAGTTTTTGTTTGTCAAAAATTGCCCGAGAAACTGATTTGAAAATCAAAAATTGCAAAAATACACAAACATATTTGCATAAGGCGATGCGAGTGAAGATAGACAAGACAAGATGACAAGATTTATTCAACTCAGCTCAGTTTTACATGACATATAGGTAAAATTTACATAGGCAACTAAACACAAGTACAGCTAAGGAATAAAAGAAAAATGTAACAAAAAATAGAGAGTGAGTTGGGATCATCCAAATAGCAAAGGCTAATCTAGTGGATGACCCCTACTATAAAATCTATAAAATCAAAGTCTTGTTTTGTTTACATAAAATCGCTTTTCAAACTATCTTATGAATGAACAAACACATAAAAATGGACAACACAATCTTCTTTCGAAAAAATTTATTCAAATCTCCATTAGTTTACGTTTAAAAGCAAAACGCGTACCATTTAATTATAGCTCATCGAGTTCAAGCTTTCTTCGATGAAATTCAAGAGATCGATACAACTGAATTTAAGCACGTTTTAAAATCTATTCTCCAAAACTAACAATAACACCAATAAAAAGTCACTCACAGATTGATATCAACATAAATTCTCATCGAAAACTGTAATCTGTTTTACCTTTAAGTCCCTCGCTTGCTTGGAAATTCAAATCTCCGCTTCTGGTTCTGAAATCCGTAGAAAACAAACATCTCCCGCATTGATAAAAAACGTAATACATGAAGTTCCTCGAAGCAAGATATTTTTATCCCTGAAAGCTCGTCTTTTTCCACTAAATTGGCTTCTGAGTATCCCTTAATTAGTATCCTTGTCTTGAGTAGCAAACCGCGAAATATTCAGGGAAATAACGCCTTTAATTTAAACGGTTTTCTCCGCTTAGTAAATTCACAACAAAACATCAAAGTGTTTTTCTAGCTGACGTGACATTCGGCCGTGTAACCGCGCGAAAAACAAAGCCTCGCTTTGGTTTCAACATGACGTCGTACGCGCATGTTTTGCGACGACATACGCGCCCGCGAGCTAGTCCTGCGCGACGGAGTGACGGCGGAGAGCGGGCACATGCGCGCACGCGAAACATTTCGCTAGCCATGACCATGCATGGTTCTATGAGTATGGAGCTGCGCAGCCAGGCCTTCGACCTGGCAAGTGCTCCGCTATTAACATTTTTAGAACCAGCTCGGTAAATTGAATAAGTGTTTGATAAATTCATTCCTCATTGTCTCTATCAGTCAGCCAGTCAACCAACCAACCAACTGGTCAATCTTTTTAGTCAGTCACTCAGGCAGGCAGATAGTCAGTCAGTCAGTCAGTCAGTCAGTCGGTCGGTCGGTCAGACAGACAGACAGACAGACAGGCAGACAGGCAGACAGGCAGACAGACAGGCAGACAGACAATCATCCAAGCCTTGCATAATCCCATTAGTCAAGCAATCAAACATTTATCGGACCCAGTCATTTTGTTTAGTTGGTTTGGATGCCTCTCCATCACATCTGTCAGTCAGTCAGTCCATCAGTTCTTTGATTTAGTGGCTTGTCTGTCTATCCATCCATCCTTCCATTCATCGTTCCATCCATCCATCTGTCTATCTGTCTGTCTGTCTGTCTGTCTGTCTGCCTATCTATCTATCTGTCTGTCTGCCTGCCAGTCAGTCAGTAAGTTAGTCCATCAGTTTCTTGATTTAGTGGTCAGTCTGTCTATCAGTCAGTCATTCAGTCAGTCTTTCTGCCTGTCTGTCACATCACAGAATCTGACTGAATATTATGCCAGTCACTTTCAACTTTCGTTGAGCCGTGCAGCATAAGTGATACAAACAGGAAATTAGAGAATTAACTCTGTGATAAATGTTTTTAGTGTTGAGAACAACTCATAAATTTCCTACTGAATGTTAGCCCTAGCCCTCGGTGGGTTCCTTACTAGGGCTGATGCTCAGCAGGAAATCTAGGGGTTGTTCGCAGCACTTAAATTTACCCCAGAGTTATTCTTGCACTTTCTGTTCATACCTACAACTTAACCTCCTCAAAGTCCTTTGGTTCAGTTTACTCTGATAAACTCAGCATTGATCAGTCCAGTTCTTAATCAGTCTAGTTTAGATACAAAACTTTAAATAGATTAATGAATCAGTTGTTAGATTAGCTGAGTAAGAATCTGTTTGATTTGTTAGGTTGAAGCTTCAGAGCCAATGGAGGATGAGTCATTTGTTCCATATCCAATCACGATCCCTACAGCTGCTGAGGAGCCACTGTCATCCTCACCAACAGGGCCAGGCTGCCTGTCAACACAGATTGACTCTATGAATTTTGACAGGTGAGTGTGACACTGAAAAAAACTATGAGCGAAGAATATAAGCAGTACCTCTTTCCCAGCTTAGTCCGTCAAGCGAAAAACGAAACATCATTGGCAAGCAGAAAATGGCTGTTTGCCCGTCTAGCCCCCAGTTTTGTACGGCCATTTTCCGCTGGCCAATGTTTTTTCATTCCTTGCTCGACAGACTAAGCTGGGAAAGAGGGCCTGCTCATAATCTACCGTGAGCGAAGAGCTTTTTTAATCCATTTTTACATGTGACATTTTAGCCTGCACAAAAGTGTCCGGATTCCTCATCCCTGACACTTGTTTAATATGCTGAATAAAGACAGGGAAAATAAGCTTGCAGCTGCAGACAATCAAAATTTCAATTCCTTTTAGTTCTAAAATATTTGTAGTCATTCTGGTTATCTAGTCATTGGTGTCCCCAAAGAAATCTCCCTGCAACAAATAAATGACAGAAAATTAAAATAATAATGACACATATTTAACTATTATACCGCGAAAGTGCGCGTGATATCGCCTAATTCTTAGCCGACGAGGCCGCAGGCCTCGTCAACTAAAATTAGGCGATATCACACAAGCTTGAGCACAATAATAGTTTTATAATTCAACACATTGATAACAAAGCACAGTTTGAAGAAAAGAATATTGAGGCTGGTCTGTCATTTTTGCATTCCCTAGTCAAAATGCGAAATTTACCTCCATTGTTGGATATACGTCATGTAGACATAGCATACAATGTATATCGATAATGTTTTGACCATATTTGGGCAGTGTATCAATGTGTTGAATATTATAAAATTAATTATCCTATATTTCTGTTATACACCTTGAGCTTTTTGTTTTCTTCGGTATAAAATGGGTTTGATCTCGCCTCTCAAACAACCAAATGCATATTCTATTTTGAGATGACATTTAAAAGTGTGCTTGAGTCAAAATGTTCCATGACTGACATAATGATTCCAAGAATGTGTAAAATACAAGTCATGTAAATCACTTATGTCCAGAAACTCGGACGTAACTCGGACCTTGGGCACTTCATATTACACACAATTATTTGTAATTTCCATATGACTTCATGTTTGACAGAATTGCTTGTGTTTAGGTGAGAATTAGGTCTAGATGATGTCTATCATAAAGAGCATGAATCTCATTAGCGTGCATTTCTGGACATATCTCATCTAAATGGCAGACCAAACATTTTACAACGACACTTTTCAGAATTCACAGGCTTGACTTGACTCTACCTGATTTTCTCTGTTAATACCACAGTCCACCTACCCAATCTGAAGTGAGCCAACCAAAGACACAGGCCACAACAACACAGGAAGAGCTTACAGAGGAGCAAAGACCTTGCTCAATCGAGAATCCTACTGCTGCTGACAACAATGAGCAGTTGCCAAAAAGTGTCCTGCCAATTATCAAGAAACCCTCTCCTGATGTTTATGGACACTATCCACCAGTGGAACCCGAACCTTTGGGACCGAAGAAAACTGGACTGCAGAGGTATGATAGTCTTACAAGTACATTGTGGTGTGCAGTATACATCACTGTCTCTTGCACCTTAGCGTGGACATGTGACGAAAAATGTCGCCTGATTCTCAGAGGGACCGAGGTTGCTCGCACTCACTTACTCACTCATTCAGTCACTCAGTCACTCAGTCACTCAGTCACTCACTCACTCACTCACTCACTCACTCACTCACTCACTCACTCACTCACTCACTCACTCACTCACTCACTCACTCACTCACTCACTCACTCACTCACTCACTCACTCACTCACTCACTCACTCACTCACTCACTCACTCACTCACTCACTCACTCACTCACTCACTCACTCACTCACTCACTCATAAAAAAAAAACAGACTATTACAGAAAAGGAGGAAAAGGTAAGGTGCTCACTGCTCAGTCCATTCAGTTTCAACTGCTGCTATTTAACTATACTCACTCACTCCTCTTCCCATTTAATGTCCTTTGTTTTGTCCATTTTCAGAACTATGATCTTCAGGGATATTGAGCGGCAGATCCACCCTCAGAGAGTATTAAACAAAGTTGTTTTTGACCTGGATCGTTTACTGAAGAAGGAGCTTGATGTGGATGATAACTGCTTGTTAGCAGTGGCTAAGGAACAGTTCAAGTTAGGACACGCTCGTAAACCCAGCAACTCCAGGTACGTACTGTACGTGTTTTTTCCTTAGACAAGAAACTTTGCTCCACAATGTCTCTCTCCACCCAGGTGTATAAATGGGTACAGGCGACATAATGCTGGGGGGAGGGGGGGGGGTAACTCTGCAACTCTGCGATGGACTAGCATCCCATTCAGGGGGGAGTAGTAATACTCTCAGTCACTTCATGCTACAGCCTGAAACCGGATTAAGCTCCAGCAGTTGTGAGTCATTAGGCTTGTGAAGACAATGGACAGTCTCCACATCTGTTTATAAGTGGTTAATTTTATAAAGTAGATAAATGTTTTTGTTTTACTTGTGTGTGTTATATTCAGCAACAACAACAAACAAAAATTTATTAGACATATCAAACTTAAATACAGTTGCCTGCAAATTAGCAAAAACGCTATTCGAGGCAGGGGAAAGTAGTGTAATTGAAAATAATGAAAGTAAGACAAAATAACAATACAGAAGCTGATCTGTAGAGACACTGACACTGTTTATAGTAAACAACGTTTAAATATTAGTTTGGACCAGACTCAAATTGTGTTAGGCCGCGGTTATATTCATTCCGTCAGAATGTTGTTTAAATAGCTGGCCCACAGGTTTTCTTTGTTTGGCTTCGATTGTGGAGTGCAAGGAGATGCATAAGTACAGCGTTAAACAATACATCACAAAGACTGCAAAACAGTTTGTTTTTTTCCTGTAAAGTTCGAGGGGAACTCAACTTCATTTTCGGCTTTTAAGGCACCTCAACTCTCCTAGCTTTTATGGCGGGTTGGCACAAAAATATTGCATTTATCATTTCGGGTTTTTTTTTTTTTTGCTTCCCGTTATCCAGAAAAAAGAAAGGCTGCCAAAATGACAAAGCTGAAGCTACTCAATTGCCAAACACTGTAGTTATCATTTGGGTTGAAGAAGTGTTATAATTTAAGTAATTTAAATCAAATCAAATCAAAAACTTTATTAAGCACAGAATTCATAAAGTTGACACTTATTTACAATGAAGCTGTGCAATTCGACATATTCGACATGGTGAGACTTAAATGTATGTTTATCTGTTTTTTTTTTTTTAAATATTGTTTATTTTTTGTTATTCCAGTCTGTCAGAAGGTGAGAGAACTCCTGAAGAGACAGCCAGGCCACTAAAGTTTGAATCACGGTTTGAAAGTGGAAATCTTCGTAAAGCCATTCAGGTACATGTAGGAAAAATGGTATTTATAATGTGATTAGTGTGTTTTTAATTATCTTGTTTAAGCTTCAAAATATGGCTTTGTTTGTCAGATACCACGCAGCTCTTAACAACCTCTAATTTCATTGGACCTGTATAAAACCACATTCAGGTTATGGGGAATTTCGTTTTGTATAATAGAAAAGTCTAGTGACCTTTTTCGCCTTGATAAATTTAAAGAGCGTTATATATCATTAGGAAGGATATCCGACAAGAAAGCTTAAACCAAAAAAGTTTATTAGTTGTTGTCTTTCTTCAACAAATGATTCATTCAGTAGTTTGCAAGCAGGCCTTCCACAAAATGTCGTAAAAATGACCTGGACATGAGACGCTTGCCCAAGCATCTTCTGTTTTCACTCACCGCATTGTGACTTTGAACAATGTTAAAGAGTAGCAGTTCATCTCGCCAGTAACTGTATTAAGGACGTTCGCGCGAAAATATTCTAACATTGATTTTTTTTTTAAACTTTTGCTACAGCTAGGTTATGAGTTATTCGTGTCAGAAATGCAAAAAAATGAGGGGTCACCGACTTCGTTTCCGAGATAAGATATCTGAAAGGCGACCCTAATTTTGAAAAATTGGTCTTCCTTATGGTGTGCTTAGATTTCTTCTCTTGCGCGCGCTCATGCATGACGTATCATGGCGTTGCGACATAAATTGCGTGCGCAGTAATGATGCGCATAAACAATAAGCGCGAACGTCCTTAAGAGCAGTAAGGGCGTTTGTACGTGACGTCACAGCGGCCATATTGGTGTCCCCGCAAAACAGTAAAATGGCGGCCATATTGGTGTCCTAAACGAATCCTATGGGACTTTAGCTCTATTCTTATTCAAACATTTCCTATTGTTTTAGCACTCCAATATGGCCGCCGGTCACGCGAGGGGAAACACTCTATACCCATGGGATGAAATGAACCGTGTACAATGTATCAAGTATTCAGAGACATTTGTAGCATGGCGCTTTACTGTACAACATATTCTTTTAGGTGCGTGATTATGAGTATGATTTGGTCCTGAATCCAGACATCAACTGCAAGCATCATCATCAATGGTTTTACTTTGAGGTAATAATTATTTTTTCTCTCACCCATAAAATATTATTAAATCAAAGGAGATTGGAATGATAGTGTACAAAAACTAAACAAAAATAGTTAGAATTACATGATGAATTTCAGGTTACATATAATTGCCACTTGTAGTTGCCACGGTAGTTTCTTGGTGTTGCGGATGGTGTGATCACCAAATGACATAAAACAAAAGATTCAAAAGACACTGAACAATACCCATACCACAACACAAAAGCTAACCAACAATGGCTTTCGCAACACCAAGAAACACCCAAAGAAACAGCAAAGTTTGCAAATAACATCAATTTACATCAATTATTTTATTTTCAGGTCAGCAATATGACTGCCGATATTCCTTACAAATTCAACATTGTTAATTGTGAGAAGATTAATAGTCAGTTTAATTTCGGTAAGTGACTTCATAAAGAATTAAAATAAGACGTACAGTTGATACAACGTACAGATTTGCGAGTAAGAGAGTAAGACCTTGAAGCCTTAGAGTGATTTCCTTTGAGCCTTAGGCCCGGTTCAAACGTCGAACTTCACATGTGCCGAATCTAATGCAAATGAGCAAAATCTATTGTTCTTGCTCATTTGCATTAGATTCGGCACATGTGAAGTTCGACGTTTGAACCGGGCCCTAGAACTCAAAGTATTTCACCGTTTCTTTTGTAGCAGGATTGTCCAGCGACCAAAAATGAAAACTAATTTACATATTAAAGCACTAAATTTTTATTTTCCAAGGTGTTGAAAAATAAACAGTACCACAGGAAAGTACTGCTCAATAGCTTTCATTTGAATGTTCACACTTTAAGATTTTATCCACAGACTCAAAAGTTAGAATCACCTTGTACAGCATAATAAACAGTACCACAGGAAAGTACTGCTCAATAGCTTTCATTTGAATGGTCACACTTTAGGATTTCATCCACAGACTCAAAAGTTAGAACCACCTTGTACAGCATAATAAACAGTACCACAGGAAAGTACTGCTCAATAGCTTTCATTTGAATGGTCACACTGTAGGGTTTCATCCACAGACTCAAAAGTTAGAACCACCTTGTACAGCATAATAAACAGTACCACAGGAAAGTACTGCTCAATAGCTTTCATTTGAATGGTCACACTTTAGGATTTCATCCACAGACTCAAAAGTAAGAACCACCTTGAACGGCATAATAAACAGCACCACAGGAAAGTACTGCTCAGTAGCTTTCATTTGAATGGTAACACTTGAGGATTTTATCCACATACTCAAAAGTTAGAACCACCTTGAACGGCATAATAAACAGCACCACAGTAAAGTACTTCTCATTAGCTTTTATTTGAATGGTAATATATATTGATAGGCTTAGCCTAACAGCGGAGCTCTCTGAACAGAAACGATGATGATAAGCTTAACTTAGGTGAAAGGTGGGAAGCACAAGAAAAATTAGAATTAAGATTGATGAACAGGCTATTTTTCAATTTTAGCAATTCTCAAAAACAGCAAGGTTATTATGAGACCGTCTGCACAGAACATTTAGACTGCACAAATTCCACAAAAGCTCACTGTTTGAGAAATGTGAAACCTCTCTCGAGTAGCAAACCGCGAAAAAAAAGCAGGAAAAAAACGATTTTGCAAACCGTTTTCTCCGCTAAACACAACGGTATTTTTTCCTTTTAAAAATGTTTTATTTATCAAAAACAAATCCCTAAAGTTTACAATATTATCCTGAGAGGCTAGTCATTTCCGGTTACAAGGCATCCTGAGTTAAAGTTAGTCATTTCCGGTTACAATAATACAAGGTCAGTTCCGGTTTACAGTCACTTGAAAGTCTAGTCCATGAGTTGCCAGTAGCTAAATTATTAGAGTCACAAGCTTTGACTGTTGTATTTCACAAATATTCGGATGACACCACAACGCAGAAAATTTCTGTTTGCAGTGGGGTGCGGGGTGGTACTCCCATTTAATTATGAGCTATATAGGTATGTGCCGCTGTGAAGGGTATGGTTTTCAGGCAGTTTAGTCTGGGATAGGGTATAGTAATCAGAGATTTTTGGTCTAGAATAGGGTATCATTTTCTACGAAACTGATCAGTTGCATGAAGAATTTAGTCAAGACGAGGTTTACTGGCAAATGACATTTAATAATCGGTAAGGTGTGCTGTATGACATTTTTACTGACCCCTAGTATCTTAGACTGTGATAGTGAATGAGTTTCTGCAAAATAGCGAATCTAGAAAAGGTCTAGGATAGGGTAGGAATTTTCGGTGTTTAGTCTAGAATATGGTTGCAAAATGCAGCTAAAATGGTCTAGTATAGGTTAAGGGTCTCAGAGTCCCAGCAGCACACCCCCGCCCAAAAATTTGCAAAGTACCCCCCTCCCCCCCCCCTCAGTCAATTTGCAACTGTGTTGTGATGTCATTCCTTATGTCCCTTACAGTGGCCCGAGAGCGGTGCTATTGTGAAAAGTTGCTTTATTTCAAAAAACCCATATACCATAAAGTATGGTCGTAATGAAAAAGCGTGCTCGCATGTCATTCTCGTTGACAGCAGAAGTCCATTAGGTAAAAGAAAATAGTCTTAACATTAACTATAAACCTAGTATTGAGTAGTGCTGATAGGGTGGGAGTGAAAACACCCCACACTCTTCCACAGGTTCAAATTTTAATGTAGCTTGGAAAGGCCTGGTAAACAGTTATCTGGTTCCACATTTGCAGTACCATTGCTAAACCAGACACCCAAGATTCGCATTCTTGACACCCACGTCAGGCTATAAGGAGTGTCCGGACCAAGCATGTCCAATACACCCAAACTGAGTCGATTCGTCTAAGGCAGTTGACGATTCGACTCTCACCGGAAACAGGTCGCGATTTAGCAGACCGACTAACCGGAAGTGTGGTTCCGCAGACCGGAAGTGTGGTTGTTTAAGACAACAACACAACATGAACCTTCCTCGTTCTTAAAACGTGTGCACGAGAAAGGAACATATCGCGACGAAAGCTATCAAGAGTGTGCTCGGTTTGACACGACGGTCTTTAGTGTGGTTGCTTAAGACAACAACACAGCATGAACCTTCCTCGTTCTTAAAGCGTGTGCACGAGAACGGAAATATATCAAGCGTGCGTTCGGTTCGACACGAACCATCTTCGAGAAAGTCGAAACCACCGTTTGCGCTCACCGATCGGGTTCACCGGAAATGTGGTCAAATGAAACAATGACATGAATATTTCTCGTTCTTAAAGCGTGTGCACGAGAAAGGAGCATATCGCGCGTGTGCTCGGTTCGACACGAACCATCGATCGATCCGACTCACCGGAAATTGGTCACGCGTGACACGGCAAGCAGGGAGGGTAGAAAATGCGAACGAATCGTCTCGATTCGACTCGAATCGACTCGATTCGGGGTTCTTGTAGTCGATCCGTCTTCCCGGAAGTCGATTTGCGAGACACTTACATGTAGAAAGAAAACGAAAATTTTCACCGGCTGTTATGTATTTACTCGTTTATGGTGTATAGTGTGGTAAAAATCAGTACACGTTGAAGAGAGGCAACTCTCTTTTAGGGAGTAAGAGACAGTGGAACTAAAACTCGCTGGAATCGCTTCGAATAGACCCCCAAACCACTCAAGACACAAATAAACACACAAAGAAGTTCAGGTGAGTCATTTTCATTGAAATATCGTTCGTAATTTTACGCTCAAATTCGAAGCGAATTTTCCCATACAAATCCTTATAATGTCGCTATTACGAAACAGTTTTTATACCACGACGTTTAAACAGCACTTGAGCTTGGGGTACCTGTGACCAATGTGGCTTACATGACAAGTTTTTCAACATGACTGTTTGCATTTTGGCGACCTCATCTGAGAGATCGCTAACTCAACATTTCAAGGAGTTGGATGACGACAAACGACCCAGAAACGACAGCAAACGATTCAGAAGGAATTTCTTTTGCTAAGAAAAGTGATTTTGATCGCCAGATTAAAGCTAGAAGTGAAGAATCGAGGTAAGATGTTGGGTTATAATTCATTTGAATTGCTCTAGATTTAAGTCTTACTTACAATGAGTACATTGAACTATCAAAAAGTTCTGAAGGTTGGTTTTGCCAATTATGTATTATGGCAATACTACCATTTAATCATTTAAATGACTATGATTTCCACCTTGCCTTAGCTGAATTTTCTTTAGGACCTTCCAGGATTATAAATATAAAGGATTTTAGTGAACTTAATATAAATCCATCAATATTAAATAAAATTACAGATGACTCCAACTACATTCTAAATGAAAATAGTGACCCTGATACTAGTTTCTATAATCATTCATTAACTAATGAACTGAACAGTCTTTTACAAAACTGAAGCATAAACACTGATAACTCATTTTCAGTATTACATGTGAATCCTAGAAGTTTAAGTAAAAATTTTGAAAGCTTGGAACAAATGATCAATTCTTTATCCATAATACCTGATTTCATTGGTACATGTATTAGTGAAACTTGGTTAAAAGAGGCAAATGATATGATTCAATTACAAAACTATGATTTTATTTGTGAAGGAAGGGAAAACAGGACTGGACATGGAGTGGGGCTTTACATTAAAAATGAATCAAACTATAAATTAAGAAAAGATTTGGGATTTTATGATCAAGATGTAATGGAATCACTGTTTGTGGAAAAAATTACTGAAGACAATGTAAAAACAATAATAGGTGTTATTTATAGGGCACCTAATTCAGACATTAACTGCTTTCTTGCAAAATTAACAGAAATAATTGAAAAGATTAATTTTGAAGGCAAAAGATGTTTCTTACTTGGGGATTATAACATAAATTTAATTAATTCAAACGAGTCAGACATTGCAAGCAAGTTTATTGACATTGTTTATTCGTCATTTAACGTCAACGCACCATTGAAAGGCACCTATTTTGTGGGAGAAGGTAGAGAGATAGGCGTTGCCCAGGACCCAAGTGCTGCCGGTCAGCGAGTGGCATATAAACCATGGGATGGGTTTCATGGAGCACAGCTACTCTGAGCAGCATGTACCTATGCCAAGCTCCTAGAAGGCCGCTTAGCGAGGGGAAGTGGACGTCACCACTGTTTATCACCCAAGCTAAGGCAACCCAGGCATCGCTTCAGTGTGGGACTGAAGGGTTGTCGTCAGCAACGCTTCTCCCCCAAACCATTTATTAAAACTAAAACCACATAACAGATTACATATCTGCTATAATTTTTGTTTTTTTTGAAACAAACAATAAATGTTATAAGCGGTTAGGCGAGAATGGCCTACCTAGAAGTACGAAAGCAGAGAGTGATAAAAATAACTATATATACTGTGGTGGGTGGGTGGGGAAATAAACGTTTGACTTTAGCAGTGAAACTGAGCTGAATTGGGAGATTGACCGCGACTGATGTACATTAACATAAACATGGCAAGTTTACTTGAAGCTGATTGGCTGATACTCTATGAGCATGTGCAGGCTTGAAATGTACACACAGACACACACGTTCAGGATGTGGCGGCCAATAAAGCCAGCTTAAGATTAAACAAGACACAAGTCCCAGAAAAGTTTGAAGGACTAAACAACATTTGTTGAGGTGACAATATCACTTTGACACTCATTATTTGCTTTGATGAGAGCATGCCCAATCTGTATGCTGTTATTTAAAGTGCTGTTATGTGAACATTTGGACAGTTGTTTATTAAGTCAATTAGAGTATACCTGCTCTGTAAATATGCATTCATTTTTATACTTATATACTTCAACTCGTGAAATCCCTACCCTTTCATATACCTCCAGTCTAAAAAAAGGTACCCCTTTTGGGCGGAGCATCCCGTATAGCCCATTTTAGGGACCCGGGGAGGGGGTCAAACAGTCAATAAGCTGTAACAAAATTTTAACCAAAAATTCAAGTGTTGTTCCCTCCTTGAGACTTCTGTCTTTTCACATGAACCATTCTGACTCAGATAAAGAAATGATGTTACGACCACTGGGATGTTTAGTTTTATTTTTACTTTTAGTTTATGCATTTCAAATGAATAACATACATGTACTCCATGATTAATATACATGTAAAATGTAAAATTATTATTGTATCATGCTGTAAAAATGTTTTAACTTACCTTTTTTTTGTAAGATGTAATAGGGTGGAAGTGACACGACTGCAAATCAAGTTGCACAGGAAAAGAAAAAGCCATTTCCTTTAATCATAATGGAAGGCAGCCTTGATTTGCCTGAGGCTGAAATGCACTTGGCTGCTGACAAGCAGCTTCTCTGTTCTTTTACTGGCAGCCTTATTGAGGCTACTCTTGGGCTGCTAGTTTCTTATTATGTTTTTATGTTTGATTATCCCGTTGGGTCGAATAATCTATTGTAAATGATATTGACAGTTTGTCAAAATGTAGCATGTAGTTGAGGCACAATGAAAGGACATGCTAAAACGATTCAATGCTACAACGTTTCCATGACAAAAACATAATGCATCGAAGAACATTTATGATGCTTTTTGCACAGAAGCGTTATAGCATTGAATCGTTTTAGTTTGGGGACTCTCATAAAATATAAAAATGACGGCAGTGCTTATTGGTATGGTTCAAGAGAAGTTTTACCTCTAAGAGGTACCAATTCAAAACAACACGTCATATTTCTGTCATATTCTTTTGGCTTAATACCCAAAAAAGTACCACAATAATTCTAATGGTGGTCATTGTAGATTTTCGGACCCTAAGCGGTACCAAACTGCAAATTTTGACCCCAAAAGGTACGACGAGCACCCCTGTAATTTTTTTTATGGGAGTCCCCTCTCACCATGTCTAACAGTTATTAAAGTAAGATGTCCCTCCCCCATTAAAAATTAGGGGCCTCATCCTAGTATCATGACTAGCCCAGTTTACATTGTTTTGCAGTTCAGGTCGAGGGTCAAATTCAGCAATACAGGGTTGTAGAGGTTTGTTTTCATTTCATTTGTACATTTTTTGCTGAAGACTTTAAAATGAAAAACTAGCTTTCCAGAATTGCCCAAGATTAACAGCATTACTTTGCGGATCGGGCAACTATATTCATTTTCTTTTTTCACATTCTCATGAAACAATGTAATCTCCAGTGGAAAGTCGTTGAGTGTTAGTGATGAGCCCTGACTTGTCTGCAAGTCTGCAGGTGTAAAAACTATTGGCTTAATCGCCTTGGGTTTTTAAACCTGATATTAAAACACAGAACACTTTTTTGTTCATTCAGTTTTAAACAGTATATGTTCTTTTTACAAGTGATGAATAGTTAACACTAAGTTAAGCATTACTTTTTATTGGGAAGAGCCATTTCAAAAAAGAAATAATTTATATAATGGATTTATTTGATCCAAGTTTATGACAAAATAGGGTTTTTGTTAAAGCAGAGATCAATGAAAGTCTACTTTATTATGTCATTTCACAACTGTTGGGGTACACATGGAGATATTAATATTATGTACCAATTTTGTGTTTTGTGTGTGGATAAATTTACTAACTATTCAAAGAAGCATTTACTTTTTAATATGAGCGACGTTTTCTCATTAAACGAGTAAACCAGAATGAAATTATTGTGAGTTGTTTTAACACCGTATATTGAGTAACCCCGCCATACGACCACCTCGTTAATACGACCACCCCGTTATTACGACCACTTTATTGTGGCCCGAACAAAAGCCCACTAATTTTCTTATCTGAAAACCCCGTTATTACGACCAACGACCATCTTTTGGAGTCCTCAGTCGTTATTTTCTTTATAAAATTACCCCGTTAATACGACCAGTCGGCAAAATGCCTGGTGACGCTGCTGAATGAAAACAGACGCCATATGACAAACAATAATGCATTAATATTTTATTGAATGTTTTTAGGCAAAGGTGATAATAAATATAAATATACTTAATAAATATAATTTATTAAGCATATCAACGTTTCTTCGCGGTCCAGTAAACTTGTAAACGCATGGGGTTTCCATCCCGTGTCCTCCCCCACGATAAACGGCTTTCCCAACAACTTGAACTTGTGCTTTTGACCTTATACTCGCATTGTTGGTATGTTTTACTCAACACTGATGCTTCAGTTTACTCAATTTTTGGCGCCAATGTGGATTCAACATTTCACTCAATATTTTGGGTTATTATTACTCGACTTTTTTTGCAGACGAGAATGCGTTCGCGAACCAATTCAAAATAAGGCTCTAGGAATGAGCTAACCCGTGAGCCACCGCACTCAATGAAAACGACTTTTCTTGAGTACGGTACAGTTGATTTTACGGGAGCAAAACGTACCGATACAACTCGAATCAATTCAATTCCATAACATAACATTTGCTACCATCCCCTGTGTAAATAGCCTTTTTGCTGCATTTAACCTTTTAAAGTCTATCCTCAGTGTTCATAGCCTTCTTGTCGTATTTTTTACTAAGTCTCTCGCGAATCGACTTCTGGTGAGTCGATTCGACTTCACGCAAGACGAATCGCGCGATTCGAGTCGAATCGTCAACATTTGCTACCCTCCTTAGTGTTCATAGCCTTCTTGCCGTATTTTTTACTAAGTCTCTCGCGAATCGACTTCCGTTGAGTCGATTCGACTTTACGCAAGACGAATCGCGCGATTCGAGTCGAATCGAGTCGAATCGTCAACATTTGCTACCCTCCTTAGTGTTCATAGCCTTCTTGCCGTATTTTTTACTGTCTCTTGCGAATCGACTTCTGGTGAGTCGATTCGACTTTACGCAAGACGAATCGCGCGATTCGAGTCGAATCGAGTCGAATCGTCAACATTTGCTACCCTCCTTAGTGTTCATAGCCTTCTTGCCGTATTTTTTCTAAGTCTCTCGCAAATCGACTTCCGGTTGTCGATTCGTCAGCAAACCTAGACGAATCGACTCAGTTCGGGTGTATTGGACAACCCTCGTCCGGACGTGAGCACCAAGCTCCTAACTACATGGCTTAAGTACTCTTTGCCACATTTAATTTAGTCCTTGTACCTGTCTCGTATTTGTGAAGTAAGATAAACAATTTGTCTAAAGAAAAAATGTCGTTTACAAAACATGTGGAGTTATCCGCATATTGGCGAATTTTAAAACGCTTTCCTCAGGCTTCTGGAAGGAGAAAACCTTCAATAGTATCATCCTTTCTTATACTGGTAGCCAAAACGTCTGCGCATAAAATGTACAAAAGTGGAGACCGGGGATCTCCCTGCTTCACCCCCCACTCGAGTGGAATTTCTTTAGTCAAAAAACCATTAACTATAATTTTCATATTTGCTAGACAGTATAATGTAGATATTCAGCAAGATACCAGTTTCATTGGTAATATTTATATAATCTAGAGGGTCACGCAAGAGAATTAAACTTTCAAAAATCGTCCTACCTGGGAGGAAACAAGTTTGAAATAATCGAGGGTAACACTTTTGAAAGTTTGTTTGTAAGAGCTTTTGAACAAATTTTGTAATGAACATCGAGTAGCGAAATGGCCGGGCCACCAATTTTTGAGGTTTTTCTTATCATATTCCTTGCATTGAATCACTGAGAGAATTATTTTCCAAACTAAATTTATAATTTCGAACAGAATAGCGGAATTTAGCGTAAAATTCTTGAGGTTATCCGTCTGAACCGGGGGTTTTCCCTGAAGAAAGTCCACGCATTGCGTGGGTAATTTCAGCCAAAGATAAAAATCCTTCGCAGGATAAAATTTCGCTCTCACTTAATCTGTTTTCAAGTTTGTTCAAAAATTCGGTTTGGACTGTTAAATTAACAGGTTCTTGCAAGTACAAATTACGGTAAAAATCGAAATGAGCCGGAGAAAAGGAACAAGCTTAGCCAAGGTGAAACTAAACTAAGGTGAAAGGTCGGAAGCACAAGAATTAAGATTGACGAACGGGCTATTTTCAATTTTAGCAATTCTCAAAAAAACAGTATTACCCGACAGTCTACACAGTACATTTAGACCGTAGAAAAGTTCACAAAAACAACTTTTCTCTGTCTAGAATAACTAGAACGACTACTTTCCGAATAAAATACAGTTTTTGTTTGTCAAAAATTGCCCGAGAACCTGATTTGGAAATCAAAATTGCAAAAATACACAATACACAGAAAATTTAAGTCTTGTTTTGTTTACATAAAATCGCTTTTCAATCTATGTAATGAATGAACAAACACATAAAAATGGACAACACAATCTTCTTTCGAAAAATTTCATTCAAATCTCCATAAGTTTATGTTTAAAAGCAAACGCGAACCATTAAGAGCTCATGATTCGAGGCCGAGATGTCTCCGATGAAAGAAATCAAAACAACTGAATTTAATTGAGCGCGTTATAAACAATTCTACCGAAAATTAGCGGGAACACAAAAAAGTCAATCACAGATTGATATCAACATAAATTCCCATCGAAAAATGTATTTTGTTTTACCTTTTATAAGTCCCTCCACCGCTTGGAATTGTTTAAATCTCCGCTTCTTCAGTTCTGAAACCCGAAGTGACAAACATCTTCCCGCATTGCTCCCATCCTCGAAGCAAGATTTTATCTCTGAAAGCTCTTCTATTTTTACTATAGCGGCTTCTGAATATCCCTGAATTAGTATCCCTGTCTTGAGAAGCAAACCGCGAAAAAATTCAGGAGAATAACGACTTTAATTTAAACGGTTTTCTCCGCTAAACACATCAGTGTTTTCCCAGGTGACGTGAAATTGCAATGTTGTTGGGTGGCGTCATACGCACATGTTTTGCGACGGTCTACGCGCCTGCGAGTTAGCCCTAAGCGACGGCGGCGGTCAACGACGGCGGTCGGCGGCGGTGTGACAACGCGCCCGCGAAACATTCCGCTAGCCATGACCATGAAAAATGACGGCCATGGGTTCTCTGGTTCTATGAGTATGGAGCTGCGCAGCCGGGCCTTCGGCCCGGCGAGAGCTCCGCTAACACTTGAGGATTTTATCCACATACTCAAAAGTTAGAACTACCTTGTACAGTATTATAAACAGCACGACAGGAAAGTACTGCTCAATAGCTTTCATTTGAATGGTAACACTTTAGGATTTCATCCACAGACTCGAAAGTTACAACCGCCTTGTACAGCATAATAAACAGTACCACAGGAAAGTACTGCTCAGTAGCTTTCATTTGAATGGTCACACTTTAGGATTTCATCCACAGACTGGAAAGTTAAAACGACCTTGTACAGAATAATAACCAGCACCACGGGAAAGTACTGCTCAGTAGCTTTTATTTGAATGGTAACACTTTAGGATTTCATCCACAGACTCGAAAGTTAGAACCGCCTTGTACCGCATTATAAACAGTACCACAGGAAAGTACTGCTCAGTAGCTTTCATTTGAAGGGTCACACTTTAGGATTTCGTCCACAGACTGGAAAGTTAAAACGACCTTGTACAGAATAATAACCAGCACCACGGGAAAGTACTGCTCAGTAGCTTTTATTTGAATGGTAACACTTTAGGATTTCATCCACAGACTCGAAAGTTAGAACCGCCTTGTACCGCATTATAAACAACAAAACAGGAAAGTACTGCTCAGTAGCTTTCATTTGAATGGTCACACTGTAGGGTTTCATCCACAGACTCAAAAGTTAGAACCACCTTGTACAGCATAATAAACAGTACCACGGGAAAGTACTGCTCAGTAGCTTTTATTTGAATGTTCACACTTTAGGATTTCATCCACAGACTCAAAAGTTAGAACCACCTTGTACAGCATAATAAACAGTACCACGGGAAAGTACTGCTCAGTAGCTTTTATTTGAATGTTCACACTTTAGGATTTCATCCACAGACTCAAAAGTTAGAACCACCTTGTACAGCATAATAAACAGTACCACAGGAAAGTACTGCTCAATAGCTTTCATTTGAATGGTAACACTGGACTTCATCCACAGACTCACATTGCACACCATTGAATCATAACATTCACCGTTAATATCTTTCTCTTTTCTCACAGGAATGCAGCCAGTCATGTTTTCCACAACAGAAGCTCAAGAAGGGCGAGCTGGTTGGATTCGAGCAGGCGCCAATGTCTGTTATTATAGAAATTACTTTACTCGGAGCCGTGAGGCAACCGGTGGGCAAAGCGGAAAAACTTACTATACCTCAACCTTCACTATTACATTCCCACATACGAATGATGTGTGTTACTTCGCTTATCACTATCCTTACACATTTTCTATGCTTCAGGTATGTACCTGCATCCACGCACCTCTAACTATCATCAATTAGAGCGGTGTACAATTGAATGTCGAAAGTAAATTCGCGATTGCTTTGGTTTCGCATTGTGACTTTTTGTGATTGGCTAAAAAAATCTCGCGCCACTTTATCAACCAATCAGAAGTGAAACCAAAACTAATCGTGACTTGCTCGCACGCGTTTTCCCGCGCTTGGTGCCGGCTACCTGTATTTGCTTTGCAGAGTTTTGATTGGTTCATTGAATTGTCTGCACTATTGTGATTGGCCAGTATAATGACTTTGGTTTTGATTTTACAACACTCAATTGAAAACCGCTCTATTGCTAAATTCGTAATTGTTTTGGTTTTGCATTGTCACGCTTTGTGATTGGCTAAAAAAATCTCGCGCCACTTTATCAACCAATCAGAAGTGAAACCAAAACTAATCGTGACTTTCTCGCATGCGTTTTCCCGCGCTTGGCACCGGCTACATGTATTTGCTTTACGGATTTCTGATTGGTTCATTGAATTGTCTGGGACTATTGTGATTGGCCAGTGTAATTGCTTTGGTTTTGCATTATTACGCTTTGTGATTGGCTAAATAAAATCTCGCGCCACTTTCTCATCCAATCAGAATCAAAACCGAACCCAATTGTAACTTGCTCGTACGCGTTTTCCCGCGCTTGGCGCAGACTATATGTATTTGCTTGGAGTTCTGATTGGTAACTGGTTCATTGGATTGTCAACGACTGTTCTGATTGGTCAGAGTAATTACTTTGGTTTTGGTTTTACAACACACGACTAAAAACCGCTCCGTCATGCAATACAATATAATACAATAATTTATTTATACACGATTCAAATTAAAGTAATGCCGCTTGTGGGGTCGTGTCTGCTGCTATTTATGTCATGGATCTTTGTTTTGATTCTGATTCTGATCCAGTTTGTTCTATTCTCTGGCAGAGTCATTTATCACGCTTGGAGTCGTCTCTAAACACCAGTAACATTTATTACCGGCGCATGACGCTTTGCAGCAGCCTGGCGGGAAATCCATGTGACGTCATCACCATCACGGCACAACCGCGGAGAAGAGATGCTAAGTCCATTGAAATGCTGAGTAAGGGAACAGATCTGATGTTTGTGTAATGTGTTAAGAGTCTTGTTTTGCAATGCACGCGTTGTGTTTACATCTTTCTTGTTTGTTGTAGGAAACAGGCCGTATATATTCCTCACCAGTCGCGTGCATCCAGGCGAAAGTAATTCAAGTTGGGTCATGAAAGGTATTGTACATCGTTTTAATATTTATGGCCACTCATCTTCCACTTACAATTTCACTTTATTCAACGGCTTCAGCGCACTGTACGAAGGTTCAGATTTTCCTTGTATTTCACATCAGGTGACCAGACTTGTGACCAAACTAAAGTTATCTCGTACATGTATTTGCCGATAACACACACGCGACAGTGCTGTAACCCCATACCCCGTTAAAGGGGCTATGTCGCGAGGATGGCGCGTCAGTACTGGGTACTAACATCTTGAAAAACGTCCGGTGGCTTTTTATCAAGTTGGCGGCCATAACTGTCAAATTCGCTGCAATCCGTTCCATCCCGTCGTATTGCGTGGAAGGATAGATCTCAAGTTTACAAATTAGTTAGTATTTACTTGGCTAGATTTTTGTTAAATTATTTCTGCGACTTGTTAGTCGCACTTTCGAAAAATTCGATGTCTTCCAGTAGTGGTGGAAGTTGGGGAGGAATTTAAAAGCGAAATCGATCGTGTGTTTGTTTGCCTCGCGTGGTTCGACACAAGTGCAAGCGCGATAAAACTTGCCGCGATCCGGCAGGGAACAATAGAAATTTGACATGTGTGACGTCAGGTGACGTCACATGACAGGAACTCATTACGCAGACTCACCTTGCGACATAGCCCCTTTAATCCCTCTATAGACAACTGGGCCGAGTTGTTCGAAGGACGATTAGCGCTAATCCAGGGTTAATTACCATGTCAACTCATATGTTCTGTTGACAGTTAATCCAGGATTAGTGCTAATCAGTCTTTGAACAACTCGGCCCAGAAGTTTTTTTTTTTACCTTAACCCGCCAAAATTCAAAATTGACACCGATTATTCGGTTCTAATCAGATGGGATCCTTGTCATTTTTACAGTACAGGAAAAAAGTACCCACTAATAACCATTTTGTTTTGTTTTTGTTTTTCAGGAGTGTTAGATTTTCTAATGAGTGACTTTTATACGGCCCGTCATCTTCGAGAGAGCTTTATTTTCAAGATTGTCCCCATGCTCAACATAGATGGCGTCATTAACGGCTGGTAAGATACACTTGAAATCTTTTAACTGTCTCGCTGTTTCAGTCAGGCGAGCGGGTACACAAACTCGGCGAGACTGGAGTAAGCAAACAAGCCAAGAGGAAACTTGGGAAGAGCCGGTTATCTTCGCTCGCTTGTTCGCTCCACTATCAAGAAAGGGACTATCGCACGTGTAACACGCTATCTGTAACTTGCATCAAAAAGAAAAGTTAAGTTGTGAGTTGCTACTTGCCTTGCGATGCCTTAAACTCAAAATGCCGTGCTTGTTTTTGTTTCATATGAACTATCGTTAAAATTATTGTTCATTGCGGTCAGATGTGTGAATAGTATGTAATCGCATGTCTCATACTGTAGTCTCTCATGAAATCAATTGCGAGGTTTTCGCTACTATCTGCTGGTTTTCATTGGGCGATGAGGTCGACTGGTTGCGCGTCAACATTTGTAGCTCGATGGCTGACTCGTCCCCAGTCATCTCTCAATTGACGAGAGGGGCGCGGCCGAGGGGGGCGCGAGGTATCACCCCCTTCGGTCGCGCTTCTCTCGTTCCGCGTCTATCCCCCACGCGCGTTTCCCGCGTCTTGCCTAGAAAGACGACTGGGGACGAGTCAGGCTCGATGGTCGCTAATGATAACTTGTTTACACCTAACTTCGTTCATCCTTACATTGCAGCCATCGATGTTCCCTGTCGGGTGATGATTTGAACAGGCGTTGGATCAATCCCAGCATGCTACTTCATCCCACGATATATCATGTCAAGGGTTTGCTCTTGTATCTACAGTCGATAGAAAAGACGCCTTTGGTAAGTAAACACTGCATAAACTGGGTAGCATGTTTTATTACAGCGAGACTGAGATTCCGTAAAAATAAATGGTATTTTGTCAGATATCGTAATAAAAATTGCATATCTGAGAATTAAGACCTAAAATATCTGTTTTTTTTTTTTTTTTTTTTTTTTTTTTTGCAAACTACGTTATAAACTTGTGTTATACGCTCTAGCCAGCCAGAGCAAGCATAATTTATTTAATCAATCAGAAGCAACGCAGGCTTTGCTTATGCTCGTTTTCCCGCGCTTGACGCCGGCTGCATGTATCTGCTTTGTTTTCTGATTGGACCGTTGAATTATTTATGGTTGTTGTAACAGCCCTTTTCGCGGTTAACCTTTCTCATTTGCATTACAATAAAATTCAACATGATTACGAGGCAATTTTGGGCAGAAACTACAAAATCGCCCGAAATTGCCTCGCAACCACGTTGACTTTTGTTGTAATGCAAATGAGAAAGGTTAACCGCGAAAAGGGCCATTGGTCAGATGTGTTACTTAGGTTTGGTCTTATTTCATGCGTTATAACACCACGGCAGGGTTTTCGGTAACATTTTTAAAGTACCGGATTCATTGGTGGAACAAACGGACTTGGGCGATTTATTTACACTTGAGAAAATAATTATTTCGTGTGAAAGTACCGGACTTTAGATGTCAAACGACCAGACGTTTCGTCCGGCCTCCGGCCTCAAACGAAATCCCTGCCACGGTATTATAAACTGAACCTAAACTTGTCAGTAGAATGCAATAAAGAAGGGCTGGTTTTCACTAGTGACTGAACCGAAGTCTTGAGCGCAAGATTTTATTCAGACACAAAAAAATCGTAAGCTTTAACATCGTACGATTTGCAGTTCACATGTAGCAATTCTTGCGATTCCGATTCCGATTCCGTGTAAACCACTTATGTCCAGAAATGCAGGCAAGTATTGTTTAACGAGTACTTCATGTTTGACAGAGTTGTTTGTCATTTTCATATTGCTTCATATGTGACAGAATTTCGTGTGTTTTGATGCACTTTTATAGGTGAGGATACTTTGTGATGCCAGTCATGGAGTACCGTGGCTTTCTGGAAAATATACCTGACTTTAGCCCCATTTACACGACATTCATTTTGGGTCCGGAACTCCTAAATGTTGGCACGCGGGCCGATAATTTAGGGCACGGCCCGCTTCATTTACACGTCAAAATATGTTCGATTTTTTTTTTTTTCGATTTCTGAACGGCACCCCGAAAATAAGAACGGCACTCAAAATCAAAATGGCGGATACTGAAGTGCGAAAAGCAACTTTATCGCTTTATGCCTTTAAAAAGCGAAAACGACTAACAGAACTGAGGGACGAAGCAAGGTCATCGCTTGTACCACTCTTCAAGGCACTGAAGCGGCGACAGTACGGCCTGATGCAAGCTATTTTGAGCTGTTTTAACCCTCCGCGGTTGAGAGATGTGTGGATTCACCCGCATTCTTTTGCCTGGTTCGACATGGTCGAATCACTATTCTAATTTGTTGGCAGCTGACAACAAGAAGCTTTTGTGTCGAACTGAATTTAATATTGTTACTTACCTGTAGTGTGTTGTAAACTTCCCTTCCCTCCTTACAGTTCTTACTGTTGTTCAGCGCAAACTGAATCGTTTCTTCTGACCATAGATCAATCAAAGTATCTGTTGCTTCTTTGCTCTAGGTTTTCCCTCTCGAGGCCATCTTTCTTTCCGCGAACAACAAACGTTTGCGCCTGTTTTATTGAAATTTTGGCGCCAAAAGTTATTTCCCCGCGTCGCCAAAGGCTCTGGGAACGAGAATGCATTCGTTTTGGCACGCGGGCCTCTTTTTAGGCGGGCCGAGACTACCTCCTGAGGTGGTCTCGGCCCGCCTAATTTTTGGGCACGCGTGCCAAACATTTTGCATTTACACAGCAAAAATCAAGCGGGCCGTGCCCTAAATTATCGGCCCGCGTGCCAAAATTTAGGAGTGCCGGACCCATAATGAATGTCGTGTAAATAGGGCTTTTGACTAAGAGTTAAGACCTACAACATACAGTGTTGGAAATAGCACCCGGTCATCGGACACAACACCTATAATGACCGACTAATTTTACATTTCCATTCAAGTTCCATTAAACTATTACTAGTAATAACCTTCTTGCTGTTGATTATGTTGAAGGTTTATTGTGACTTTCACGGCCATTCGCGTAAGAAGAACGTGTTCATGTATGGCTGTAGCACCGCTGCCACCCTTGCAGCCAGTTCGTCCAGTTCTGGTGACGTGGACAGTGACTTGGTGGATTCAGTGAGAGAACGAGTGGCTGAGCTGTCTGGCTCAGAATCCACGAGTAGCATGGACCCGAGTGACGTGGACGAAGATCCCGGATATAGGGTGAGACTCATTAAGTAATGCTCCACATAAGAACTACGGCAAACTTCATTGTTCTGCGTCATTGGCTCCTTCCCACATAGAATATCTTTGGTTTCAAGAATAGAGGAGGAGCTGATGGTTCATAATTATATGTCATTATAAAAATAAAGAAAATCCATTTGAGTCAAATAAATTTTAGGAAATGTTCGTGCTTAACCAATCAGAATAGCAGAAGACAATAGCTAATAATTTTGCTTCTTTGATGAAGTTCCCCAAATACAATATCTTTTAAAACTTGCATGTTGTGCGATTGAGTCTTAGATTGCTTGAAACGTTAAAAAAAAAATAGACAAAATGCAGCTTGAATAAAAAAAAATCAAATCAAATCAATTTATTTAAGTGTCAAAGTATTTAGTACGCGAGTACTAATTGTGGACACTTTCCAGATCTAATTGGAATTTGGAAGTGTTGGTTTTTGAGGAGAGGGGAAAACCGGAGTACCCGGAGAAAAACCTCTCGGAGCAAGGAGAGAACCAACAACAAACTCAGCCCAAATATGACCCCGGGCCGGGAATCGAACCCAGGCCACATTGGTGGGAGGCGAGTGCTCTCACCACTGCGCCACCCCTGCTCCCCATAAACCCTAACCTTTTAGCGGTTTTTGAGTCTAGGCCAATGAGATCACTAGTTGTAACAATGAAAAAGGTTGGCATTCCATCGTGGATGGCCGTTGGCGCTTTCCTTCTTATGCAGATCATTACTTAAAAACTTGAATGCGAAAAAAGAGGAAAATAAGTTTTCCCGCGCTTGGCGCCGACTACCTGTATTTGCTTCCAGTTCTGATTGGCTCACAGGATTGTGTGTGTCTGTTGTGATTGGTCAGAGTAATTACTTTGGTTTTCGTTTTACGGCAATCAATTGAGAACCGTTCAAACGGTCGCAAGGAATAGGCCATTTCCGAGTTGCCTTTAGCCTCTCTATCAAAGCGAGGCTAGGTGCGAAACCTTTCATATGAAAATGAGTTTTCATTCACATGCAAATAAACCTATTTGCATGTGAATGAAAACTCATTTTCATATGAAAGGTTTCGCACCTAGCCTCGCTTTGATAGAGAGGCTAAAGGCAACTCGGAAATGGCCTATTGAATACATGAATACATGAAACAAGGAATTGAATACATGAAACAATTCCTGGTAGCAGGATGCATGGAACGTTGTAGCTTTAAATGCCCATCGTGAGGTGATCTCTTATCAATTTACCAGTGACTAGCATATATATATATCACTTCACGGATGTAAGAATTACCGAAGCTCGAGCGTAGACTTCCGAATACTTCCGATGTTTCTCCGAAGTCGACGAACCTTTATCATCTGTACATTTAGGGTATCAATTATTCAGTTCTTGTTTCGGCGTTGTCTTAGCGTTAAAAAATTTATATTTTTTGCAGACATTGCCACGAGTGCTTCATAATATAGCACCGGCCTTCTCACTGGGCAGCTGCAGTTTTATTGTAGAGCAATCTAAGGAATCCACCGCCAGAGTTGTAGTGTGGAAAGAGATTGGAGTGATCCGAAGCTACACAATGGAGAGTACTTACAGTGGCTGCGATCAAGGACCGTACAAGGTAGGCACTAATCATAGTTGTATTATTAATAATCGCGTTCGAAGATCGTGTTGGTTGTCCTGTGGTTTATGTGCAGTAAAATTTGAGATTTTTTGGTGGCCGGTCTTCCAAATGGCCGCCCCTATTGGTTTTTTTCAGGGGCTCATTTCCGTCGGAAATTCCATCGAACGCGTCTCCATAATCTGTGATTACTGCTAGTATACGATGTAAATGCGAGGTTTGTGGGACGTGGCTAGAAGTGACAAAGTGATATAGATTACAAGCTGAGCACGCTCTGGTTGACTTATTAGGGTAAAAACTGGAAAAAAGTGAATTTTGGTGTTCTTGAAGCGCATTCTTTAATACAAAACTTTAAGCCCCGGCTACACGTTCTAACATTGTTATATGGTGGTGACTAGAATGGATACTCCAAAATCAGGTGGGACACCTTATTGAGACTTATATAATGGAGTAACTGGTTAGCTTTCAGTTGAGGTTGGGGTTAGCAGTTTATATAGTTAAATTTAGGACTAAGCAACCCGAGAAGATAAGTGGTACTGTGGTACGGTAGGCTATGTAAGCTTAAGCCTAGCTGAGGTCACAGGTTCAATCCTGAGTGGGGATTTTAGATTTTCTTTTTTACACTTAAAATTTATTGAAAATAAATTCTAAGTGTCGACATTACGTTATATAATTCTCAATAAGTGTCCGAGGTGATCCAACCTGATTTTGGAGTATCCATTCTAGTCACGACCATTGTTATATAACATTTGTTGGTTCAGCAATGTTGGAACGTGTAGCCGGCATGTTTAATTATGTTTGAATAACATTTTTTTTGTTTGATCGAAATCAAAACATTCTTTTATCAACAAATGTTGGTCAAACATCATCTAACATACCGTCCACACGTTCTAATATTGTTGAAGTAACAAATGTTATTTAACAATGTTAGAACGTGTAGCCGGAGCTTTACACTTTAGCGGGAGGAAGGCAAAAAAAAAATCTATAACACCAAGGCTTACAACTATAGTCGCTACAATCTTTGAAATGAAGAGAGTCAATAGCGACTTGCTTTCATTTCTTTTTTCTCCTACCGTACTTGCGGATGGTAGTTTAAAGAGGGAATAACTTTATCATTTATATAGATCGCTATCCAGCGGAAAGATGCAACAACAACAAAAATATTTTATTTAAACTCACACAAGATCTTTACAAAAAAGAAAAAGACTAAAAAATAAGAACTAAATTATAGATATAGAAAAGAAAAACCGAAGAAAAAAATTAACAGGTAGAATTTGTGAGTTTGGAGCTTCCAAATAGCTGGAGCTAATCGAGTGGATGACCCAAAAAGAAAATACTGAGTGCATAGAAAGATAAGATTTAAATTACATAAATTAAGAAAAAAGTATTTTTTCGTGAGCTAATATTAATTTTAAGTATTTGTTTTATTTTTAATTTAATTTATTCCTTAGAGTACATGCTATCCCTTGGCTCCGAATTTATTCGCTCTTTAAAGTATCCGGCCTGACGGATAGTTTATTCCTAACTGCAAGTTGAGTGTTGTTTTCTTATTTTTCAAAGGGTTATCATGTAGGGTCTAGAGAGCTGGAGGAGATGGGTCGGTTCTTCTGTGCTGGTCTGCTCCGCGTCGGTCGCTCATATTTCTACCGCAATAATCAAGGACATATGTTATCGAACGACAGCACGACTGACATGCAGACTGCTGATAGCTCATGGTGAGTCATGCGTAATCCTGTAACTCGGGGCGCTTTTCGTTGAGTGTCGTAAAACGGAACCATAGTTACCACCCTGGCCAATCACAACAGACCCGGACAATCCAATGAACCAATCAGAACTCAAAGCAAATACATGTAGCTGGCGCCAAGCGCGGGAAAACGCGTGTGAGCACGTCACCGGCAATTGGTCAAGAAAGTGGCGCGAGATTTTTTTTAGCCATTCACAAGGCGTAGAATTGCACAACCAAAGCAATCACGAAATTACTTTCGACACTCATTTGAAAGAAAGGAAAAAAAACTCATTTGAAAAGCGCTCTATCTCTAATTTTAAGCTTAGAAAACTGCAAGTTAAATGTTTTTCGCTCGTCTCCCAATTACCCAGCATATTTTGGTGAGGCCCGGTTAGTAGGCGCATTCAAGTTTTATAATAGAAATTATGGTTTCTTAAAAGCCGTAGACCCTAAATCTTTGATAATTGAATTGCATTGTTTTTTTTCCTTCTGTAGGATAAGAACAAGTGAGCTTTTTGTTCCATTTGAGCTGGTCAGTAGCGGAGCTGTAATCTAATTCACAATATGATGCAAGCAGAAAAGACAAACAGAGCCTTAAAGTATGTCTTGACTGGGGTTCTTAGTTATTTGAATGATATCGGTGGAAACGAAACTTATAACGTTTTTTCCATAAAATGAACCTACATGTACCCGAATATCGAGTCAACAAATTTCCTGATCGGAATATACAGTAAGGTGGATGGCTCAGAAATATTAGAACATTGTAATTCCATTTTACGGTAATTGCAAGCATAGCTCTTTTTTGTTCAAGTTTCAAGCGAATTGTCAATAAAAGTTAAAGCATCCGAAATCCGGACAAACTGTCACGGTGCGTGCGCGTGTGTCCACACTTGAAATTGTTTAACACAGCAATTTTGAAGACTGCGCAGCCGTTAATTGGATTGTCACGCAACGCCCCTCCCCAGAAGGAAGTAGTGTTGCGTGACGATTCAAATAGCGTAGAAGATGGATAGGAAGTGTAATCAGGGATGGTCACACGCTGCAGTTTTAACACTCGCAACATGCATGAGGTAGATCTCAATTTTGAAGCCGAACATTCTGTTACATTTTTTGGTCTGAGAGACATAAAAAACAGAGATTCTCTTGCAATTTGACGAAGCAGTTTTGACCAAGAAATCGAAAATCCTAGAGGAAATTACACGGTGCAGAAGCACAATTCCAGAAGTACCCTGATTCTTTAGATGCTCTGAGGTCGCTCAGAATTTTTTTTCGTATTTGGTCCAAATTTCAAACAACACAACATTTTAATGTTTATTTGTTTGTTATTGTTTTTATAATATTCAATCTTTGCGATGAGGTAGAAAGAGCGTGTGACCTCGGACCATTTGAGAACCAATGATGAATAGCGATAGTAACGTTAAGTAGACTTGCAACCATTTCAAAACCCTTGAAATTTCTCCGGTCAGATACGAAAAAAAATGAGGTCAGTCGAGTAACCGGAATCGGGGCATCCTTTTGTTTTTCGTCATCAATAAGAGGATAATTTTTTTCTATGTGTTAGTTAGAAACTCAGAGTAAAAAAGGTCATTTTTAGTCATGAAAGCTTATCGTATTATATGCGCTATTGCTCTGCACCAAATTGAAGACATGTTGTTGGGTGAAAAGCATAAACCATGAACGATGCGACCCAAAGGTTTACTGGAAAGTTGGAAAAATTAATCTTCGTCTGTCACAGAATACACATTTTATCGACACAGGATGCATAAATCATGCTCTTAAATGTCTCAAACAAAGAAAACATCTTGATCATCAAGAAATGGAATATTACTAGCTTTCCATTGCTGCCTACCCAGAATCCCATTCGGTCTCATCGTTCATGGTTTATGTTTTTCACGGGTCAACGTTTCTTCAATTTGGTGTATATCGAGTTTAGTAATCCAGGGGTCGTTTGTCCTTTTATGGTATCAATAAGTTGGGTAAGCAATAGGGGGATCTGTGGAAATAATACTGGAAATCAACTTAAAAATCAAGCAATAATTATTCAAATCAAACGTTTACAACCTGGCTGTAAGCTTTGAGCCAAGGCTACAACCATGTTGTTGTTTTATTTTATGGAGGAAGACCACCCTAGTGCAGAAACACTGTCAATAGGGAGTTTACGCAACGACGACGGCAACTCCAAGGAAAACGTCAATTGAAAAAGGGAATCGCGCTATTTTAAACTACTTTGCAGTTGTTCCAATTTGTTTAGTTTGTCTAATGTGACTGGATTGACCAGGAGTTAAATTTAAAGGGATGGCTTTTCAATTCAAAAGGAGAAAGGAAAATTAACCGTCTGTGTTCACGTTCTCCACAAAACCTATAATTTGATCATTTGACGTTGTTGTTTTGCAGGAACGGCAAAGAAATGTACCAAAATGTAAAACGCACGTACAGAGGCATTGCTTTCGCTCATTAAACCTATTGTTTTGCGCCGTTCTCTCTGCCGTCGTGATTGCGTAAGCTCCCTAATGAATGTCTTCAGTCAAAGACAGACATAGGCCCGGTTCAAACGTCGAACTTCACATGTGCCGAATCTAATGCAAATGAGCAAAATCTATTGGTCTTGCTCATTTGCATCAGATTCGGCACTTGTGAAGTTCGACGTTGAACCGGGCCTAAGTCTGAATGAATTGCCACTTGAAAAAAGCTCGCCTAACATTTTTTAAAAGTTGGATGATATGATTACTTTCTCGTGACGTTCTAGTCTAATTTTGGAAATAAATTTAAGAGATATTGTATTTTGGTTTTGACCAAAAACAGGTCAAAATCCCCATACCACTCCCCCAAATAAGGTAATATATTCCGTCACACAGCATAAAACTAAGGCCCCGTCCACACTAATGCATACTTTTTTTATCAGTTTTTACCGATCGTCCACACTAAAACGATCAGAAACGGAGATGTTTATCTATGAAAACGGAGGTTTTCGAAAACGCTTTTCAGAGTGGAGACTTTTGAAAACGCAGGTCTATCGTTTTAGTGTGGACGGCAAAAACGGAGCTTTCCAAAAACGCTTACGTCACAACTAGTAACGCGTAGTGTCGCTGACGCTATTGGAGCATGCGTATTGAACAGAAAAAACGTCCGAGCAGAGCCTGGTGATGAAAACGCATCTTTGGATCATCGTTTTTCAGCCCCAAGTGTGGACGGTCAAAAACGATGTGAAAACGCTAGTGAGGACGTAGATCTTTTTATCCGTTTTCGGCGAACCAAAAACGGAGGTTTTCAAAACGCATTAGTGTGGACGGGGCCTAAGAGTAGTCGGTACGTTGCTATAAATTTGTAGGTTATTTTTGTATTGTTTGAGTTTTTTGTCAGTGTTGTAATGATAAGAGTAATATAATTTGGAAAAAGGACTTATTATAATGAATTATAATTGTTATTGATTATTTATGCCCAATAAACAAAATCTTTAAAACCACAGATCCAGTAAGTCAATCGTGAAGAATGTGGGTCAGCAAATAATGCTGGGATCCATATTGTTCAGCCCTCTCGTCTTTTGCATTCCATTACAGCTAGCCCGATGGTGTGGCTAAAAATCTTTTACTTGAAACCAGTAAATCTTTTATCAGTCAACAAAGTGGTATCCAAACGACGTCATCATTCGTTGCCATGGCAACGAGAAAAGAGGTCAAAAATACGCTATTTGGACCATTTGAGGCTAATAACTTATAAACTACACGGTGAAAGTTTTTGTTTTCGATATATTTTTGTTCAATTGGCAAGAGAAATTCTGTACATAGAGTTCAGAGCTACCTCAAATGACATATCTCTGAATCCAATGTACAGATTTTTTTCAAAATTGGCACAAATGTTATGTTTATAAGACGAAAATATATAAAAATCAAAAAATTTCACCGAGCAATTTTGAAGTTATTAGCCTCAAAAGGTTGAAAATGGGGTCTTATTGGCCTCCTTACGTTGCCATGGTAACAAATTTTGATGTCGTAGCCACCTAAATTTGTTCATTGGTTAAGTGTTTACAAACCTGTACTAAACGTCTCCTTTTAACTTTACTAGTGTAGCTGTGATTGAATATCATAGATGTATCATGATGGGAATGTTTAAACTATTAGGAGCCACCTTAAGTCGGTTTCCCGACACGTCCGCAAGCGTTTAATAAACGTTTAGTGAACGTCATTGGAGCTTTTTCAAGTAGAATTTGCAAGGGTTTGCGAAGGGTTGTCCAATATTATCTACCTGATACGACCCACAAAAGACGGTTTTTGATCTGTACGGATGGATGGACCACTTGTTACGACCCGAAAAAGATGTTTGCGTGTTGGGCCCTGCTGCAAGGTTATCGATTCATACGAGTCGTACGAATGGAGAAAGTTATTGTCGAATCGAATTGTCGATCCGAAAAATGCGTGTCATTTGGAACACTTTTGAACATGTTTGCGTGTTGGACACTGCAGCAAGGTTGTCGATTCGTACGAGTTGTATAAGAATAGAGAAAATTATTGTCGATCCGAAAAATGCCGATCGTCATTGTATCCCTTGCATATATAGCGGCATGGTTGGTTTGTGAAAGAAATTTTGTTTTACGCAAAACCGGTTTTGAAAAGCTGGAGGGAGGGATCCTTAGTTTAGTTGTAGAAGCTTGTTTTTGTTTAGAGATCATATTTATAGCTTACGAGAAAGCACTTGGGTTTTGCGCTACTGCAAATTACGCGAGCGGCGAAGCCATGAGTGAGTACGAACCGGCGATGGGTGCGCATTGCCGCTCGTATACGACACTCGCGCACAAAATAATAGTAGAGCCTGATGGTAAGCTCTCATAATGTTTCGTTTAGTATTTTTCTTATTAACACCCTTTAACATTTCGCGCTATCATGATCATCGTTCTCCGGCGAACGATCAGACTTTGCACGCTTTTTACATGAGGGTTTTTTAAAAAGCTTTCACATCCATCCATGATTCTTGTTGTTGTTGTTTTTTTTTTACAGTAAACTGTAACAATATTATGATCTAGCGTGTATGAAAATGAGTGGAAAACCTTGAACCTTTGAGAAAAGTGTAAAAAAGACTAATGCATGTCTTTCCTCTATTTCTATTATTTCCCACTTGTCCTTGTCTCGGCAATAGTGAAACCAATTTATCAATCTGACAGCTAAGAATGCGTAAAAATTAAGTTATCTATGGGAAAAAAGGGCCCATGGCTGGTGTACAACGACTGTATTGTATTAGGTAGTGTTAGGTTGTATTGTATTGTATTAGGCTTTATGACGTCAGTCAGGTCGTCGTACACTAGCCATGAGCCGAAAAAAGAGAGTATAATACTTTTTGTCTTTAGTGTAAGAGAAATTCCTTGTCAGATTGATTTAAAAAAAATAGAATGCCTGGTGTTAAAATGTATTTGATGGAACCTTTAAAGCTCCCAGTATCTTTTTGGAGTAGAGGTATATATACACCTAATTCAATAAAGGTTGCTTTGGCAGTTGGTCATTGGGAATTGGGAATTGGCATTTGGCATACGGAACACAATGCAATGCTTTGCTTGAGTATTACCAATGACCAAAGCAACCTTTTTTGAATTAGGTATATAAAAGAGCTTTTTTACAGATTTTCCTGTTTTTATGAATTGTTATTCTTCCAAACTAACCTGAAATTAGAAGTAATAGTTGACTATTATTCCTGATTGCATTTAGAGTAGTAAGGTTATTTATTTCAAGTTAGATTGGTGTGTATGAATGAGGACAATGAGTGCTCTCTCATTTTCTCTTTGGTTGACCTAAGTGGTTTCATGCAATTTTTCGAAAAATACCAGTACCATAAATAGGGCTTCCCTTGTAAGTGTGGTTTTGTAATTATGCTTGCTGCCTAACTCTTTACTGAATTTGTAGCAGTAAAGCTGCATGCTAACGAAATTTCAGAATTCAAGTTATGGCCACACATTAAGGTGTTCTGTTTTTTGTTAAGGTTATTTATAAACATGCCATTATGGACAAAGATATTTAATAGAATTTGTATGAAAGTTTTTCATTCACATGTACAGAACATGGTAAAGTCAGATTTAGACGGCACAACTTTGCCGCATGCTATGTTTTTCAACATAAGCGAAGCATCAGAATTTGCGTCAAATGAAAACAAACAGTGCACGTGGTATAGATTGATCCTTATATCGTTATGCACTTATGCTTGCGCTTATACTTATATTGTGTCAGGCACGTTTTCACTCGACGTATGTTATGCTTCCACTTGTGCTTATGCTCATGTCGCCAGTAACCTTTTGTGTAACTCGCTTTTAGAACGTGGAATATACATATACGCCAGCTGCCTTTCGCGCAAAACGCTTTTAGAACGAGGAATATCCATGTACTCCATTAACCTTTCGTTTAACTCGCGTTTAAAACGAGAAATATCAATGTACTCATTTGCCTTTCATGTAACTCGCGTTTAGTACGAGGAATATCCACGTGCTCATTTGCCTTTCATGTAACTTGCGTTTAGAACGAGGAATATCAATGTACTCATTTGCCTTTCATGTAACTTGCGTTTAGAACGAGGAATATCAATGTACTCATTTGCCTTTCATGTAACTCGCGTTTAGAACGAGGAATATCCATGTGCTCATTTGCCTTTCATGTAACGCGTTTAGAACGAGGAATATCCATGTACTCATTTGCCTTTCATGTAACTTGCGTTTAGAACGAGGAATATCCATGTGCTCATTTGCCTTTCATGTAACGCGTTTAGAACGAGGAATATCCATGTGCTCATTTGCCTTTCATGTAACGCGTTTAGAACGAGGAATATCCGTGTACTCCATTAACCTTTCGTTTAACTCGCGTTTAGAACGAGGAATATCCATGTGCTCATTTGCCTTTCATGTAACGCGTTTAGAACGAGGAATATCCATGTGCTCATTTGCCTTTCATGTAACTTGCGTTTAGAACGAGGAATATCAATGTACTCATTTGCCTTTCATGTAACTTGCGTTTAGAACGAGGAATATCCATGTACTCATTTGCCTTTCATGTAACGCGTTTAGAACGAGGAATATCCATGTACTCATTTGCCTTTCATGTAACTTGCGTTTAGAACGAGGAATATCCATGTGCTCATTTACCTTTCATGTAACGCGTTTAGAACGAGGAATATCCATGTGCTCATTTGCCTTTCATGTAACTTGCGTTTAGAACGAGGAATATCCATGTGCTCATTTGCCTTTCATGTAACTTGCGTTTAGAACTAGGAATATCCATGTGCTCATTTGCCTTTCATGTAACGCGTTTAGAACGAGGAATATCCATGTGCTCATTTGCCTTTCATGTAACTTGCGTTTAGAACGAGGAATATCCATGTGCTCATTTGCCTTTCATGTAACGCGTTTAGAACGAGGAATATCCATGTGCTCATTTGCCTTTCATGTAACTTGCGTTTAGAAGGAGGAATATCCATGTACTCATTTGCCTTTCATGTAACGCGTTTAAAACGAGGAATATCCATGTGATCATTTGCCTTTCATGTAACTTGCGTTTAGAACGAGGAATATCCATGTGCTCATTTGCCTTTCATGTAACTCGCGTTTAGAACGAGGAATATCCATGTGCTCATTTGCCTTTCATGTAACGCGTTTAGAACTAGGAATATCCATGTGCTCATTTGCCTTTCATGTAACGCGTTTAGAACGAGGAATATCCATGTGCTCATTTGCCTTTCATGTAACTTGCGTTTAGAACTAGGAATATCCATGTGCTCATTTGCCTTTCATGTAACGCGTTTAGAACGAGGAATATCCATGTGCTCATTTGCCTTTCATGTAACTGGCGTTTAGAACGAGGAATATCCATGTGCTCATTTGCCTTTCATGTAACTCGCGTTTAGAACGAGGAATATCCATGTGCTCATTTGCCTTTCATGTAACTCGCGTTTAGAACGAGGAATATCCATGTACTCATTTGCCTTTCATGTAACGCGTTTAGAACGAGGAATATCCATGTGCTCATTTGCCTTTCATGTAACGCGTTTAGAACGAGGAATATCCATGTTCTCATTTGCCTTTCATGTAACTCGCGTTTAGAACGAGGAATATCAATGTACTCCATTTGCCTTTCATGTAACTCGCGTTTAGAACGAGGAATATCCATGTGCTCATTTGCCTTTCATGTAACTTGCGTTTAGAACGAGGAATATCCATGTACTCATTTGCCTTTCATGTAACTTGCGTTTAGAACGAGGAATATCCATGTGCTCATTTGCCTTTCATGTAACGCGTTTAGAACGAGGAATATCCATGTGCTCATTTGCCTTTCATGTAACGCGTTTAGAACGAGGAATATCCATGTACTCATTTGCCTTTCATGTAACTTGCGTTTAGAACGAGGAATATCCATGTGCTCATTTGCCTTTCATGTAACTTGCGTTTAGAACGAGGAATATCCATGTGCTCATTTGCCTTTCATGTAACTTGCGTTTAGAACGAGGAATATCCATGTGCTCATTTGCCTTTCATGTAACTTGCGTTTAGAACGAGGAATATCCATGTGCTCATTTGCCTTTCATGTAACTTGCGTTTAGAACGAGGAATATCCATGTACTCATTTGCCTTTCATGTAACTTGCGTTTAGAACGAGGAATATCCATGTGCTCATTTGCCTTTCATGTAACGCGTTTAGAACGAGGAATATCCATGTACTCATTTGCCTTTCATGTAACTTGCGTTTAGAACGAGGAATATCCATGTGCTCATTTGCCTTTCATGTAACTTGCGTTTAGAACGAGGAATATCCATGTGCTCATTTGCCTTTCATGTAACTTGCGTTTAGAACGAGGAATATCCATGTACTCATTTGCCTTTCATGTAACGCGTTTAGAACGAGGAATATCCATGTGCTCATTTGCCTTTCATGTAACGCGTTTAGAACGAGGAATATCCATGTGTTTATTTGCCTTTCATGTAACGCGTTTAGAACGAGGAATATCCGTGTACTCCATTAACCTTTCGTTTAACTCGCGTTTAGAACGAGGAATATCCATGTGCTCATTTGCCTTTCATGTAACGCGTTTAGAACTAGGAATATCCATGTGCTCATTTGCCTTTCATGTAACGCGTTTAGAACTAGGAATATCCATGTGCTCATTTGCCTTTCATGTAACTTGCGTTTAGAACGAGGAATATCCATGTGCTCATTTGCCTTTCATGTAACGCGTTTAGAACGAGGAATATCCATGTGTTCATTTGCCTTTCATGTAACGCGTTTAGAACGAGGAATATCCGTGTACTCCATTAACCTTTCGTTTAACTCGCGTTTAGAACGAGGAATATCCATGTGCTCATTTGCCTTTCATGTAACGCGTTTAGAACGAGGAATATCCGTGTACTCCATTTGCCTTTCATGTAACTTTATTTTATTCATTTTATTTATTTTATTTGCCATACTAAAATAACACATTAATATAAAAAGAACAGAGGTAACAATGGCGAGGAGGCCTAAAAGAAACTATGAAGCTTATGTTAATTAGGCCTCCTCAGCTTTAGTTTAGACTGACGAGGAATATCCGTGTACTCCATTAAAGTGCACCTAACCCCCATTTTTTTCTTTTAATCAACTCAATGTACGTTGAAAAGTCGAATAGTGAAATATTTCTTGTTTTTAACGTCGCGTTAGTGAGTTATAGAGATTTGAATTTACAAAATGCTAATTAGATGACGTCAAATCAAGACTACCATTATTTCTACTTCAATTTACAATACGCAGTTCACAGTTTAAGGATAATCAATTTAAGAAATACTAAATAAAAACTCTTAATAATCAATTGATTTGTAAAAAAAAATATTACTTGGAGGTGGAAACAAGTAGTTGTATAGTAAACGAATCTTGATTTGACGTCATGTTATTATCTATAATTCACTGACGCAACGTTTAAAACTAGAAATATTTCACTATTCGACTTTTCAACGTACATAGAATTGTTTAAGCGAAAGAAACAATTTTGGGATTAGGTGCACTTTAACCTTTTGTTTAACTCGCGTTTAGAACGAGGGATATTCATGTACTCCATTTACCTTTCGCCCAACACGTAAATTGGTAACATGTTGGATTTCTAAGAGTCACTAATGAGATGCATTTTTCGGATCTAAAACTCTTCTTTTCTTTTTTAATTATACAGTTCAGAAAATATTCAAATAATTTTCCAAACTGACCTTAAGTAACAACAGAAGTAACCGGTGATTATCTATGGAGGGAATCGAAGGGCAGGGAAAAGTTCACCGAAAAGAAAAAAATTACCTAAGGTTCTATCTTTCTCTCCGGGCCTGACAGTAACGAGTGCCCATGTCCTCTTAAACTCCACCTTTTGACCCTTGGGTTTTCTCTGTGTTACGATGTCTTAACCTCGTTTTATCTTTAACTGAGGTAGTCCATTGTATACACCAAATTGAAGAAACGTTGACTCGTGAAAAGCATAAACCATGAACGATGAGACCGAATGGGATTATGGGTAGCCAGCATTGGCAAGCTAGTAATATTCTACTCTTTGATAATCAAGACGTTGTCTTTGTTTGAGACATTTAAGAGCATGATTTATGCATCCTGTTTTAATATAATGTATATTCTGTCACAGACGAAGATTAAATTTTCGAACTTCCCAGTAAACCTTTCGGTCGCATCGTTCATGGTTTATGCTTTTCACCCGACAACGTTTCTTCAATTTGGTGTACTTTACAGGATAGATTCGCATGCGTCGATGATGACGTTATAGACGTCATTACCCGACATGGAATCCGCTATGTTGGGTATTTTGATGTCCAGAAAAACAGCTCTATTGATCCAAAATTAATTTTTAAATCACTAGAATGGAAAAATACAGATACCAAAGAAACTTACTACAAAAAATGAATTTAATTAATAGCAAATAAAACTCAACATTTCAGACGGCATGCCTGTTAAAGACCGGTTGTCATGGCCACATCACGTGTCATACAAAAAAACTGCATCCCAAGTTAAAAGTTGCTAAAGAAATAAAAAATACTGGAGAGGGGTGGCATCCACCCCCGTTTCTCGTATGCTCGAGGTTTAGTAAAAATAAAAAAATAAAACGCGATAGATTAATTTGACAAAAGGTGCATTGCTTCCAAAATGCAAATGATGATGTTTTTCTCTCGCAGCTTAAAAAATTGGTTATCGCGTGCTTTTCTTTCTTTATTTGCGCTTTCATCGCTGAAAAGCGTGCAAACGTTGTTTATCGCAAAATCTTTGAAGTATTCATCAATATTCATGAATATCGTAGCTCTCGCCGCAAATCAAGCAGGCCGTGTTCGTGTGAATATGTCTCGCAAGTTGTAAAACTTTCTGGCGCTCTAGCAGCAACTTGGAAGACTCCAGGAAGACGTTCCGCCAAGGAAAATGTCGCCCCACAACTCCAACCGAAGGTAAGAGTCGCTTCGCAAAAAGAAAAATACATTTGTTTAGTAAAAGAGAATAAAATTTTGCTCGATGAAGTAAACACGTGCGTTGAACTTCTTTTCGTCTTACAACGTCTCTGCGTTTTGGTATTGCGTTTGTGTTTCAAAAACGTCTCTGGTTTGGTTTATTTCGTTCAAGCTGCATACACTTTCAATAAAATATTTTATAGTTCAACTTAAAGGAGCTGAGGCCTTGAAACAGATGACAGGATGTTAAGAATCGTTTATTCTTTCATTGCATACCATGAACTGTTGATAAAATACAACCCTAGTCGTCTGTCAAATAACAAAACTTGAACAGTTTATCTTATTAATCATTCATTTATATTTTCAGGGACTTGAAAGAGTATCAACGTCAGAAAAATAGCGAGATGAAGAAACAGTTCAAGGATCAAACTGGAATTGACAAGGAGGAGGAATCTCGTCAAAGATAAGAATTTTGTTTAATTTAATTCATTTAAGCTTATTTTTTGTACATATGGTGGCTGAACATAAGGAAATGCTTTATCGATGCTTTAGTTTGTATTAGTATCGAATGTTTTGATTCAGAGGAAAAGCGAATTGAATACCGGGAGGATAGGATATTGAAGTTTATCAATTTTGCCGAATTGCTTACTGGGTGGTAATTGTCTGAACCGTCAATCACCAAAGGTCTTAGTTAAATAACTTCTGACAATTTTAATCTCAGCCACCATTTGGACGTTGAGCGATCGTTTGATTATTTGACGAATCAGTTTACGGCTTGCTTTTTGTTCCGATAAACATTTCTTTATACCAAATAAATATCAAAATGTAATAAAATTGCTTGCAAAACTTTACCAAAAAAAAAGGAAATCCGATTTTGTTTGGTCGATCGCTTAGCGTGTAGGTACTAACGTTACAGCTATAACTTCAGTTGATGTGGTGGGTGTTTGTATTTAAGGTGGCACTGACAGTTTATCAACTGCAAACTTCTAATTTGGACACGTCAAATTATTTGTTTCCATGGTCACATAGGCTGTCATAAAGTAACTTTCTTTTTCAAATATTATTTCGTATTTAATAACGAAAGATTTAGATATACATTTAAGAATAAATATCAGCGATATAAAAACATGACGTTTCGGCGACGACATGTCACCATTATCAAATGTAAAATTATTTGTGAAGTCGAAAGTGTGAAAATAAATAAATAAAAGATGCGAAGATGAACGAAAGAATGTGGCTTAAATTAACTAAACAGTTTCGCTGGTATGGAGTCTTTTTGAGTGTTAAGAGACGGACTCTTTTTCCTTATCAATAGCATCTCATAAATAAGGCACTCAAACTTTCCGCGGCATTTCTTTAGGATGGTAAATTGCCGTACAATCTTCATGATGCTATTGATAAGGAAAAAGAGTCCGTCTCTTAACACTCAAAAAGACTCCATACCAGCGAAACTGTTTAGTTAATTTAAGCCACATTCTTTCGTTCATCTTCGCATCTTTTATTTATTTATTTTCACACTTTCGACTTCACAAATAATTTTACATTTGATAATGGTGACATGTCGTCGCCGAAACGTCATGTTTTTATATCGCTGATATTTATTCTTAAATGTATTTCGTATTTTCCTCAGTAATTTTATACTTTCAAACGAAGTACGATTTTTTCCGAACTAGTATCTCAAAATGAAAGTTTGTATTTTCTCTACAAATTTGCGAGTTTTCCAGAAACAAAAAACATTTCAGTTAATTTAGAAGAGCAAATATTTATTCAATTATTTTTCAATGTAATCAAAGTCTGGAATTGTGTTCAAAATGGAGCCAGGTAATTGTCTGTTGTATCTTATAAATTGAATCACTTTCTCTAAACTTAGTTAATAGATTTTCATAAATTGGGCTCGTGCGCAATTCAATCTATCACTAGAATGAAAATGGACGCGTCTAATTGGCTTTTCTAAAATAACCTTCCTTTTAAAATTATTTCAGTTAATTTAGAAGGCAAATTTTATTCAATTAATTTTCACTTTAAGTCCGGTGTGTCCTGTTAGTGCACCTTACAATCATTCACACGTTCCCTACATCAACTAACTGACAAGAGAACAAAGCCATTACAAGTTGCTTTCTTTTTTTTTTTTCACTTGTTTTTTTTATTTAATCCACGGAAATTATTCTCAGTCCCCCATGCAAAAAAATTTATTAGGTAGCTATTTCCTCTGTGATTGAGTGCCTGTGTTCTCTTGTCGATTGTACGTATATTTTTGAGCTTGGTTTATAAAGCCCTTATGTCTGGTGCTGAGGAAAGCTGGTGTTTTCGATTATCAATATAGACCTTTTAAATGGTTAATTAAACCCAGGAGTATCAGTAGTCTGTTGTTTGTGATCGTCCGGGTGAGTGTAGTTCTGAAAAGAACTGTTGTTGTTGACAATGACTGACGTTTCGACAACCTGAGCGGAAGTCATCTTTCAGAGTCCTGTGAATTGTAAAGTACTACTTGACGACAACTACAAATAAATGTTAAGTAATGCCCCACACAAGAACTATGGTAAACTTCATTGCTCTGCGGCATTGGCTCTTTCCCACATAGAATATCTTTGGTTTCAAGAATAGAGGAGGAGCTGATGGTTCAAAATTATATTTCATTATAAAAATAAAGAAAATCCATTTGCGTCAAATGAATTTTAGGAAATGTTCGTGCTTAACCAATCAGAATAGCAGAAGACAATAGCCAATAATTTTGCTTCTTTGATGAAGTTCCTCAAATAAAACCTCTTTTTTGGGACTCAAATTACTTGAAACCTTAAAAAAAAATAGACAAAATGCACCTTGAACCTTAACTTGAGCTTTTTTTTGAGTTTAGGCCAATGAGATCACTAGTTGTAACAATGAAAAAAGTTGGCATTTCAGTGCTATCCCTCTTATGCGGATCTTTACTTAAAAACAAAGACGAACCTAGAAACAGACAAGGAGCGGTATACAAGATCAAATGCTGCAACTGGCTGGACACCATTTAATTTACACACTATTGAATCACAGAACTGCCTGGACTCTGGCGAATGTTTCCTACAGTACGGACCACTAATTTAGAACAAACTCCACTGAACCGATGCACGGATCGAAACGCGCCAATCACGGACCTGAATCTCAACAGCCAATGACATCATGACAAAATTGACTAATGAAAGCTTACAATTTACACGGCTCTGAAGATGACTTCAGCTCAGGTTGTCGAAACGTCAGTCAACAATGAGATCTCTTTAGAACTACAATGTAGACCTGTTATACAGACCAAAAACTATCCTTTGAGGAAGAACAACAGATAACGTTTGGAAGTCAACTGCTTAAGGTGGCTCGACTGGATTTTTGAGTAACGATACCTTTTAACTTTAAGAAACTTGTGTACCATCATAAACAATCCAACGAAAAATCGATCGTCACAGCTGTACCAGTGAAAGATTAAAGTTTCAGATGGGGTACGTTTTATGGAAAGAGAAGTTGCCATAGCAACGTAATGACGTCATCTCCCATTTTAAGTAAGACCGAATTTCTTGTCACCAAGAGATAATTTTGGAAAACGCTCTCTGCATGTTCGACCTGATATACTTGTCTCCGCGAAATCGTTCATTTGAGAGTTTTCTAAACATTGGCTTGAATATGAACTGGTCTGGAGTGTTCAGTGTTTCGCATTTTTATCAAAAATTGACCCTACACTTATTAAAATGGTCGCGAATTTAAAAGCGATAAATGAATTTTGTTAAAACTTAGTCCTTATGAAGATTAATTAATATTTAATACAACTGCCAAGTTTCAAATTCATTGAAACGTTCTAAGGCTGTCAATTTTCAGCCTCAAAGTAGGAAAATATGCGCTGATTTTCATGCTAGTTTTTTTAAAGGTTTTTTTTATTTTGTTATTTTCGTCACTTTACTTACATTAATTACATTACTAAAAAGATAACATTGATCTCAGCACTTACTTACACAATCGCCTCACGCAAAAAATTACATCACTACATTACACTACATTACACCACTTACAAAATAAAAGAAAAAAAAAACATTGCACCAGGTTTTCTTCTTAAATTCCCTTTAGTAAAGAAATACAATTGAAAGGACAGTAACAAAATTTTAATGTCATGTATATTATATCAGTTGTTATTAATTTGAGATCGAGTTTGAAGGTAGTAATTCCACTTTAAAGATATGGATCACCAGATAGAAGGAGTTAGGAGCTATAAAGGGGAAAAAAGAACTAAAGGAAATCCCATTTAGTGAAATGTTTTAAGAGTTCCATTTTTCCTTGCGTTAAAGAATTCCAGGTTATAATTGGCTTTCAGTTTAGCCTTGAAAATTTCAAAAGATGGAACAATTTTATCAATTTTGCATCTGTAAATAAACAATTTTGCTAATAATAGAATATGATTAATCAACATAAAATCTTTGTCTAAATCAAATTTGCCAAAAAATATATCTTTAAACGTGAATTCTAATTCTTTATTATTATAAATTGCAATCCAAGATAACACCTCCTTCCAAAAGAGAGTTGTCACATTACAGAAATAGAACAAAGCAAAGGCTCTTACTAGGGATTCGTCTTCATTCTCACAGAAAGTACCAACAGGAGAATCAACGATTTTGAAGGCAAACAGCTTGTCGTTAGTAAATTTGATGCGATTTAACAGCTTATATTGAAAAGCTCTCAATTTCGTATCCAAAGAGACATTAAAAGCTAACGAATAAATTTTCTTCCAGTCAAAAGAAAGACTTGGATATTTATTTTTAACTCTGACTTGAGCTGTAGGGGGACTCGCCTTATGGGACTTGAATTCATTATATATCATTTTGGAGGAGATTCTCAACAGGTCAGCCTTCTCACTCATTACTGGCAATTGAAAACAGTCTTCGTTTAACTGAAATGGTTCGGAATACGTATTCTCTTTTATAATGTTGCGCCATTCACTAGGTATAGCGTCAACTATTCCCATCAAAACGAATCTTTGACTTAAGGTTAGTTTAGCTCCAAGAATTATCGTACTTTTGAGGAAAATATGATCCTTTGAGACCAAATCCCCAACTTTATTTAAACCCTGCTTACGAAAGAAAGGTTGATATATGGATTTTCCTAGACTGAGAATATATTTGTTGTTCCATACTACTTGATTTATTATGTCTTGATAAGAAACTACCTCCTTCGTTGTAAGGTAGGACCATGCCTCAAGACAATCTTTGTAGAACATTGGCAAAGAAATAGGTAAATTGCAATAATCAAAATGGCACTGCAAAATAAACTTATCACCTACTTTCTCTAAATAATGATCCAAAACGAATTTCCAAGGACTAATATAGTCTTCGATGTATTTTTTTAAGACAGATAATTCGCTGAGCCCGAATCATACATTCTAAATCCAGCATCTTCAGACCGCCATCTTCTATATCCGCATTCGTTGATTAACGCCACCCGTTTGACCTTGTCCTTTCCATTCCAAAGTTCTTTGTTAACTTCCTTTACAAGATCATTCGAAACAAAAATTACAGCTGCTTTTGACATAATTAAATTTTGGAATAGCAAATGATTTAACTATTTGAATTTTCCCTTTTATTGTAAGCCCCCTCCACTTCCACGTATTTAGTGTCTTTTTTAGAGATTTAAGAGTTTCCTCGAAATTTTCTATTTTCCTAGACAACTCGTTGTAACTAAAATGCACACCTAGGATTTTTAACGATTTTTTAAATTCGTACGGAAACGTTTCCAGTTTTTTTTCTGAACCCAAACAAAAAAATTCTGTTTTTCCAGCATTGACGTTGAGACCAGATAGTGAAGCAAAGTGCGCAAGATTGCAAAATAGGTACTCATAAGAAGAATTACCTTTTAAAAAGCATGCAGCAGCATAAATGGCAAGTTTAACCTCTTTGTTTCCGATCTTGATACCTTGAATATTTTCATCTTGCCGAATACTACATGCCAGAACTTCCAGGGCTAAAATGAAAAGAAAGGGCGATAGTGGTTCATGCTAGTGGTTTGTTGCTCTCATTATGCGCCGCCATTGTCTCCAATCGCCATGCAATTGTAAATTTCAGTACATAATAAACTAGCAGTAATCGGAGATCATGGAGACGCGTTTTCGAAGGAACTTCCGGCGGAAATGAGCCCCTGAAAAAACCTATAGGGGCGGCCATTTGGAAGACCGTCTACCAATAAATCTAAAATTTTACTGCATGTAAACCACAGGACAACCAATACAAATCAAATTAGAATTGCGTTCTTCGAACGCGATTAATAAACACTGCACTGCTTCGTTTTAAGGTGGCTCGAAGTAGTTTGTTTTTGGGTCACACTTCCCTTTTTGAATGCGTTTATACATAATCTTACTTTAGCTCAATAAATCTGAATTTCATACCAGATATTGGGCTTGGATGAAAGTTTTGGATGATGCTTTTTTATGCTAATCAGCGTTTCCATAGTAACGGTAAACAAATATGGCGAAAAACAGTTTTTTTCTAAATATCTTTCGATTTTGGGGGTTACCCGTGACAAGCGAATAAACGCGCTATAATTTACACATCGTTGCACACAAAATGAGGAAATTTCGATTTTGAATAAATCGCAAAAACATTTTTTAACATGTGTTTTTCATGTTTGAAATATAAGCGGTCAAAACATTTCATAGGTCTCACAAATTGTCATTAAATTGCCACAGAAAGTTTCCTTGGACTTAAAATATTACTCCCTGTAAATAGCTCTGACTGACTCCTCGGCGATTTGATACAATAGAGATGAATAATGAAGCAACAAGCCACAAGCGCGAAAATCAGCTTAAAATTTTTCTGAGTTGGCGCTAAAAATTGACAGCCTTGGAATGTTTGAATGAATTTGAAACTTGGAGATTGTATTAAAGATTAATTAATTTTCATGAGGACTAAGTTTAAAAAAAATCACCTATCGCTTTTTAATTCATGACTATTTTAATAAGTGTAGGGTCCATTTTTTATATAAAAGCGAAATAACACTCCAGGCCAGTTCATATTCAAGCCAAGATTTCTGAAATTCAAACTGAGCGATTTCCTTGAGATTCTTACTCAAGGTATTTGGATGGTATAAAATTCATTTAAGACCAAAATATTATTTTATCAAGCCTTGTAGACAGAATTTAAAAAAAATATTGATAGTTTCTTGGTGTTGCGGATGGTGTGATCAGCAAATGACGTAAAACAAACGATTCTAAAGACACTGAACAATACCCACACCACAACACAAAAGCTAACCAACAATGGCTTCCGCAACACCAAGAAACACCCAAAATATTTCAAAATTCTTTTGATTTTGGCTATATTTAAACATCTCAAAACGTCGCTCGAAATTTTCTCGAAAACGCTTCCATAGAAATTCTTAAAATTTTGAAGACCTTAGGACAAGTACGTCAGGTCGAAGAGCCAGAGAGCATTTTCCAAAATTACCTCGTGATGACAAGTAATTCGGTTTTATGTAAAACAGGGAATGACGTCATAACGTTGCTGTGGCAACTCCGATTTCGATAAAACTCGTATCATCTGAAACTTTAATCTTTCTCTAGTACAGCTGTGGCAATCGATTTTCCGTTGGATCGTTTATGATGGTACATAGGTTTCTCCAAGTTAAAAGGTATCGTCACTCAAAATACCAGTCGAGCCACCTTAACATTTCAAACAAAATCATTAACAGTTTAGTTAATCATTTTTTTACTTGGTTACTCGATTCAAATTCTCGGAAAAAGATGTTTCGAGATTTTAAATATCGTTTGTCCTTCAAGGTCATTTTTCAAACCATTTTAGCAAAATGAAACGGAAACTGACTCTGAAAACAACTGGCACATCTCCTACGATCTCAATTTGTAAATTGTCTGTTTGAACAAGTTCAATACACTAAAATACTGAGCAAAATAGGCTTTACCTCGGTGTAAGAACCTGTGACTTTTTCCTTTGTTTTTCACCTTTGTAGTATTGCATTCCCAGTTGACTCTATTGTTTTATGCCTTTTGTTTTCTTTGTTTTACGTCACTCATGAGTTTCACAGGTTCTTACACCGAGGATGAGCCGCAAAATATTAATTCAGTCGCAAAATTTCTTAGAAAGAATAACTTGGCCTTGACTTATGAGATTCTAAATTGTTTTTTAAGTTAATAGGAAAATTTTCTGTTTTTTTTTTTTATGCTGCCGGATATTTTATTAAACATTAAATTCACATACCTCAATTTGGACAAGAGATAAAAAGACGAATTATGTTTATTTTGGTTTCGTTTATTATTATCATGGTCTGTATAACCCCTTGATTTGATTCAGGCTTCTATAACAAATATCAATTGACAAAAAGAAACGTGTTTAGGGTAAAACGTAAAACCAGACATTGGGTATTATAAAAGGGCTCTCTTAAATTTAGATTTTAAGTGGAGGATAAGACGTTTTTCTGTTGGCATTCGATGTAGCACAGAATGAAACATTTTAGTTTGATTTTGATAAATTGGTCGTTTGCACAATAACATCTCTAGAAAGAAAGTGAAGCCAAGCAGTTGCCTGCTAAAGGTTCTAAATTATGACTTGCTCTAAACTTTGCGAACGGTTTATTTTGAAAAAGATGGGCTCATGCAATTGTTAGTTGAATACTCTAAATTCTTTCACTTGCTCCAAACTTAGCAAACAGTAATAGAAAAAAAAAGATTGTGATAAATTGATCTCGTGCACAACAAAATCTCTAGGACGAATAAGGAGCCAAGCAATTATGAATGTTCTAAATTATGACTTACTCCAAACTTAGATATTTTGTACAATAAGATCTCTAGGGAAAAAATGCACCAAGCAATTGTCTGTTGAATGTTCTAAATTATTTCACTTGCTCATTTTTGGTACTTAGTCTAATTACTTTCTATCATTTTTCTGTGCTACAAAGAAAACTGGCCAACAGTTAAAGGTCTTGTTATTAAAAGTAATATGGCAAGCTATGAAAAATAAAAAATTAATATACAGTATACTGAAACAATTTTCAGGAATTATTTTAATAGGTTGCCATGTTTCTTCTAATATCCTTCATGTATACACTAATTTTAAAGATTTAAGGCTGGTTTTCACTGTCGACTGAAATTTTAGTGCAAACATATGAAGAATGAACACACGTTCTTCTTTTGCTGTCTTCGTAGGATCGAATTGACACGGCATAAGCATTGGCACAAGATAAAGAACTTGGCCATTTTTCTTGTGATTATGTTTATTTCGCATCAATTCCTTATGAGGGCAACACAAGAAGAACAATTATGCTTGTTTTTCTTATATTTGTGACGTTTGTGAAAACCAGCGTTAAATCGTGAGGTTCGTTACAAATTTTTTGCACGAGATGTTGTATACTCTTTTGGCGGGTTTATATTTTAAGTTGTATTCCTTAAAATTTTTTTTATCAAAAACTTTTCAAGGGGTGCTCTGTTAATTTTTGTGCCAGAATTGTTACCAGGGGAAACGCTGTGCAAATTGTTCCAAATTTTCCCGCCAAAAGACTTAGTATATATAGGAAGAAAAATTGTCATACCTTTTACTTAATTAACTTGTTGAATAAGCATTGACAATATAAATAATAAAGGTATTAATTAGTTTATATCTTGCCCTTCTCCATTTTGCTTTTCTATCTTGATAACTTCAGAAAACGTTTGTAATGAAATTGAAAGAACTCTTTTATTGACTTATAGTTATTTATTAAGTACAATATACAACATTAGTGAATATTTTTTAAAAAAACGGCGCATGCGTATTTTGAGCGCCCGTATTAATTTTCTAAGTCTTTTGGCGGGAAAATATTAGAAATTTGAACAGCGTTTACCATATAAAAAAGCACTGTACTTGCAAAATCTTTTAACAAGTTGAGTAAAATAAGCTTTTTAATAAGCAAGTGACAGTAAAAAAAATCGCTAAAATAATTGTCCTGAATAGTAGCAAAAAGGTCTAGTTGTTTCTGTCCTTCAAACCGAAGTTTTCACGGAATAAAGTGCTTTTGACTGCTACAACCAACACGAGAATTGTCTCGTGGACTTGGAAACATCGATTTGGGCACTTTGCTTTGTTCATGTAGCATAAATTAAAGTCTGTAGAAGCAAACTTTGTACTGTGTTAATGAGGGTCTATTATAGGGGGTCGCACATTCTGCAAACCGCCAGATAAACCGGGGCGTAGCTACCTGTACGCACGTACGCACCTGAAAAAGTGGGAAAAAAAAAAGATTTGGGACTTAAGGGTAGGGGGAGTATTTGAAAACAGTGATCGTGCGTACCTCTGAAAAATTCCTGGCTACACCCCTGATAAATACGAATGTACCCGCAAACCGACACTCAAAAATGGCTTAAACCGCCAGACTGAGAGTATAAAAGACCCTCGTTAATTGCCTTTAAGTACTGATACAGTGCAACACAGATAACAAACGTACTTAAACACAAAATGCAAAATGCAGAACGTTTATCCGCAGAAGAAGTCAATGAAAACTATTGCTGGTCGTTAATAATAATTATAACCAAAATTCCTAACAGGGAAAGCTGATAAACCGTCAAATGTACGTGAGACATGTACAGAAACGAAATGACCCTCGGTCTATATGACAATATCCAGTATTGCAACTGTAAAAGGGCCGCAATAACGGGGAGTTGTTTTAACAGTAAATTCTTGACAACGGCCCCGTATTTACACTGAGAAATCTTGTTTAATATTTACGAAAAGTGAAAACTGGAAACTAAATATAGAGCCAGTTCGCAGCCTTAAAACTTTGAAGTGAAATTTGTTATCCTCTCAGTAATTCAATACTGGCAACGTATATATTAAGCAGTTGAACTTGAAACCCGGTAGGGTCGCAGCTCTTAGAAGCCTCTATTTTCTGACGTCATTGTCTATATTTTACACGTAGAGAAAGCACCATGCTAAATACGAATTGACTTAAGTTAGTAATCTATGCAATTTTTAGCTCTTTGTATTTCATGTTCAACGAAATATCAGCTGTCAAAGACTGCAAAATTGTTGGTTGGCAAATTGAAACGCTAATGAGCCATACATTCTTCGTAAAAGTTTGAGCTTTTAAACAGAACAGAACAGTACAGCTTAAGTGCACGAAATGTTGCTTATTAGAGAACTGACACCATCTCTTGAATCAGACTCAGTTTTCAGCTATTTGCGTAACATTAAATTTATTTATTGTTAATCTTCAGCGTCTATTTATTCTGACAGTTTAATCTAATCATTTGAACTTGAAAATGGTGTCATGACGACACCGAAACTTCGTTCGATGTTATCGTTTATTTTTACATGCTTATCCTTGTAATCCTAGACTTTATTCCCGACTAATTGTTCTGTTATGTTCTGTAGAATCGTTTTATCCAATTTAGTTGTATTTGGAAATATAACATGGAAATTAGGAAAGAGAAAGTGCAATATTTTGGCGGGATACTGCCCCAATGACAGACAGATGGATAAAATGACCTTAAGTAGTGATCCGCATAAGAAGGATAGTGCTGAACGGCAATGCACGGTGGAATGTCAACTTTTTTTATTGTTACAACTGGTGATCTCATTGGCCTAGACTCAAAAACCACTAAAAAGTTAAGGTTCAAGGTGCATTTTGTCTAATTTTTTTAAGGTTTCAAGTAATTTGAGACCCAATGGCACAACATGCAATTTTTAAAAGATATTGTATTTGGGGAATTTCATGAAAGAAGCAAAATTATTTGCTATTGTCTTCTGCTATTCTGATTGGTTAAGCACGAACATTTCCTAAAATTTATTTGACGCAAATGGATTTTCTTTATTTTTATAATGAAATATAATTATCAACCATCAGCTCTTCCTCTATTCTTGGAATCAAAGATATTCTATGTGGGAAAGAGCGAATGCCACAGAACAATGAAGTTTACTATAGTTCTTATGTGGAGCATTACTTAATACTTCCGCACTTCCGCTCCAACGATTTTGCTGAAATTGGTAAAGGTACGTATTAAGTCAATGTAAGCTGATTCCAGAAATTTAACACAAATATAACAGCGACATTTTTCACAGGGTGCGATTTTGTTCAAAACGTGGGGTTCATTGAGGCCCGATTATCACTAAAAATATTTTTTCCCAGTGAAATCGAATTCTATCATATTATTGCTAAATAATAGCTGTGTAAGTTATCGCAAAGTTTTAGAAACATCGCTTTAGAGCCAGAAAAGTCATGACCCAAAGTTTGTCATAGACGAGTGCGCCCAAAATAACAACGGAGCCACCTTACCTGTTACTTTGAATAAATGTAAAAATGTCTGTTTTGACCTAGAGTAAGACGGTTAGCACTCTCCTCTGGATTATCGAGCGGGCGAGCTAATACGCGATCGGCGATCGAGGGAGCGAGCGAATGAAATGCGAACCAGTCTCGCCGAGCTCGTTGGTCTCTTGATTATCTCGCCCGCTCGATTGAATGAAAAGAGAAAGGTAGCAGTCTAGTTTTGACCTGAACGTTTTTACACTGTCAAGCTACAAAGTTATTGAATGTAAAAGGGGGATGCTCCAAATAACAGGTCAAGTCTATCGTCTTGTTGTTCTGTATCAAGTATATTTTTGCTTTGCAGTACATGCATAACGTCATAAAAATTCAACAATCTAAAAAATACATCCTACAAAGCTGTTTCTAACACGATATGTAGATACCAGTGATAAAATCTTTCACAAAAGGTTTCAGATTTGAAATTCTTCACACTATTTCAGATAAGCCGTGAAAATAAACTGAATTGAACCAGGACAACCAGTTCAAAGTTATTTTTGCATTAGAGCAGTTTTCAATTGAGTGTGGTAAAACCAAAACCAAAGTAATTACTCTGACCAATCACAGCAGTCGTAAACAATCCAATGAACCAATCAGAGCTCGAAGCAATTACATGTCGGCGGCGCCAAGCGCGGGAAAACGCGTGCGAGCAAGTCACGACTGGTTTTGGTTTTGCTTTCGATTGGTCGAGAAAGTGGCGCGAGATTTTTTAGCCAATCACAAAGCGTAACAATGAAAAAACCAAAGCAATTGTGTAATTACTTTGACACTCAATTGAAAATTGCTCTATAAATGCTTATATAAATCCAAACCTTTGTGATAAGCCGACTTTTGGTGTAACAAGAAGCTGTACACAGCTTGAACTCGTGGCGTCTTTATTGATCTTTATTAGACCCAGTGCATTATTTAGTGCTTTAAGTGCTTTTACGGAGAAACATAAAATTATGTCTGAAAAGTAAGACTTTTAATATTCAGTAGCCGACATGTGAAACCACGATGCTAAGTGAAATGCAAAGTTATATAAAACAAAACTTGCTGGAACAAAAATCCCACAGCAATAAGCGGCGAACACAATATCAAACGGTCCTTATGACAGATGCGATTCGAAGGTTATGGACAACAAAAAAAATAACTCTTCACAATTAGAAATGATGAAGATATGTAGAAATAAGCTACATTGTAACTATTTCCTAGTCATGAATACATTTGCTAAACCAGACAATTGACGGGACAATTGACAACAGTTTGAGAGGAGCTGACCGAGAATACCGATGTACAATTTTGCGAAATAAAATTTCCTATTGAGAGCATAAGTTTAGATTACTTTATCTGATTTGTTGTTGGATGTATTCGTGAATTTGTGATTTAGATCAGTAGAGAGCAGATAAATTTTGGAATTGTAGCTATCATTTTCAATGTTGTTTATTTTGATGGCGTTATAGTGTACTACCAGTGAGTGTAGATGTGATGGCAAAATCTGCACCTAAGTAATAGATTTAATTAAGTGAAGAGCTATGACCTGCCGTTATGTGGTGTAATCATTTACTTTACTCGTCACACTGATCACGTCAAGAAATGAGAAGGTGCAGGTTTTCCAATGCCTGATTAAATGATTTCACAGGTTCACTATGGTAAAGAACTATTTTAGAATGATCAGAAAATGATGTTACTATTTTGTTGCCCAACTGTTTTTGGGTAGCAGTTAAAATGCCTATGAAATGAAATTTTCGACCCGTTTCTTATACTAAAATATTGAAGTCCATGCTCCGCTGATTCATAATTTTCCAATTTAAGTTATGGTCAAGCCCACAATCTATTTTTTTCTGACCTCAAAGTGGGACAACCAGGGCGCGGCCAAAATATGCAAATTAGGACTTTTGACGTCAACAGTTGTGCAGACCTTCGTAATCAACATAGTAGTCTAAATTCATCGTCTGAGGACACTTCCATCTGAGCAAAACTGCTAAAAATATAGCTCAAAAAGTGGTTTGTTTACGAGAAATACTGAAGCGTCTGAAAGCGACACCGATTTTTTTCTAAAAAACAAAGAACCGACCATTCTCAACGGTTTGTTGCAGTGACCATACATTCTATGTTTCTTTTTATACTAGTTCCAGGCCCCAGGACACGAAAGGTTCATTTTTGACCAACTTGGACTTCCAAAAAATACTTTTCGTTGCTAGACCATAACTTAAATTGAAAAATTATGAATCAGTGGAACATGGACTTCAATTTTTTAGTATAAGAAATGGGTCGAAAATTTCATTTCATAAGCACTGGAAAAACTAATTATCACGTAGCTTTTTAATAAACTGACCAAAGGTCACTCCTATCTGAAGTACGAACACTGCAGTGGCGGATCCAGGGGGAGGGTCGGGGGGGGTCGGGATCCCTCCCCCCCCCCCCCCATATCAGACCTGTGTCTCCCATGTGGTTCATTAAAAAAATAGAATAAAATTGTTTTATACGTAGTTGTTTCACTTTCACCAATTGACTGATGGTCAATTTTTGGACTTAACAAACGTTTCTCGAGTTCCAGGAATGCTGGAAATGGCGTTTCAGAGGGTAAAATCGGAAAAATTTTCCGGGGAGGCATGCACCCGGACCCCTCTTTTAGAAATTCCTGGATCCGCCCCTGCACTGGATAGCAGTTTCCTTTCTATCTTTGAGGTTCCTGTGGGAGCTTGAACGATCTTTTTTGAGCGTTTGAAATCTTGGATTTCACATTCATAAATTGAAGTTTTCCAACTTGTGTCGCTAAAAACTGATTATGGTTGAATTTCTCTTCGAAACGTCACTTCGTATCTTCTTCTTAGTGTTCTATAATCATTTCGTGTTTGACATCACATACAAACAAAGCATTAACAATGGTAAACTCAACCTTTGAAACTCTTATCTCAAAAACACTTGAAACATAATTTTCTAGAACTTTCTAGAACAGGCATCAAAAAGTGACGGAGAATAAAAGTCATTTTATTAATCGGGCAGACTTGGCATTCTGCCCGATTAGTTAGTTTCTTTACCTGTAGTTACTTGCAGTCGTAATTGGCCAAAATTGAACTCGCAACAGATCTTAAAACTAGCCTTCATTTCTTTGCAATATTGTGTAAACGCAACCTTAAAACCTTGGTTAGTGGACACAGACAAACAACAGAACCTTAAACTAAAAACACGCCTCGGCGCATGGAATTTCTCAGAAGAGAAAAAATGACGTTCCATTTCCACTGCAAAACGTTCAAAACAAGAAACAGCCAAAATTCCAATTAAAAACAAATGGTACAACTCTCCAGTTTGAAAACTAACGAATGACTTCCCTGTTAAATGGTACAAGTGTGCCTCAACTTCATCATTCACTGGAAACTGACAAGCAGCCAAAAACTACAGCGAAACAGAGATGGCCTTATATTTTAACAAAGTGGGAAATCAACTTCACAAAACATATTTTCAAAACTTTACTCTCGCTTTCAATGTCTTTGTTGATATGTTATATCTCACTGCAGTCAAATGGTCAAATAAAGAGAAATTGTGATAATGCTTTAACTGTAGTTCAAACTCGCAGTTCAAACTCTATCTAAGCAATTAATATTTCAAAGCAACATTGATATCTTCGTACAGCTGCACATCATCCTCATGTATAGAGGGATTGCTGTACAGGAAAATAAAACTGAAAATTGAAGCTAGTAAGTGGCTCTCTCCATTCGTCGATGAAAACCCTAAGCAGGCAAAATTTAATAGAAAAGGACGACAAAAATAACATGTAAGATATTACACAATTGATACCGACAGAAAACATAGCCTTAAATTTCTACCAAAAATTCGTTTTGATTACTGTTAGTTATAATCCCTAATATGGCATAAATCGGACAAAATGGCTGAGACATCTTTCCCAAGACACACAAACTGGCCCATGATATTTACTGAGATATCTTTTATTGAAAACAGAAAAAGAAACCCTTACAGTTCAATTTCCTTTGAGAACCTTTTCTGGAAACCGGACAAACCACGCTGAATTTCATGCCCTAAATAGGCAGGATGACTTATAATTTTGACTGAAAACTTTACACGGAGTACGATTTTTACGAATAAATTGGTCCATAAACGCAATTCCTTATTGACCTTTATGAGTAAAATAGGTCCGCAATGTGTACATGTGTCTACCCGAAGGTCATGTATGTTTATTTGTTTGGTTTATTCTTGGCAATTCTCAAGCACAACGCATTTTTTGACGTTTTTTTTACAGCCATAGGTATGCTTAAGAGCAGTAAATGGCCTGATATTTTCACTTGGAAAATGAGTGTTATCCGTCGGGAGCCCATCAACTGGTGTTATCTAGTCCTACTTACTCTTGATGAAAACCGTGAAACAACTTTTTGCCGATTCGCCTCGATTTGAACGTCCTTGCTGACGACACACTAGGGGCCGACATTGTAAGACAGTCGAATGTTATAACATTGAGAATTGGTGATTCTACTTAATATTACTAATCCTTAAAGTTGGAATTGCCTAACTGTTCCCGAGATATTTATATAGTTCTTTTTTTTCTGTTAAAGAGAAGTGTATAATTGAAACAATGCAGTTATTCGATTTCGAGTTTTCATTCTATTTGTGCTATCATTTATCATTTGCCGGGTACTGGAATTTGTTCGTTAAACCGCGCGGCGAAGGTTGGTATATCTGTGTTGCACTGTACATCCACTGAACTAAGAAAATTAAGTTCGAATTAGGCGGTGATAAAAAAAAAATAAATATGAAAAGGTAATGTTTGAACTGCGCACGCTTAAAGTAAAACTTCGTTGTCTTTCTTTCTTCCTTGCTTGATTCTGGCATTTATAGTTTCCTTGTATCCAGCATAGTAATCAAACAAAAATATATCAATAAATGCCATCTGTTTTTGAATATCAAAAGGTAGACACGAATTTTTTTATCAACTGAGTTAATAAGGTAAATTGTCCACCTTGAAAAGATTCAAAAGCTGACGTTCCGAGCGCTAGTCCTTTGTCAGAGTGAATCACAAGGTCAGCATTAGATCCCATCCGCCTAAACCACCTCGGACACTTATAGAGAATTATATAACGTAATATCGACACTTAGAATTTTATTTTCAATAAATTTTGAAGTGTAACAAAGAAAATCTAAAATCCCCACTCAGGATTGAACCTGTGACCTCAGCTAGGCTTAGGCTTACATAGCCTACCGTATCAGAGTACCACCCAGCTTATCGGGTTGTTTAGGCCTAAATTTAACTATATAAACTGCTAACCCCAACCTCAACGGAAAGCAAACCAGTTACTCCGTTATATAAGTCTCAATAAGGTGTCCGAGGTGGTTAAGGCGGATGGAATAGGCCATTTCCGAGTTGCTTCTTGTCTCGTTTTCAAAGCGAGGCTTGGTGCACAACCTTTTATATGAAAATTAGTTTTCATTCACATGGAAATAAAACTAATTTTCACATGAAAGGTTGCGCACCAAGCCTCGCTTTGATAACGAGACAAAAAGCAACTCGAAAATAGCCTATTAAAGGCTAACCGAATCACAATGGGCTGACGCTTCACAAATGGGATGTTATGCGAATAAAGTTTGGCTTGTGCTCAAAACGTCACCTTTTGAATCTTCTGCGGTGGCTAACTGGAGTTACCTTATCAACACAGTTTTCATTCTTCTTTTTAATCCCCCCACTATAGAAGTTACGGATTAAAAATGATCAGTCAACTCACCTCTTTCAACATTATCATGTCAAAGTTGACGGAAGCACTGCCGTGATTTCTCATTTCTGTGTTTAACCTAATAAAAGAAAACTATCACGTAAGTCACGTTATACGTATTCGGTGGGTAATGTTTTTACCTAACTAAAGAATCGTATGCCGGAATTTCAACGGGAATAAAGCCTCCACCCACACTCTCCCTGGTCCAAACTTCTTTGGACGGAGATTTATTGTCTTGATCTCAGAACGCTGGCATTTACTTAGACAGAAGAGATTTTTTTTTACCCATTTTAATTAATTTTTCCAAAATACAATTAGTCACTCTCGTTTCTTCCAGGAGTAGTCGCGAAGGCGAAACACCCGAGCGAGTCGCGCCTACTCCGCCTTGGAGGCGATTCTACGCGGAGAATTGTCCATTTTTCCCTTGTATGAGAGTTGTCGTCCATTTTTTTCCACAGAGAAAGTCACGGGGTGAGTCACATCTCTTCGCTATCGGGGCGATTTTTTTCGCGCACTCGCGTGTTTTGCTCGCGCTCGACTATCCCTGAGAGTCATATGAAACTAATTAATAGTCCTAATCATTAATGCTTTTCCAAATTTCACCTTCTGAAAAAATTCATGAAGAGGTTGATGTTGTTTGCCACATTCTTCCATTCCCCGTCTGTCTGACATTGACCTGGAAATGAATTATTATTAATATTATGATTATGTCGATTATATAAGCGCTCTTACGATTATGCTTTTAGTCGAGACTCGATCGAGACGGAGCGATTTTAGAATACCCGGCCACTTATTTATGTATCCCTCAGCGCTTTCTAAAACGAGGCATATGAAACAACACCAGATATTATGTACCAGACTGATCGTCTGTGTGATGTCAAACCATATACAACGGTTATTAAATATGCACCCGATTATTTAAAATTTTAGTTGTGGACTAACTTAATCGTATTGCGTACAGTGTGAATTGACCAGAATAAAATTGCTATATCGCGCCGGTCTGTGTATCTCAAACCACATACAGTACAACGGTTATATATCAGTAATGCACACTTGATTAAGAAGCAATTGTTAAATTTTAGTTGCATACTAACAAAGTAGAGTCCTTTTTAGCGTCGAGTGTAAACTAAACCAGCTTAAACCAACCGACCGTTTAAGCCATTGCTTGAAAACAACCCTCAATACATGCTGCAAGAACTGTATAACAATATAATATTTTTCTTACCTAAGTACGTAGTTTTAGAAGAAGTAAAAGACGTTTTAAAGTTGTCGTTATTCATGGACATGTTGACAAAATAAATCTTCGCTTCAGAAAATGTTGTGGTCTGCCTGCTGAGCCAGATGACTTTGTTCCTCATCTCGAACAACATTAAAGTTATTAAAGTTTCGTTTGCAATCTGGAATTATCTGTCAACATGAATATAACTCGTTCAGCCTCATTCACTTTCCTCGTGGTGAAGGTGCGAAGAAAAGATGAATAATGAATTGTTAATTAATCTATGTATTTGCAATTCAAATAAGAATTTATTTTAAAAACAGTTTCCACAGTTCTACCTGGTAGCAATTGTTCTCGGAAATTATTTCCCGTCAAAATTGACCTTTTAGCTGTCATCAAAAAATAAACATAGTCTCACAAGACTTGTTTTAAATAGCCAACAGTTTATATCTGTGCGAAAACAGCCGCATTTCCTTGCTCTCAGACGTTTTTTTACTGGAGAGGGGAGAGGAAGAGAGCTGATAAACTTTTATGAATTGTCTCCGTGAGTAATTTGAAACTTAGGCCTTGTCACCAAGCGATCTTCCAAAGGTTTGGGTAACGCGCTCTGTGCAAAAGCCTCTTCTGATGGCTCTAAACGGGAAGGTTTGCAGAAATTAGTGACCTTTAATTCAGTCCTTGTGTATAGAGCGTTTTCACATATCAAATCAAATCAAATCAAATCAATTTATTTAAGTGTCAGTACGCGAGTACTAATTCCCGGCATAGTAAATCGAACGTTCGGAAATCGAACTCAATCGAACTTAATCGAACTCAATCCGTGGATTGAGTTCGATTGAGTTCGGCAATCGAACGAAATCGAACACCGGACTTTCAGTGAGTTCGATTTCCGAACAAATCGAATTCAATCGAACAAATCGAACTCAATCCATCTGATTGTGTTCGACTGAGTTCGGAAACCGAACTCAATCGAACACAATTAAATGGATTGCGTTCGATTGGCTCTGGTAAACCTATACAAAGCAAGCCCATCAAAGCAGGTTTTTCTTGTGCTTTTTTACAATTTATTCAATAGCAGAAACCCCATTTATAAACTGTCCACGGCAGTTAAGAGAACAGAACAGAACAGAGCAAAGCTATCATTATTTCTACGGGCGTATTCTGAAACTGTTGTACCCTTTCCATTTTTAGCTAACTTACAATTGCGGCAAGTAAACTCGAAGGGTTACTTTTATGCAAAAATACAATGACGTCAAAGCGGCATTCCTGGTAGCCTTTTACTACGGTCACTACGCATTTGAAGCTTACAATCCACAACGCATCTGAAGCCATTTCTGCGGAATTTCTTCGTTTACGAAAAACACATGCGCTACACTCCGGGCTGACTTGATGCGAGAGCGTTGTTGGTTAATAAAGTAGATGATGTAGATGTAGTAACTCGAGCTTCCAAGATGTGGTTATGGATTTTCAACGCCTGTTTTACACAAATCACGAGTTCGAAAATCGAAGCGTTCGATTGGGTTCGATTGATTTTTTTTCTTTTCGGTGAGTTCGATTTCGTTCGATTGCCGAACTCAATCGAACTCAATCCATGAATTGAGTTCGATTGAGTTCGATTGAGTTCGATTGAAATTTAGTTCGATTGGGTTCGATTTACTATGCCGGGACTAATTGTACGTCATAAAAATTCAAAAATCTAAAGTATACATCCTACAACGCTGTTTGTAACATGGTATATGGATACCAGTGTTATAATCTTTCACAAAAAGTTTCAGATTTTAACGATGTTTTGCTTCCGATTTATAAAGGTTTTAAATGTGTCACGCAATCCGTCACGCTATTTCAAATAAGCCGTGAAAATCAACAAAATTGAACCAGTTGAAACTTATTTTTGAATTATAGATGCTTATGAGCCGATTTAATGACACTTATAGTGAATACAATATTTTGTGATGAGATTTTTGGTGTAACAAGAGGCTCCTAGCAGCCTTTACTCATGCGCATGCGTAAGTTAGTTTTATATATTTTAAGAAGATGTCCGACATGGCGAAGAGTACTCTTTTCATTCAGTCATGGTTCCTGCAAACCACGTTGTTTACTATTGATTGTTTTGGAAATGAAGGCTGTACCACAATGAAGGGAATGATTCTTCTAAGTCTTATATATACCAGACATGAACGTTGCTAATGTAAGTAGGGTTGTATGAGACGCTGTCGTGACACTTGAGTAACCCTCTTTTACCGAAAGTGAGAGTAGCCGGAAGTCACTAAACAGGAAGTGTGGTGGCAAAGCAATAAACCGGAAGTGTACAATTTGAAATATGCGTGCATACATTTGCATGCAAAATCGTGACACAAAAAATAAAAATAACAAGAAAAACGGAGCCGAAACCTTACCTCATGCCGCTACGCGCATGAGTAATTAAGGCTTTGAAATTTTGGCCGCCATGTTGGTGTACCAAAATGGTACACCAAGATGGCCGCTCCATACATCTCTTACTAAAAATGTCTAACACTCGTTCGCCTATAACTCTTGAACTAAATACTCTTGCGCTTCACAATTTGGCCTAGATGTGTAGTTTTATACTCTCTACAATTCCATAAACATTTTGGAATCGAAAACGGCTTCTGAATTTTGATATGACGTCAGTGAAAACGCTCTATATGCGACTCTGATGAAGACCATAAATGGAAAGCAGAACTATCGACTACGATCTACGTGGAATTTCGAGGCGATTGAGGGCGTTGGAGCGAATTTACGGTGGAATTTTCAGTGGATCCGATCGGCTTGTTGAGCAGAGTGCCCTACCTTGTCGCTCTTTTAGGGACCGTCGGCATATTCCCTTGCTCCCTGCTTAACGTCCACCGGACGCTTGGGGGGGGGGGGGGGGGGGAGGGGTAAGAAGAAGTCCAGTTTTGGATGTTAGTGTGGGGCATTTGGGCCAAAACTCACACAGTATTGAAAATAGTTTCAATACCTTATGTTTTAGTTCAGTACATAAAGAGAACATATTAAAACATTTCAATAGAAAACGAAAAAATTCCCCACAGTCTCTTACAAAGTTAACACAAAACCATGACCTCTCTCAATCGCGTTGATTAGCCTGAACAGGAACAGAATGTTACACGTTCTCAACTTTAAACTATTTTGCGTTCGTGGCAGTTACATTTTACGTCTGGCAGCAACCGTGATTTTTTTCAAATTTCAACACAAAATTGATTTAATTTTCAATACTGTATCTATTCAGTTTCAACACAAGAAAAACTAAAACGATAATATTGTAGCTTCAACTGAACGTGATAAAAAAACTTCTTTTAGTAATTATTAATGCATAGATGGCAAACCCAGCTGATTTCCTCTATGAATTCGTCCTCACTTGGCAAGTTGTGTGTGTTTGGTACGCAATTACAGTGGTACCATGCCTCGCAATTGTCACATGAAATCCACGAAACAATTTCTTCGTCATCTTCTTCCGTTCCTCGGAAGACAAAGCGTCAGTTGATTTAAGGTGGCTCCCAGTCCCAACAGTTTCCAGCACTTTTCAAGACTTAGAATTTGATGGGTCATTATAACCACTCTTTATCAATTGATGCTACAATCATGATATCAAACGAATACCCAATGATTGGTAAACATGTTATCATTTTTGTGACACAATATGTTACTAGAGCAACAGTATAACGTGCTCAAAACACCCTTGATTTTAGCTTTAAGTGTTAATAACTCAAAAACGACTCGGTGAACCCCATTTTTTATTGTCGAATTTTGATCAGTAGGGTAAGATGCAACTTTTGGCGAAGTTTAAAAAAATTCTGTAGGTGGGGCTCAGAGCCACCTTAAATTTTCGAAAATTTAAGGTGGCTCCGTACCCCACCTATAGAATTTTTTTAAACTTTGCTTTAAACTTTAAACGTCTGTGCTTAACGTCCGGTGGACGTTAGGCAGGGAACAGGGGAATATGTCGACGGCCCCTTAGAGGACGAAACCGCGGAACTAAAACTCGCTGGAATCGCTTCGAATCGACCCAAAAGCCACTCAAGACACAAGTAAATACACAAAGAAGTTCAGGTGAGCCATTTTTATTCAAATATCGTTCCTAATTTTATGCTCAAATTCGAAGCGAATTTTCCCCATACACGTTGAAATTACAACTTGTAAACATAACTTGAGCTTGGGGTACCTGTTGAATGATCAAATAAAGTTATTCTCCGTGTATCATTTGGAAGATCGGATAAAATTAATTCGCTATTGAAGAATACTGTCAATACTCCACAGCCGCGGAATGAAAATATACTAAATATGAAAACTTGCAAACATGACCATATTTATTAAAACGATAAAAATTGGCATGATTGCATGTTTCACGCTTGACTGGCTGTGTAGCTTCTGTCGGTCAGCAAGTCACGTTTTTGACAAAAATGTCTAAGAAAAAACGAATTTTGTATTGACTTCCAGAGTTTTTGTTACACTAAAATGTTACAAGTGAATACGTTATTAAGTGTATTAATTTTATTCAGTATAAACAAAAAGTTGTTGAAATTTTTAAACATTCTTTCTTTTTCACAGTTACAGACAGGTGTTTGTCCCGTTCCAAAGGCCTTGAAGGGACAAATTGTCTCCTAAGGCCCAAGAGCTGGATCAAACCCTGCCTTTTTAATACATACAAATTAAAGTGCGCCTAACCCCCAATTTTTGTTTCTTTTAATCAACTCAATGTACGTTGAAAAGTCGAATAGTGAAATATTTCTTGTTTTTAACGTGTTGTTAGTGAGTTATAGAGATTTGAATTTACAAAATGCTAATTAGATGACGTCAAATCAAGACTTTGCCATTATTTCTATTTCAATTTACAATACGCAGTTCACAGCTTAAGGATAATCAATTTAAGAAATACTAAATAAAAACCGTTAATAGTCAATTGATTTGTAAAAATAATATTACTTGGAGGTGGAAACAAGTAGTTGTATAATGAACTATTTTTGATTTGACGTCATCTTATTAACATTTTGTAAATTCAAACCTGTATAATTCACTAATGCAATGTTAAAAACAAGAAATATTTAACTATTCAACTTTTCAACGTACAGAGAGTTGATTAAGCGAAAAGACAATTCTGGGTTTAAGTGCACTTTAAAGCACTAACTGAATTTATACCGGGGAAGAAAATCACAATAAAACCAACGGAATATAAATTGAACTGTCATTCATATTTTGCGGATAAACGCAGCAATGCAACGCGTAGTACATTTGAAGTTGTTTTTCGAAAACCCTTAACACAACTTGCATATTAAATATTAAATAGTTTAAATAGCTTTTTATTTGCAGCCAAGGGCTTGCATGCCATCTCTAACTCCGACAGTTCGATTTGTTTCTTTAATACTAATTCTAGCTTTTGCTTCTTTTCCTCTTCAAGCTTGCTAAAAACCTTTGTGTCGGCAGCACCAAAGTCCTCAACTAAACACCTAGGCTTCGACGTGTTTACCTTGTGCTTTTTCCAAGCGTTTTGTTGAATGCTACTAGTAGTGGCCCCTGGGAAAGGAGACGTTCGCAGCCATTTCTGTTGCGAATTCGCGGCTGGTGGTGTGAAGACAGTTTCATTCAACTGGAGGGTTATCCTCGTTAAATTCTCCCTTTCTTGCTGGACAGTTTCAATCATGTCAATGAATGAGTCGATATCTCCTGGAGGGAGTTCAATAAAATCATTCCATCGTGATATTTTACAGCCATTGCGTTTCTTCTCAGGCTAGGGAATCGGAATCTTTCTTGAATTCGATGTAAGCTTATAAGTAATTCCACAGTCAGACTTGAAACTTCTTCACCGGACATGATTAGCAAAAGTTCTGGTTAATTAGTTTTTAGTGCTGAATACTTTTAAAGAATAACTCACGAACACGTCGAACACGCCGTTTTCGCCAAGCCAGCTCTTGCAAAACACCCGCGGGAAAGGAATTTGCTGACGCTTCCTAACAAATGTGGGCGGGGCAGTAATACGAATATTCGGGTCCATTCCACACTTCGGTGGTTTTCGTAGTAACTTTTTCCATTTTTGAGTTGGGAGATATAACTAAACTCTTAATAACTGGCTCCACGGTAAACAGTGAGCTTTGTTTCCCCTCGACCCTCAATGCTCCCCTCGGCGAACATTGAGGGTCTCGGGGAAACAAAACTCACTGTTTCCCTTGGGGCCAGTGATTAAGTGTTTTGTTTTATCTTCCAACTCAAAAATTGAAAAAGTTACTACGAAAACCACCGAAGTATGGAATGGACCCGAATATTCGTATCACTGCCCCCACATGCAAGAATCATACACTATTATTAATTTTGGCACTGGGTGTTAAGTTCTCGCGCTCGTTCAGCCTCCTTTAAACTAATTCGAGTCCAAAATTATCACGTGATTACGAGGTCACGTGCCCCAGAAGGAGTCATCATCTAGAAGTTGGTCAAAGCTGACGTCGTTAGTTACCAGGTCCCTTTCTTCAGAAGTCATGTGTTTTATCTTCAGATTTTCTCTCGGATTTGTCCTTGGTTTGCGCCTGACGTGTATTGTTGAAGTCGAAGCAGAGAGTTTTCTATCCTTTACAGTATGACAGAATCCTTTCGGCGTTTGCCGAAGTTGTCGCGTCAGTTTATGAACTTGTTTGCTTGGACTTTTAAGTATTTTGTGATCCGCTGTTGTGTTGCTTCTGTGCTCTGCTGAATCTGAAAAAAAAAAAGAAAAAATATACATGGTCACTTGATAGTAAAGACGGAAACACACGTGGCAGTTCAACTCTGGCTGCTTCCGTGCTTAACACAAACACAAACCATAGCTATTTCACTGTAAGGATTGCGGATGAAGAGCTCTGTGAAATAACCTATCACAGTGACTATTACGCGCGGGACTTTATTCTTTTAGTCTCTTGTGCACAACAAGAAACATGCAACAATGATTGAAGCGTATGTCAGAAAATACCGCCTTGGAATTTTTAGACACATTTTTGCACGGAAATATTGTATGGTAACATACACGAACGTTATACTAGAGCTTCGACGACACAACAATGTCTTGGCTCCGAACCCACTGTACGAGGGACTAGTCACCAGGGCCTTCTTGAAAACAGAGAAGGCACGACAGACGTTAACCGCGGTCAAACGAGAGAAATTTGCAAAAGTTAAGAAAAGTACTTAAAAGTTACGGTTGTCATTTTCACTGTTTAAAATTTAATGTAATGCCAATACACTGTCAATTTACCAAACGTTTTGAAAGTTTACTAAAATAGTTCTAAGCGTTTAAAAACTGTGAACTGCAGAATTGTCGGCGCCATTTGCCAACATAATTTTGATCAGGCGCAAAGAGTTTTTGTCGGTTTTCAACGGAAAAAGCTCATCATTTTGAGAAAAATTAAAAGATAGTAATGTCAACTAATTTTTTTTATACATCCTTGCCCATATTTCCATTTAAGTAATGATCCGCATAAGAAGGAAAGTGCTGAACGGCAATGCACGATGGAATGTCAACTTTTTTCATTGTTACAACTAGTGATCTCATTGGCTTAGACTCAAAAACTGCTAAAAAGTTAAGGTTCAAGGTGCATTTTGTCTAATGTTTTTAAGGTTCCAAGTAATTTGAGACCCAATCGCACAACATGCAATTTTTAAAAGATATTGCATTTGTGGAACTTCATCAAATAAGCAAAATTATTAGCTATTGTCTTCTGCTATTCTGATTGGTTAAACATGAACATTTCCTACAATTTATTTGACGCAAATGAATTTTCTTTATTTTTATACTGAAATATAATTATGAACCATCAGCCCCTCCTCTATCCTCGAAATCAAAGATATTCTATGTGGGAAAGAGCCAATGCCGCAGGACAATGAAGTTTACAGTAGTTCTTATGTGGAGCATTAAATGTTTATTAAATAAAATTCCAATAAATAAAACGAAAAACGCCTCGCACGTTTGACCGCGGTGGACTGCAGACGTGGTTTGGCAAGTTTGATATTAGTCCCAGGTCCCCCCGCTCACTCACCGTCTAGTGCCAGGTCCAACAGAGACGACAACGGTTTTGATTTTTTCTTTGTTGCTTTCAGTTGCGAATGTTCTGAGCTTGGCTTCGAAATCATGGCTTCAACTCCTGTTAAACAACAAGTAAAATATTTTCAAAATAGCACTGTCAAGGCAACCACGTTCACAGGATCCTCTCTAATCTCTCTCGATGATGGCGTTGCTAAAGAGAGAGTATCCTAGGAACGAGGTTGCTAGGATACGGATATACACAAGGAAAAATGAATGACTCAACTTTCACTGTCGGAGGTCGAATCAACAAGGAGAGCACTAAGAGTTCTAAGACGAGAGCAGAACACACCCTTTGTAACACCGTGTCACATGCTTGGATCCTCAGTGGTCAATGAGTTGTGAGATTGGAGAAAAAAGAAAATGAACTCAGCCTACAATGAGTCTGGGAGCAATAAGGAAGAATATCATTTAAAAACAACGATATTCATGGGCAATAATCACACCTTTCTTCCATGCCTATAAATTTCGCTATCCATATTAACTAACTCCTGTGCACTTTCTATTGGATTTATTTGCTCACGATTAGACTCCCAAAGTCCATGCCATGCATTGCTTATCATGTAATCACAATACACCTTATTCCAAAATGGTGGTCAATTTATTATTCTTTTATATGTATGTTAATTAGCCCTTGTTGCCTCGACAGCATGTGCAAAATACAACAGAATTTTCACGCGAAAATGAGGCAAAGAGGGCTAATTGAAATGCATACAAAAGAATAATAAATTGCCCGCCATTTTGGAATAAGGTGTATTGTTATCTTTTTGACAGCATAATGTCATGCAACTATTACACTACTGCCCGTGACCAAAACGTTCTCAGGGACCGGTAAACATTACGTGTTTTGTTATACCTTCCAACTCAAAAATAGGACAAATTATAGGGAATAACTATAGACAAAATGTGTGCTTGACGCGGCTGGCACACAAACTTACCACGGTTTCAAGGCGCACGACCTGATCACGTGCGAGTCAAAAGTTCAAGTTGTTGTTTCCCTTGGGAGTTAGTGAGTTTTGTTCACCCAAGGGAGTTAGACTGTTTTGACTCATGGCACGTGACACGTTCTTGTCCAATCAAAAAAGGCGTTTGAGTTGGGAGGTGTAACAAATTTGCATTTAAACTGGTGCCCATGGCTAAGTCTGAACCCTCGGTTTTTAACCCTTTCCCTCCCAGAATCAATTATGGAGACATGTAGTGTAGTTCTAACTTTTGAGACTGTGTACGAAACGGAAATCCTATGGTGTGACCATTCAAATGAAACCTCTTCGGCAGTACTTTTGCAGGGTACCATTTGTTCTAACTTTTGAGTCTGTGTATGAAATCCTATGGTGTGATCATTCAAATGAAACCTCTTCAGCAGTACTTTTGCATGGTACCATTTGTTCTAACTTTTGAGTCTGTGTATGAAATCCTATGGTGTGATCATTCAAATGAAATCTCTTCAGCAGTACTTTTGCATGGTACCATTTGTTCTAACTTTTGAGTCTGTGGATGAAATCCTATGGTGTGACCATTCAAATGAAACCTCTTCGGCAGTACTTTTGCATGGTACCATTTGTTCTAACTTTTGAGTCTGTGTATGAAATCCTATGGTGTGATCATTCAAATGAAATCTCTTCAGCAGTACTTTTGCATGGTACCATTTGTTCTAACTTTTGAGTCTGTGTATGAACTCCTATGGTGTGACCATTCAAATGAAACCTTTTTGGCAGTACTTTAGCATGGTACCATTTGTTCTAACTTTTGAGTCTGTGTATGAAATCCTATGGTGTGACCATTCAAATGAAACCTCTTCAGCAGCACTTTTGCATGGTATCATTTGTTCTAACTTTTGAGTCTATGTATGAAATCCTATAGTGTGACCATTCAAATGAAACCTCTTTGGCAGTACTTTAGCATGGTACCATTTGTTCTAACTTTGAGTCTTTGAAGAAATCTTATGGTGTGACCTTTCAAATGAAACCTCTGTTGCAGTACTTTTGCATGGTACCATTTGTTTTTTAATATTTTACAAAATGAAATTTTAATATTTTACAAAAATGTAATTTTGATTTTCGGCACTCTTGGGAATTAATATTAAAGGGTTAATTGCCTATGTCCAGCCTCCATTAGAACCGTTCGTGCAGTCATCGGTAGAATCCCTGCGTAGCAGGCGCGTTTCCCTCACGCACGCGTCCTCGAAGTTTCGCCCTACACTATAAACCGGCGCCTTCGTAACGAAGATTTATGTAGGAGTCTAACTAAAATGTCAAGCAAAGAGGAAATCTAACCTGGATCAGCTGAACATTTATCTTCTTTCACTGCTTTATTTTTCCTGGAGACATCCGATTTTTCCGTTTTATTATTTTCCTCAGTTTTGTAACCACTGCCGTCCGGAGAAGCGGGCGACTCACTTTTTCTCTCCTTTTCTTTCGTTTTCTTTTTTCTCATTTTCTCATTTTTCATCTGGTTTAAATCCTTTCCTTCTTCAAGCTGACCATTCGCACTGTCCACTCCATCTACGTAATTTTTAACAATTTCCTTATCACTTGATTTTCTGTTATCTCCCTTTTGCTTAGCTTCACTTGAAGAATCTTTACGTTTCTTTTGCTTCCGTTTTTTCGCTCCCTCGCTAATGGGCGCTTCACTTCCCGTGTCTTCTTCATGAGCTGCTTTTCTTTTCAGTGTTTTCGTGTTTACAGGATCTTGTCTGACAATTTTGCCTTCAAATTCAAGTTCCGCACTTCCATTTCTGTTTTTTTCACTGCCATTACCAAAACTTACACAATTTATTTTTTTATTCGCTTTTACTCTCTTGTTACTATGATCTTCAGATATCTCTTTCTGTTTATCAGTGCTTCCCCTACTCTCCATTCCTGACTCCATGTACGATGCACTTATCTGTCCCTTACTCCCAGTTGTCTTATCGTGAGACTTGCTTCTTACATTTGATTGCTTACGTTCATCTGAGTGGGTTACAGTTTCACAGCTCAACATATCGAGACGTTTCATTCCATCTGCATTATCGAGCCCCTCTTGTTCGGTATCCCCCTTTCTTGTTCTTTCTTTCATCCACACGATCTGTTTTCCCTCCTTAATCGGCGTCAACTTAAGCGGTGAACTACGCCCTTTGCTGTCCTCTTCTGTACGAAGAAAAATATATAGCGTCAACACAGTTGAACAGTCACGTATTAAACCTTTCTTTAGCGGAAGGGAGTTTTGAAGATGATTATAAACCTTTAACTCCTCAATACTGAGCATTTTGTTTCTGCATTTTTTGCTTTCAAATTTCCCGCGCGCCGCCATCTTTGTTTTCGCAAAGTTTGCTGGGAAATTATGACGTCAGTGCGTTGTCGTGAGCTTTCAATACGATGGTTTAAGTCAACATCATGTAAATATATAAATATATATGCTTTTAATGCATTTTTGGCTGAAAATTGTACGGTTCTACCGCGAAATCTTCTTCTGTAAACGCCATATTGACATCTTCGACAACGCAATGATGTCATAAATTACCATAAAGAAAACATGGCGGCGCGCGGGAAATTTAAACTGAAAAAACAACACTTCGCATTCAGTAACCAGTTACGGAGATACCGACTTAAAACCCCAGCATGAGTTAAATATAACCATTACGAATACTTTGGTCATGGATCTAAAACTGTTTTTCAGCCGAGGTTCCCTTTAATTGAAAACATCAAGTTCTCTTCGTTTTCAAATGGATTTTCTCAAACCCATTACTAATCCATCACGTTTAGAGCAGTTTTCAATTGGGTATCGTAAAACCAAAACCAAAGTAATTACTCTGACCAATCACAGCAGTCGTACACAATCCAAAGAACCAATCAGAGCTCGAAGAAATTACATGTCGGCGGCGCCAAGCGCGGGAAAACGCGTGCGAGCAAGTCACGATTGGTTTTGGTTTTACTTCTGATTGGTGGAGAAAGTGGCGCGAGATTTTTTAGCCAATCACAAAGCGTAGCAATGAAAAACCAAAGTAATCGCGAAATTACTTTTGACACTTCAGTTATGTCCAGGATTGCAGATAATTAGATACATGACAAATTTAATAAGCGTCACAAAGTGTCCTCTTGCTCTTCTACTCAACTTCAACATCACTTGTTTTCAAAAATTCAGACAATAAACGTCACGAAATGTCCCCTAAATTCTGCTCTTTAAGTAAACTTGAACACGTGCGTTTACCCTAACCTAAAAACAACACAAACACTAATGCTTATCTTCAATATCAAAAAAGATAGTTAACACTTAGACTTAATGGGACACTTCGTGTTGGATATCAAAATTTGTCATGCATCTAATTATCTGCAATCCTGGACATAAGTGAATTAGCATAGATTTTGGCGATTTACTGTACATTCCTTCATTTTCTCTGTATTTAATCATCAGATTCATCAGGTATCTAAACACCTCGAAGTCGCTTAAAAAAACCTGATGAAGCACTCTTCCTCGTGTTTGATATATTACGTGAACAATGTGTGGGAGCCGCGAAGCACTCGTATGAAGTGAAAGTACATTTTCATTTCATTTCACTATTATAACGTTGAAAACATACTCACCTTCTTCACCTTCTCTCTCTTCGTCTGTTTCAGAACTCGGGTCATCACTTTCTGTCTCCGAATGAACTTCATCAACAGATTTCGTTTGTGATCGTTCTTTGGACTGATCTTTGGACTGATCTTTGGAATCCTGGTGTTTTGATGGACACGTCGAGCTGCTTTTGTCTAACAAATCATCTTTTTTGGGTGCCGACTCGTTCTCTTCTTTATTGGCACAAGATTCACCAACAGAATTTAAAACACTTTCTTTCACAGTCAGTAACTCACCATGGCTTCGCCCCATTAAAACCACTTTGCATTTTGCCAAAGGCTTACTTTTTGCGGGACTTGCGTTGGAGTGTTTTGTTTTTCCTTTTTCGCCACCCAATCGATCTTCGGACACCATAGTGCTTTTGCTACTGTTCTTGTCATCATGCGAATGATCTTTCTTTGCGGATTTTCCACTTTTCCGGGGACTTTCACTGGCCTTTACTGCAGATTCAGTTTGTTGTTCCTGAACTGCAGATACAACAGAGTTAATATCTTGCAACGGTTTCGTATTGTTCAAAGTTTTTGTTTTTCCCTTTACACTGCTCAATCGATCCACGGAGTCCATATTGCCTGTGACATTGTTCTTTGATTTTTCACCTTTCCGGGGACTTTCACTGGCCGTTACATCAGATTCAATTTGTTGTTCCTCTACAGGTGCAACAGGGTTAATATCCTGCAACAGTTTCGTATTGTTGGAATCTTTTAATTTACATTTTCCACTGCTCAATTGATTCACGGACTCCATAGTGCTTTCGTTACTGTTGCTGTTGTCATGAAAATGCCCTTTCTTTGATTTTTCATTTTTCCGGGGACTTTCACTGGCCGTTACATCTGACTTAGTTTGTTGTTCTTGTACAGAAACAACAGAGTTAATATTTTGCAATATTTCGGGAATGTCCTGGCATGTGGAACGTGATTTGTTCCTCTTTGGACTTTTGCTCGCTATGCCTGTTCGTTCTTCGTCCTCCGAACTAACTTGCTTGACTTCGAGACGATCTCTGTTTACTGACAATTCCGTATTTTCGCAAACGGTCGACTTTGATTCGCCTTTCCCTCCATTTTGATTCTCGTGTTTGGAAATATTCCTCGACGTTTCTTCGGCTACTTCTGCATTATCCCGACCTTTATCCAACAAGATGTCGTTTCGGTTTCGTGAAGATTCAACAGTTTCCTGCATTGACGACGGCAGTTTATCTTTCCTTGACTGTCGACTTTTGCTGGGAATTTCTTTTGTTGTTCCTTCATCTTCAACTTCTCGTTTGTCTCGACACGCTTCATCCACAGACGCACGGACATCATGCATTGACTTTCTTGGTGACTTAACACTATTCTTCATTTCACAGCGCGACTTATCATTGTTTGATCCTCGACCCTTTGTTGACGAAATGTCCCCTCTTCGACCCTTTGTTGTAGAAATGTCCCCTGAAGCTGCAATTTCAGCTTTAGATTCCGTTCTAATCTCAGAAACTTTATCGAAATGCTCGTCTTTTGAACGTTCTAAGTCTTCCCGTATTTCAGGGGGAAACGTTTCCATTTTTGATGCCGAATCTTCTGTCAGTCCTCTCTTCTCAGCGCTGTCATGCGATTGATGAAATAGGGCGTCAACATTCTTGTCTTTTGATGAGTCAACAGCTTCCCTTGATTTTGACGACGGCATGCTCTTCTTTGAGATCATATTTCTCTTAAGATTTTTCTGCTCTTCTTGAACACTTTCCTTTTCTGCTTCGTTGCGTCTGCCTTGTGTCACGGAAAGATCGCCTACAGTTTGCATCTTAGACTGACGCCTCCCTTCTTTAGATATTGCACCTCTTCTTGAAGTTCCTTTCGCTGTGTGGGACCTATCCGTTTTGTTTTTGCCGCCAGTTCCCCTTCTGACGGCAGCACAGCTACCGTTTGGTAACACAATACGGTAAGGTAGGCTCCACTCTGAATCATCCCCTGTTTCACCACTACTAGATGAGCTTAAACTTACAACGTCTTCGTCGTTTTCTAAGCCGTTAATACCCTGTGATGCTGGCAGCGGCTCCGGAACTCGACTTTGTGTATCTTTAAGATCCTCCTTTCTTTCTTGAGCAACCAAACTATGACCAACTCGTCTGTCATTGGGTCTTCGCAATGTGAGAGTCTGTGAGTCTACAAGTCCATTCCCTGTTCCTTCACTTCCCATTATCTGTGAACTATCAACAGGCTGTTTTACTCCTTCGTGTTTTCCTTGAATTTCTGCATGCTCGTTCTCCAACTCAGTATTTTTGGTTTTCTGCAATTTACGATTCCTTCTTACTGAGGCATGGTTGCCCGTTCTTTCCATTGTCTTGTCACCTTCTTCCTGTGATGCTGGCACTGGCTCCGGAACTCGACTTTGTGAATCTTTAAGATCCTCTTTTCTTTCTTGAGCAACCAAACCATGAACAACTCGTCTGTCATTGGGTCTTCGCAATGTGAGAGTCTGTGAATCTGCAAGTCCATTCTCTGTTCCTTCAGTTCCCATTATCTGTGAACTATCAACAGGCTGTTTTACTCCTTCGTGTTTTCCTTTAATTTCTGCATGCTCGTTCTCCAACTCAGTATTTTTGGTTTTCTTCAATTTACGATTCCTTCTTACTGAGGCATGGTTGTCCGTTTTTCCCACTGTCTTGTCACCTTCTTTCTCTATGCTCTGTCCACCACCATCCTCTTTATTCGCACAAGACGCCACATGTTCATGTAATGACATCATTTTTAATGGCGTAGATTTAAGAATAACTTTTCCATTCTGACTGCAAGCAGGCAGCCTTTGTATCTTTACCAGACACGTTTGAGTCATATCAGCTGAAACGCCTCCGACTGAAGACCTCAAACGCCTTTTGCTTGTTAAACAATACATGTCATTCTTTCCCAATGACGACGGAGTGCTGGGAAGTTGGAACATGTTGTTAAATTCATGCTCTTGTGCATTAATCGAGCTGTGTTTTTGAGCCTCAACCGATTTTCCATTGGAATGACGTTGTTGCAGTGATGCTCCTAAATTTGTGTTGTTGATTTTCCTACTGTTACTGTCAACACTTTCGCTGTCATCATCGTCCTCATCATCGTCCTCATCATCATCATCATCATCATCATCATCATCATCATCATCATCACCACCACCATAATCACTTTCGTTGTTGTCATCATTGTAACCATTATCATCACTTCTTGCGACCCACTCTGCAGTTTGTTTAACTCGTCTCGTGGCCGTTGCTCTGTCGCCAATCACACGTTTTAACGAAGCTGTAAACACGAACAAGAAAAATAACATTAAAAACGTTCACTAAATTCCACTCACTGGATCAACAATCCTTTACTCGTTGACATCGCTTGAAATGATGTGGCTTGCTCTGCGAGCGGGCAAGATAAAACAACTGATCCTACGCTCTGATTTGCTACCCGAGCAGGCAAGATGTAGCTATCTTGCTCGGTCGGGATTGCCGCTGTGTTCCCGCGAAATAAAATTATCGATGAATTCTTTATTAACCAATATTGTTCGGTCAAGATGGATGGATATTGGCCTTGTTCTTTTTTTGTGTCTTCATAGACCGAGACGAACTTGGCCAATATCCATCCATCTTGACCGAACAAGCTTGATCAATAGCACATATATTATCATCAAACAAAGCCAAACAGTATCTGCAGTTGACCCTCCCTTAGCGACCAGCCCTCTTAGAAAGAGGATTTCCTGAACGGAAATAAATTCATCGCGGCAACATTGTTGACAAATGGTTTATCATTAAAAACACAAATTGTGATACAGTTCTAAAAGTAGCAAGTCTGGGATGGGGTAGGGATTTAAGGTATCTTGTCTAGTATAATATACATGTATAAGTACATGAAACAAGCAATGTCAAAAACACACTGCTTTGTACCCCGACCTCTCTCTCTCTTATTACCCAAATCAGCACTTTCCAGTGATGCCTTATGTTTTCCGCTCACTTTTCATGGCTTCTGTGTACTTCAAACTGTATTTAAGACCAAATTATTACCGACTAAAAAAATTTCTGATTAACACACAAATCATTTTATCATCCTTTAAACCCACCCCCACCCCCCCCCCCCCCCCCCCGCATCGTTTGCAATATAAACTTGAATTTGAATTTTGGTAGTTAACTATTATAAACTGTTGTGGATGATGTAAAAACGCAATTTCAGCCAAGACAGAAAACTACACCTTCGCAATATGATACATGCCTATATCAGTACAAAAAAATGTTAAGCAGCAATGCGTGTAAAAAAGCAGCCTATTCCGCATCAGCTCAAGGTAGCGAAGACACTCAATTGTGTATTAAACGCGTTTAAAATTTCACGACCAAATCAAGCTCAATAAACGGGTCAATTCTGGGCAGTGCAACAACATAGAAGGCCTTGTCTCAGAGTCATGAGATACAAACTGCGGCTGACTGTTGGAGATGTTACAGAGCCGAAGAGTTTGTTCCCCTCATTACAACCTCCATCGCAACTTTAAATGGAGACTGTGGGGAAGGATACATGTAGGGATCAATGGCGAAGGACCATCCTCGCCTTCTGTGCCTGTGATGAAGTAATGAATATGAAGACCCCCATTGTGCCGTCCACTCCACCAATTAGCAACCTTCTCCTCTCCGCCCCTCTACAATACACGCAGCTTTTTTCATTTTAAATCTATCTTACTTTTCCAAACGGGCTGGGCAACACTCTCACCTTCATTATCAAATTCTGTATTGCAGGTTTCTGGAACTTCATTGACGTTAGATGACACGTCATTTGTACTGAGCCAATCTGCAACCTTTGTTGCTGATTTAGCTATTGCTTCCTTCCTTCTTGGACTGCAATGTTCTGGCATATTGAACAAACTCTTGAACTTTGATGTGGACAAAATGGCACCACTGTCTGTGTTTGCTCGCCGCTCCATTGAACATGGACCATTCAAACATTTTTCTGCAGAGTCTCTATCGTGTCCACTTCGAGATTGTAATTCCTGCATGTCATCCAAAAAGCTTCTTAGGAAAGCATTTTTGGGCTCGGGAACTGTGTTTCTTCTCGCTTTTGACTGTGAAAGTCTTGTTTTGTATCGTCTAAATTCAGTACTGTTTTCAATGCCATTGCCCTTTCCTTTTGTCTGTGAGGATCTTGGTTTGTCTCGGCTCAATCCAGCACTATTTTCAACCTGTTTTGTCTTTCCTTTCTCCTCTGAAGGTCTTGGTGTTTCTCGGCTCAATTCAGTACTGTTTTCACCTTGTTTAAACTTTCCTTTTGCCCGTGAAGATCTTGTCTCACCTTGACTCCATTTCGTATCGTGTACTTTCACTTTTCCACCTGCAGCATCAACGGAACACATAACAATCAAAGACAGCCTTCCAAGCTGAACAAAAGGCACCCAATAGGTGCGTGAACCTGTTGGTGCTCTCTGGGATAAGATTACCTGCTTTAATTATGCATCAGTCCATTCCAGCAGTGCCCATCCCCCCGGGTATTAGTCAGGCATTTTCCCACGTTCGAGTCCCGGGAAACTGACGGCAAATTACTCCAGAATACCTCGTAGTACAAACCACTGACAACGGAGCTGTTCTACACTATCTATTTCTGTCTGTATGTCTACAGCCACATGTACCTTCTTATCCAAGCTCATACTGTAGCCTTAAGCTGTAACAGTCTTACTGTAGTTCAACTGCTAAGAATTCTGTTTCAATCAGAACCATCACCGACAAATACTGGCATACCTGGAAACTAGCTCTTAAGCTAAGCCTACTAACCATGCAAAATAAAGGATTGATTGATTGATTGATTGATTGATTGATTGATTGATTGATTGATTACTGGTTGAACTCGTCCAGATTTTCATAAATATTTATTTCATTTTGTCTTAGTATTTACCAGGGCCCGGTTGTTCAAAGGTGGATAGTGCTATCCACCGGATAAATCACTATCCAGTGGATAACACAATGGATTTTGTTGATACTTATCAGTATCCACTGGATGGTGATTTATCGGGTGGATAGTGCTATCCACCTTTTGAACAACCGGGGCCAGTACTTTAGTATTATTGTTATCATTTTATTTATTAGTACTCAATATTAATAGTATTTTAATTATTATCATTATTCTACAGTACATCTCGGGGGGGGGGGGGATACTCAACAAAGTTTTGTATGGGGATGCTCCGCCCAAGGTCCAAACCCTTACCCTTTCATGTACCGTTTTTGACAGAAAAGGTACCCCTTTCATATACCTTTCATTTAAAATGGTACCCCTTTCATATAGCCTTTGCGTGCGTCTGTTTGATATATTTTGAAAGGCATTTTTTATAAGACTTAAATGGCAGTTTTCCCTACCTTTTTGATACTTCAACTCGTGTTTTCCCTACCCTTTCCTTTTCTACATGAAATCCTACCTTTTCATATACTTCAACTCGTGAAATCCCTACCCTTTCATATACCTCCAGCCTCAAAAAGGTACCCCTTTCAGGCGGAGCATCCCCGTATAGTCCATTAGAGGGAGTACCCCCCCCCCCCCCAACCCACTTCTCGGTGTTTGGAAATCTGATGAAACACTGTTCCTCGTGTGTGATAAAATTTTTTTACATGACAGATTTTTTTCTAAGCTCAATAAGTTCAAAGACTTTATGCTTTACTGTGAGCAAGTTTCCACAAAATTGGCTTCACAGAAATTGCTGCACATTCAACTGCTGAATTTAAGCTTCCAAATATTCTGCTTTCATATTTGCCTCAGCTGTTGTAAGAACTCTTAAATAAGGCGACAATTGTACCCTATTATTTGAAAGTTTGATGCAACTGAACTAACAACCACTAGACGGCCAGAACTCTGCTTTTTCAGGTGAAATTAGTCCAGTTTCTTAGGATTAGTGCAAATTCGACAAGGGTTTGTGATATTATTCGTTGTATGATAAAATTAGGCAAATCTGAGTGAGAAAAAAAGTAAAAACGCTCAAAAAGCAACATAGGTTGGTTATGCCCCGGGTCCTTCAATTATATATACTGTAACAATGATAATGGAATAAACTAATATTGAAATTATTAAAATTTTTCCTGGAAATGCTATATATGTTGTGGTTCAAATTTTTCTTTGGTTTGAAAATTTTCAAACCAGTTCAATTTTTATTTTCCTTTGTTTCAGAATATGGTAATGAATCTGAGACAAGGGCAAAATAAAATTGAACTGGTTTGAAAATAATTTGTCAAACCAAGGAAAAATTTGAACCACAACATATATACTGTATGTATGAAATAAACTACTTATTTTACTTACATTTAGAGATGGCCATATGTTGCCTGGTTGTCATTCTGCTCGCATTCTGATCTGTGAGTTTTTCTACAGAAGACATGTGTTGTACTTTACTTTTTGCATTCTTACATACTCTGCGCGTCGCTGGTCCCTCACAATCACTCAAACTGATCGCGCCATTTGAACTTTCTTCTGAATGAGATAGAGAATTTGCCTCTAACATTTTATAACTTTCGGAATCTTCATTGTGCTGACTGATTTTCAATCTTCTACTTGATTTCTTTCTTTCCTTCCCATTTTCACTGAAACTCTTCTTTCCACACTGTCTCTTTTTTGTAATAATCTCTTTTCCTTTCCTTGATTTAAGTTTAGTTGTGCATGTCGAACTGGGTTTTTTATCACAGATTGTTCCATCTTTGTTTTGTCTTCTGGAGCACTCACTAAAGGAGAGTTTTCTTTTTATTTCATCAGCTTGTGTGTCAGTGATTTCACTAATGGACTCTGACTCACCTCCAGTAGACTGGGTTTGCTCATCACTATCTGTAGAATTTTCAGACAATGGTGTGCTTGTTTTTTCATTTTCCACATTAGATTCAAAATGCTCACCGCGATTTCTATTCATGTGCTTGCCATCACCATCCCCATCATCATTACTAGTAAAATTGTCACAACCACCACTAACAGATTTGTCAATAACCTGATCTCTCAGATTTTCTTCTAAAATATTACAAGCGTTTTCACGTAACCTGCCATGTCCATGTGCATTTGATCTTGTTTGTCTAGTGCTGATATCACAAAAACCTGCATTGCAGCTATTGGCCTTTGCTTTTTTCTTGTTGCCTTGACAATGATGTCCCCCAAATGATTCGGAATTAACCAAATTACTACCAACATTACATGCGCCATTTATTCTTTCCACTGATAACTCCTTTCTTTTTCGTTTCGCTGTATGATGAACCGGAACATGTTCAGAATCTGTCAGAAGACACGCTTGCTTTCTCTTTCTTTCAGTTGATACAGGTGTTTTATAGTCTGCAAAAACAACAAAAAGTTGCATGTATAATCAATAAAATAAATATTTTTTTCATTAGAAACTTGAAGATAAGATGCTTGTGCTTCTATCCAACTTTTCTGGACTCATACAGACCAGAGGGTAAGGCACAAACGGGACTCAAGTCCCATGCAAGGTGCCATCCCTTCCAATCCCACAACCCGCAAGGTTGACCAAACCACCGGGGTCTACGGCCCCTTTTCTTTTCGAATAGTGATGTGGGATCTTTAACGTCCCACAAGAACAAATCAGAGAGTGCTGTGAGACGGGGCCTACAGTTTTTTCATCCTTATCCGAGAAGACTAGAATGTCATACCATTTGCAGAAGTCATCATTAAGCAACTAATTGTATTTGAATTCATTAGATTGACAGTTAAAAAAAAACCACTGCAATCTCCTGTCTGTCATCTTGTTGCCTAAAGTATGCTAGGGAGAAGGTTTTAAAATTACAACACTCCAAGCCTGGGAGGGGGCTCCCAGGGGCGGATCCAGGATTTTTCTTAGGAGGGGTGCACCTCTAAGGAATGATGTAACTGAAGGGTGACGTAAACAAATTTTAAAAGCGAACAAGTTATATTAGAAAGATGCAGGTCATCTCGGGGGGGGGGGGGGGGGGGGGGAGGGTGCGCACCCCCTGCACCCCTCCCCTAGATCCGCCCCTGACTCCCATGTAAAAATGGCGGGGGTGGTTGTTGGAAATTTTCGATAACAACCCTAAAGGTAACAGAATCTTGTTTGATGGGCATGGCACAAAATAATTTTTACCCCTTAGAGGTAACAATTCTAAAACAACACATGTCATATTTGTTCGGCTCAATACCCTAAAAGGTACCGTGATAATTCAAACAGTGGTCATTTTAGATTTTAGCACCTAAGCGGTACCAATCTATAAATTTTGACCCCTAAAAAGTATGACGAGCACCCCCGTCATTTAATATGGGAGCCCCCTCTCAGGGGCTTCAAGCTGCGACTGTTTTGGTTGTCATAGCAAGTAGAAAAGAAATATGGCAAAGTAAAATAGCCACAAAAGTCGCCAGTTTGATGACTTGTGATTTGGGCAGTGATGTGCTAGAATTAAAACCAATGACATTGTCATTTCAACATCTTAACAAAATTGTATGTGAAATGACCATTACCACAAAAATTTAATAAGTCACTATCACTTGTCTTTTTCCTGTCTGGTTCCCTCAGTGTAAATAGTGAAAACAGCTCATCCACAGCTATATGAATTTTGTTCGGCTCACAATGGTCAGTGATATAACATTTTATTTTTTGTCTCACAAAGAAAACAAAGTGTTTTGAGATTGGTGACCAAAATGTTAAATTTGGCGGCCTTTTTACCAGTGAAGGTTGCCTTTTGTGACTTAAAAAGGATTTAAGCTTGGAGCGCTGAATTATTAAAATAAAACTTGATTTCCAATCTGAAATTCATACTGTACAACAACATTATTCACACTTTGCAGTAAGCACAAAACAAGTGACACACATGGACCGATAGCGGCTGCCTGAGGCGCCTTCATAAGCTGACGTCCGATCTCATTCTCATAAGTGTATGTAAAGCACCATGAGACATGTGATATGTGTGCTATATGTCTCTATCATTATTATCATTATTATATTTTTTTTTTATATCCTACTCTGGCTCACACTGGTGAAATACAGGAATAATTTACAGAATAAGAGATAATAAGCACAGCTGGTAAAATAAGCACAAGAACAAGAGGAACTGAAGGCAAAAGTTGAATAAATCACTTTTGTTGTACCTCCTCCATGCTGGTTCACACATAGTTATTCATAATGACTGCACTTCCTTATGATTGCCAAATGAGAACCATGCTTACATGTATACAAAAACTTTATCACAGAAAGTGCATTATTAACAAGACATGGTCCTGAATAAAAAACATCCAATGGATTGTAAGGGCTTCATGTACATATATCTTCAGTTTCCGAAGCATGAAATGACTTAAAATATTGCCACTGATTCTTCTAGAGGATAGGTCATGTAGTACATCACAGATTGGTTAAGGGATACTGTCTTGCCTTATTTCCAAGTTACATGTATACTTATATTGCCAAAAAATTAATATACAATTAAACTGGATAAAAAGATTTTATAGATCAAAACAGAAGCAGTAGTTTGGAGATAAAGTGTAGGATTGCAAGGATGGAAGTGGATTACAATTCAGCAGATTTGATTTCTTGACTGGTGGTCAAAAATCAAAATGTCCATTCTGATAGAATTTTCCCTTTTAGCCGTTATTTTGTCTTTTTAGTCAATATTTCTTTGTTTTCATTTCTTTTGGCGATTTTTTCTTCCTATTTCAAGATAATAAAGCAAGCATAAAGCAAGCTCCTGGCTATAATCATGAAAACACGATATAATTTATCAGCCTGGACAGTGACCCTTTAGGAGTGAGGTGCAGGATTGCAGAAAATTAATTCTGTTTTTTATTTTAAGAACAAAGCATGATACAATGGGAGGTACTGTTATTCAATGAGATAGAAATATGATTTCCATGTCATTAAACTAGTTTTCTGCAATCCTGCACCTTAGTGTTCTTTAGTAACTTAAAACAAGTTTATTTTGATGTTACTGAACATTGTGTTCCATCATGTCATAATCACCAAAACTCTTTATACCACACAGTACAAATGAACTGTGTTACCTGATGAATAAGCCAAGATTCTGCTTTCAATTTGAAGTAGCTTGCCAATGGGATGTATTGTTATTCAATGTATTGTTATTCAATGAGATAGAAATATGATTTCCATGTCATTAAACTAGTTTCCTGCAATCCTGCACCTAAGTGCCCTTTGGTAACTTAAAAACAAGTTTATTTTGATGTTGCATTGTGTTCCATCACATGTCATAATCACTAAAACTCTTTATACCACACAGTACAAACGAACTGTGTTACCTGATGAATAAGCCAAGATTCTGCTTTCATTTTGAAGGAGCTTGCCAACTTTATATCTTTCTGGGAGTCTTGCCCCTTGTTTGTTTTCTAATGTTGTCACCTGTCCTACCCTGAAAATAATGACATTCAAAACAAGACAAGAAAACATTTGTATAGGGTATAATTCATTATACATTGATACAAAGTATTAATAAACACACTACCTGTTTGCTATACATTTACCTGAGTTAACAAATAATTAACTATTATAGCGCGAAAGCGCGCGTGATATCGCCTAATTCTTACGGCCTCGTCGGCTAAAATTAGGCGATATCACGCAAGCTTGAGCACTATAATAGTTTTATAATTCAACACATTGATAACAAAGCACAGTTTGCAGAAAAAATATCGAGGCCGGTCCGTCATTTTTGCATTCTCTTGTCAAAATGCGAAATTTACCGCCATCGTTGGATATACGTCATGTAGACATAGCGTATATCGATAACGTTTTTACCATATTTGGGCAGTGTATCAATGTGTTGAATTATAACGTTGTATGTATGTATCGGTATGTATTTAACTCACCCAATTTCTCCAAACTCCTCACGTGCTACCTTCGCAACTTCCGCACGAAGTTCACCGATCGATTTCGAGTGGGAAATTAGTACCTGTTGACAATCCATATTTATGATTAAACTGACGCTCATTAATTGGATCTAGACTTTGAAATAAAGGCATTCTACGCACCATAAAAAGATATTTCTTGTTTAACAACACTTCCAACATTTTCTCTCCCCTGTCCGCCATTTTGGACTCTGGAAAAGCGCATTAGCAAATGGGTTGGTACCGCTGACTGAATTTGGCATACACTCGTTCCCAGATCATCTCCGTTGGCCGACAGTGGGGGAACATTACATTGTTTCAAAATTTGCTGAAAGATTACTATAAACTTAACCGGACTGAAAACGAGATTACCTTTTGAAAGCAGCGATAAACCACAGGGAGACCACAATAGTTGAAAGACAAGTATTTAATTTATTAATAAAATACAATATTTGGCTTATAAGACAAGGTCGATTTATTATGTAATGTTTACTACATGAGCGGGAGTGTTGTATTGGCCTATAGTGCCGATAGAACACGGACGCGAATGTAGTAAAAAACTTGTGAAATTCACATTCACATGTAAATTAGATACAACCACTCGTGAGTTGTATCAACATTGTATCGGCCTATACAGGGCAATCATGTGATTGGAATGGCTCATTTCTATTTGTTAGTATCCTTATGAATTATTTACAAATATAAATAAAAAAACTTTAACATGCAAGGCTGATCAAACAGCTGAATTTGTTAGGTTTCTTTTAACATTTCGGTTAGACAAAACTAACCTTCATCAGGGGCTAAGAAAGCTATAGGTCAATCAACACGGAACCGCTCGCGCTGAAATGAAATCGGCACACGAGCGCTGTGCTGCCGCGTTCGTCCATGTAGTGGCACTGGCTGCATTCGCGCGCCTAAAGAGCCACAGAAAACAAGCCGCGGTGAGCAAATAAACATTGCATTTTATTAATTTATCACCACTTTCAACTATTGTGGGTTCCCTGTGGATAAACTGGATCAACTTTTACGGTTGTTTACTTCATCGATGATCAATGACGTTATGAGTAATCAACTGATTAGTCATTAATTATTGCCGCTAATCAATGAGTAATCGATGACTAATCGATCGAAGGCAAACATTTTGTGGCCTATTGATTAATCATCGATGTCATCGATTACTCATCGACGCCATTGATTGGTCATTGATGTCATTGATGTCATTGATTACACATTGATTACCCATTGATTACTCACTGATTAATCATTTTCTATTTTCCAGCACAACAATAACGAGTTTCCCGCCCTCTTGTACTAATATTTTCCAGAAACACTGTTTCGCTAAGTGAAAATTATTATTCTTTGTTATATTAAATGACGTACTATAAATCCTTGTTCTATAACTGAATACTGGAAGGCCTGCGGCATGTGATGAAAATACAGCTATTTCAATTAACGTTGTCGGATGAAAAAGGCGAAAAGCCAAGACCGCAAGGTAGTATGGGATTTTTATGCAATGCTTTTTACTCTAACCCATACTACCTTGCGGTCTTGGCTTTAAGCTTTTATCCGACAACGTTAATTGAAATAGCAAATTGTAAAACGAAAAAAAAACCGGTGTTATAATATCAGGCGAGGCTGGTCAGACTGACTCGTCTACGAAAGAAAGTAATTTGACAGAAATGCATCCAAATTTAAGAACAACCTTGACACGTAAACGGTCAAGGTTTGGTTCAATAACAAACGGCAGGGAGAAGGACCAGCGACTTTTGCTGCTGGCTTGGATGACGATAATGATAAAAATGTTGTTGTCCGAGTTAAAATCATTCATGTCACGTTCAATTTGTTTTCTTTTCTCCACATTCGATGACATAATACTTATTACTCGGTAAAATAATGTCGTCATTTGCAGCCACGCAACGATATCGATGAGTAATCAATGCATCCGATGACTAATCGATGACATAAATGATTAATCGCTCCTGTCGATGAATAAAAATTTTGTGTCCTTCGATAAGTCATCGATTACTCGTTAGTTATCGGCAATAATCAGTGACTAATCAACTGATTATCCGTTGATTACTCATCGATTACTCATTGATGTCATTGATGTCAGCAGAAGCTAAAAATGAAAATTAGTTTGTTGTCGGCTTGGCTTTTCATCTGGCAACTACGGGCAACTATCCAGTAGATTACCCCCCTCCCACCGGGGGGGGGGGGGGGTGGTACTTGCCCAATATTTGGGTATAGCGGTGCGGACAACACCCTCTATTTTAGGACCCTGTCTAGAACACGGCTCGTGCGTGGTTATTGATCTGGGCTTTAAAAAAAATGTTAGACGGATCCTTTGAAAAGAAAACGACTTCGCCTTCGCATGAATACTAATAACGACAAGGTAAGTCGCCACAAGGGCTAAGTTAACTGGAACCCCCGGCTGGAACCATACCCTATTTAGGACAGATTCAGACCCTGTTTAGAACACACTCACGCTAAATTATATAAAAACAAAACGCAAACAGCAGTTACAAACATTTGGCGGTCTAAAATGCAAACGTCAAGTAACTGAAAGAAATGCATTTTAGACAAGTGTTTGTAACCGCTGTTTGCGTTTTGTTTTTGATAAAACTAAAATGGCCGAGGAAAAAGAATTTTTAGATTATATACCCTGTCCAGCGACAAGTCTCCGTATTGGTCATATTTTGTTAATACTTATCTACTGCAACTGATTTATCCGGCCGATAGCGCTATCCCCCTTTTTAACAATCGGAACAGGATTGTAAAATTCTTTATCTATTTTAACATACAAACAGTTCTGTAATGAATAACAATGAATGGTCCTTTTCAAAATTCTGTCTTTTTTTCTGAAATTTCACTTCCGGTGGGGTACAATACCATGGAGGAACAAACATGGTTCTATTAAGGTGTATTGTCTATGGTTTTTATGTGTTTTTTTTTTTTCACGTTTTTAGATAGCTAAGACACGGAGAAGAAAAATCGATATCGAAAAACTTTTTTCGACTTTCTTATCTGAACGCCACATGTAGATTCGATTAAGCAAAAAAAGAAAAATCACCATATATACTTTAAGTTGTTTTGAACTAATTTCATTTCGTAAATATTTGATGCTGGATAGGGGTTGACACATTATGCTCGCATCATGTCGCGCATAATACTTTAGTTGGAGTATGAGATCACACAGGCATAATGCAGGCATAATAGTGCTATTTGGCATAGATTTTTATATTGGATGTACATTAAATACTTCATATAACTTGTTATAGCTTAGTTATAGAAGTTTTCATATGCCATCAGTATCATTTCATGAATGAAATTTGTGATCCTCGCAGTGTGCTATTAAGTTGAGAAAGTAGAAAGCAACCTGAAAAATTCCAGGCTTGAACAGGATTCGAACCCATGACCTTGCGATACCGGTGCAATGCTCGCTTATGCTGTTTCGGTATCGCAAGGTTAAGGGTTCGAATCCCGTTCAAGCCTGAATTTTTTTCAGGTTGCTTTTTCAACTGTTCAGAGCACACTGCTAGGGTCACTGACACAAATTTCACTATGTTTATCCGCAGTTCACATATATGATTTTCAAATATTCATATTCATAAGTATCATTTAATATTAACCAAACATACCGTAGCGACCCCCCGAAAGTAACGTCAATTTTTTGTGGCCGCTAGTAAATCCCGAAAGTAGCGACCCACCGAAAATAGCGACCCCCCCCCCCCCCCCCGAAAGTAGCGACCCCCCGAAAAGAAAGGTAGTTTTACCAGTCGAAATATTGGCCATTTAATCTGCCTTTAATTTCCTTTATACCAGCCTTGCATTTGACTTACCGTCCTTACTGTCACGGTGCCACCACAAACCTCCCTTCTCAATAATATTAAACAGCTAGCTTTAGCAAAGAACAGTTTGACAAGTGAGTGGCGTATTGACAAATTAATTTCATTTTTAGCATGTTTTTGCGCATGCTGATTCGTAAGCCAGAAGGATTAGCACGAATAGAGCAGAGAAATTCGATTTCTAAGCAGAGAAAGAGAGCTTCTGGGAAAATGGTTAACATGAACGCAACGATGAATGATAGATCGATCGCGAGCTGCTCCAGTCTTATTGATCCCACGGCAAGAAAAATAGGGGAGACCATTGGTTTCTGTCTGATCCTTGTTATTTCGCTGGTGGGAAATTCCATCATCGCATTGATTGTTTTTAAAACGCAGAGCATGAGAAAACCAATCAACTTTTTCATCGTTAATATGGCCACGTCGGACTTGCTGTTTCCAATATTGGTGATCTCACGAAATCTAATACTTTTGTACACGAACTTATGGCTTATCAGTAGATCTCTTAGCCAGGTCTTGTGTAAACTGTACTACATCTCAGCATATGTTTCTTCGGCAGTGTCTATTCAGAGCCTGGTTCTGATAGCAGTGGATCGATTTGGAGCTGTTGTATTTCCCCTTCGTTCTCCACTCATCCGTTCAAAGCTGTGTCCTCTCTTTATCATGGCCACGTGGATCGTCGCGATAGCAGTCTTCTCGCCACTGCTATGGACCGGCGGAAAACTTGTTGAATACCATGAACAACAGAACTGCGTAATTCAAAATTATACAGTCTTTGAAGATTTCTCAACCATTACAAATTACTTTCTTGCAATATATGTTGTATTTCATTACATCCCTCTCGTCTTGCTGACCATACTTTACTCCATCATCCTAATCAAACTCAAGTCAAGGAAGATTCCAGGCGAGCAGTCTGTCAACGCTGATGAACAACGTGAGAGAAGAAACAGAAATGTGCTAAAAATGGCCATTGCTATCGTGTTAGGCTTCGTATTGTGTTGGATACCCTATAGTATATCCTCCTTGCTAGAGATCTATTCACTGGACGTTTGTGGAATGGTACTTTTTTCGGAGATCACCTGGTTTATGGCTTGCACAAATTGTGTCATGAACCCTTGTATCTGTTTTATTTTCAGCGAAAATTATCGTCAAGGTCTTAAAAAACTCTTGAAGTGTTTCAGGTGATTGTTGACCTGAACCTTAAGACTCCCCATTCGCCACTTTAGAAACGAGAAGGAAACTGGGCCGAGTGAACTTTCGCAACGACTTCTGGGATCGTTACAGGGGACGCTTCTTTTGTCTCTGTCCCCAGTAACAGTCCCAAAAGTCGTTGCGAAAGTTCACTCGGCCCAGTTTCCTTATCGTTTCTAAAGTGGCGAGATAGATTCAGTATCGGTGCCTTAAAACACTGCGAGCGCTTCGTGGCATTCCACATCACCTGCAATTATTATCATCTCTAAAATGTAACCACTACTGTCTTTCTATGATGACTATTTTCACACAAGTGAAAGAGACATTTTGTAATTTTGTTTGTCGATATTTAGAATAAGTTTAAAAGAATGCTTTTTAATGTTTAGTGTGAATTGTTAATAGTTATATTTAGATCTGAAACGTGTAAAAATATAAATAATATGTAAATAATGAACGAATTGTAAGAATGAATTGTAAATGTACCGAAGTGTATAATTCCTTGTCATATCATTTTGTGTATGTTGAAAGAAACTTTGCTGTACGTTTGTGTCATAAACTGCTAATAGGTCATGGTGGGAACTATGAAAATCAACACAAAACATCACTAAATCGACTTTTCACATGCGTAACTAGTGCCAGTCCCCAACCGCGCGTAGGAATGAAAAATCGCAAAAACTCAATGGAAAAGAGATAAAATTCTGATTTTTTTTTGGCAAATCATAAGCAATTCCATTTATTTTTAAATCTGTAGCATGGAATTACCGTTAGGCGAAAAAAACGGAAAGCTATTAAAGAACATGTGTTAAAACACAACTTTATGACGTCATAGCTTTTCAATAACGTGAATTTTAACAAATCCATGCTACATATGTTTTATTAGGATGTTCTTAAGCCGTTGACATTGGTTTTATTGGAAAAAATGTAAGATGTTTGAGTTTTAAGGGTTTTTATGTTCTGGTCACGTGACGTACCAAATATGGTTGTGACTCGTGAAATTTAATGGGACCATTAACAGAATGAACGTGACTAAACTCATAGCCGAGGGTGTAGAGAAACTCATTATATGACATTTGGAACTCTTCCATAGCAACCACCTTGTAGTTAAGTTTCTCCCCCCCTTAAACAAACATGAAGAAAGAAGAATCAAGAGTAATCGAATTTTTAATCTTTTCTTGGAACTTGCCGTTTTGTGCGTTGGTGCCATGAAAAGTCTGTTTGTTATTGTGATTTCGTAGAAACGTACAATTGTCTAATAACAGGAGAAGAAATAAAAAATATTATACAGTAGTGACAAGCACTGTGTTTGACTCACTTCTCAGTTTCAGCCAAAAAAAGTACTTTAACCTTCAAAGTCCCTTTTCTCTTTTCCTGTCAACAGCGGTAACACGCGTGACGCAAAACGCCGTCATTAAAAGGCAATGCCAAGGAAAATAAACGTCACTTTAAGAAAAGGAAAGGATTCGCGCTATTTTCACTGCTTTGCAATTGTAACAATTTGTTTAATTTGTCTAATGTGAATGAATTGTAGCTGATTTCGTAGGGATAGCTTTTAAGTCAGTTCAAATAGAGAAAGGAACATTAAATGTCGCGTGTTTACGTTCTCGTGCAGGCCTTTTAAAATAGTGCGCATGCGTAAGGTACTGGCCAGGCCGCGGGGTAGGTGTTCGAGTGTGTCACTTGCTTTTGTCGTATTTTTCTTTTAAATAAGGCAACGGTCAGTCTTCCAATCCAAAAACCAAGTCGATTTAAGCGCATCCTCCTTCATCTTTCTGGCCTATCAGCGTTGTTTTCTGGTTGTTTTCTTTATTTTATTATTTTTTTTGTGACACTTGAATTCAGTGATAGCTAACGTAATTGGGTGTGAAAGTGAGCCAGATGTGTTATAGACGAGTTTTGAAAGAGCCAATACCTTCGAGAATATAACCGGGCCATGCTAGGTTACGTTTCTTGAGTATACCACAAATTCAGTAGTCTTTGTTCAAAGATATTTTTGAAGGCAGTTTGTTCATTATAAGAGAAATATACCCAGTGCAAATATAGACTCCTTGGGCAAAGCAATATCATGAGGCATTCCTTCGTTTTGTTTTTATTTGCGCCAGTAGCCACATGCCTTCTGTCTTACATTTATTTACCTCAAGGCCTGAACATTTGGGGGGCGTTATGGCCGATATACACGGTACAACTTCGTTGCATGTGACACGCTTACGCCATGCTTACGACATGACTTGACTTGATTTTAACGGAGTAATTCGTGTTGTAAGCATGTCATAAGCATGTTTTAAGCGTGTCGCATGCGGCAAAGTTGTACCGTGTAAATCGGCCCTTAAGGAGTTTGAATAGGTTTTGTGTACAGCTATGTCACAAAGAAAGGCGGCGACAGTGTCATCTACATATTGTCTTGATTTTGAGTTGCTATGTTGGTGAAACCAACAGGCATTTCTATACACGTGTAAATGAGCACCTTTCCCGGGATAAAAATTCTCATATTTTTAAACATCTTAGTTCGTCTAAAAATTGTCAAGATGTTTGTGATGTCTCTTGTTTCAAAATTATTGATAATGCCACCTCCTATTATCAACTCAAAATCAAGAAGAGCTTTCATATTGAGCGTTTGAAACCTGAACTTAACAAACAAGTTGATCATGTCAGTTTATCATTGCATTTTTAACTTTTACCGTTTTTTTTTCTTTTGTCATTTGTTTATTTTGCTATAATGTTATTGGTTAGTTTGAATTTTAAATACTTTTAACGAACACTTCATTACAAATAATCATTGTATTAATGGTATTATATATATACGTCTATTTTTTAAAAATTATTGTAACACTCACTATGGCTGACGATGATGTTTGAAACATCGAAACATGTTCCGCAAAATCAAAAGTGTGGTTGTATTTTTGAAAATATTAAATATAAAATAACTATTCTGATTTTTGTCCAGTCTATACATTGTCGATTGTCGAACAACTGTCGGCACTCGAGTACACTTAGGCCGCACACAAGACTGAAAATGCAATGACTCCATGATTGACCGCTGATTACGTAGCAATAAAGAACATTTCTAATTAGAGAAAATTTCTCAGTACCAAACTCGAGGAACAAATATAAGATCTAAGGCTGGCTGGCATAATGCAGGAGAGAAAAATACTAAATACTTTCTAAGTTTGGAAAAAGGGTCACTTCACTACAAAGACCGCATCAAACAACTTCAACTTGACTTGAACGAGAGGATCTTAAAAGAAGTGAAATCTACGATGATATCTTGTTCCCTAAAGTATCCATATTGAGACACTGACGAGCAGGCGCAAAGCGAAGCGAATGCGAAGGACTATTAAATAACGCAGAATGTTCAGAAAGTTTAAAAAAAAATGGTCGAAATAAAAGTCCCAAAAACGATGGTCTTCCGGCTGAATTTTACAAGGTTTTTGTGGGAGATATTAAACAATCCCTACAAAATGCCTTACTCGTAAATTGAGCATACTAAAGGGCTGTCTACTAATCACACAGAGAAGGGGACTGATTACCCTCAGCGTGCCCAAGGAAAATGGAGGCCAATTACTCTCCTCAACTCTGCGACTATAAAATTGCAGCCAACTCGATCGCTAATCGTATAAAAACATTCTGCCAAAGTTAATTAAGTAACAATGCGTGTAAGATGTAGGCAATGGTCTATTGTTCCATGGCATTTCGCCTTCCCCACGTAATATTGTTTAGGATTTTTTACTGAGAATACGTCAACCTATGGACAACATGCTTTTGAAATAAAATGTACTGGAACTTTATTTTAAAGTGATGTTTCTTTTGTGCTACAAGATTTCATCCAATCGTGAAACTCCAAAACAATGGCCAAGAAAGGCATCTAATTTTACATGTTTCCCACATACTAGAATTTTGGTTGCATTGAAACTCAGAATAGTTTTCACTAAAAGGGCATCAATTAGTAAACTAGAGAGAAATAAATGCACTACCTGGTTAAGTTATAATGGTAGATTTTCACGTTTTAGTCAATGAGGTGGACGGTTTCAACAATATCACAATTAACACTGACCTTTCTGCATTCCCTGCCGCTAGGTTGCCTACTTCTTACTAGGACCATTACAGCTATTACCTAATAACGACCAAAACGGTCTTTTAAAAAACAGATTCATCAGAGAAAACATCAGGCTTATAGGTAGCATAATTAATTACACAAATACGGAACAAGTCCCTGGCCTCCTGTTATTCATTGACTTCGAAAAAGCCTTCGACACCACAGAATGGCCTTTTATCGAGAAAACATTAAAACATTTTAACTTTGGAACGTCTTTGGTGACATGGATTAAACTTTTTTATACAAATATTAGCAGTTGTATTCAATGGATGGTTTTCCGATTTCTTTACTTTACGCCGTGGCGTGAGACAGGGGTGCCCGCTTTCTCCTTATCTCCTTATTTTATGCGCTGAAGTCCTGGGCAATGCAGTTAGGAAAGCTGAGGAAATCCGTGGACCGTGGTAATTGAATGCAAACTGTCACTGACAATGTGCATGATACGAGAATGATTTTAGATGGCTCAGAACTCTCTTTCTCCAAAACCCTATATTTACTCGACATATTTGCACAGATATCTAGCTTGAAAGTTAATTGCGATAAAACCGAAGCCCTCTATAGGCTAATACAAAAATTCGAATATACTATTATCACTTCAAACAAACCGATAACTTGGGCGGAGAAAAAGTTTACACTCTGGGCGTCTGGTTTTCGACATGAGGTAAACGATACTAAGGTTAATTTTCTGAGAAAATTGAAAAAATGAAAAAACTTCTAAGCAGCTGGTCAGCAAGAAGACTGTCTCTCCTGATCAGAATTGCAATCCTAAAATCCCTCGCTGTATCACAAATTGTTTATGTCTTGTCTTCATTTCCAACGCCCCAAGATGTTATTAAGGAAATCAACCCCCTTGTTACACGGCTTTCTTTGGGATGGAAAAAGTGATAAAATAAAAAGGACAGAAATAATTAACGACTATAATAAAGGAGGGCTAAAAATGATAGACATTCAAAGCTTTAATCAATCCTTGAAAATGAAACAGTGGGTAAAAGGCTATCTCGATGATGATAATCAGGCGAAATGGAAGTATTTTTTTAATAAGTAACTCGAAAGGTACGGGGGCAAATTAGTGTTTTCAAGTAATCTAAAAGGGCAAGATGTTTCCACCGCTCAATCTTTACAGAACCATTCCTAACCGTGAGATTGTAGAATATTGGAGCACTTTAAATTACAAGGACGAGAACCGAGACTTTTGACCAGATCTGGCATAACTTCGTTATAAGAATCGAGAATAGACCTTTCTTCTATAAATCGTGGTTTAATGCAGGAGTGAAGGAAATAAGGGACTTCCTCGATGCAGAGCAGAATTTTCATGGGCTTCAATACCCTTACCACTAAGTACAATATCAAGACGAACTACCTAGAGTATAACAAGGTAGTGTCAGCATTGAAACAATTCAGAAAAAAGTGTTCTCTATACTGGAGACCTAAACTATAATAACCCTACTGTAAAAGACACAGCTGCAATACTTTCCGGCTTCAAATGTATTATTGAAAAACAAGCCTCTACCCCTGTAGTTAAAAAGAGCCAAGGAAAATGGATTTCTGAAGACGATATAATTGAAAATGTGGAGGTGAATTGGGAAAACACCTATCGTTTGCCCTTTTTATGTACAACAGAAACAAAACTACGAGTTTTTCAGTTTACATTTCTACACAGACGGATAGCTATACAAACGACTTTTTCATGAGATAGGCCTGCAAGAGGTAGACTGTTGTTCTTTTTGTAGGGATTGCACCGAAAATCTTATCCATTTGTTTTGGAACTGCGAATATACCCACACTTTCTGGAAAAGCGCTTCTCAGTGGATTTCCCAAAATCTTACTTTGACGAAAGTAATCTCCTTTTCTCCTGCCCTTTGCCTTGGCTTTATTGATAGTATATTCTGAACTCACTGCTTCATGACGTTCTTCTCATCGCTAGACACTATATATACACTTGCAGGCTAAGAAACGCCCTCCCTAAGCTTCAGGTATACATACAATCTATTATGAAATAGTTAAAACTGCAATTTTAAATGAAACAAAGGTCACGTAGCTAGATAATGAAAACCGAAGCAAGGGCACTCAGTCGGACATGTTATATGTGGAAAATATTTTATGCAAATAGGCTAAAGTATTATGTAAATAGTACTAGTGTTGTTCTGAGGTATGTTAAATGAACTGTAAGTAGTGTTTTAAGTAATGTTTGAAATGTAAGTTTTGTATTAAGTAACTTATGTACTAGTGAGGTGTAGTATGAAGTGTAAGCTTGGTGAAATGTAAATAAACTAAAGAAAAAAAAATTTCTTGTAAGTTATGAAGTGAACTAATTTTGCAATTTTTCAGTTCGCAAGTAGGTTAAAAATGTAACCATAGCGACCAAAAATATACTGTATACCCAATATCAGGAACCGCCATCAAATACCGTTACGTGGTCAGTTTCGTATACTGCATTATAGCACGGGAAAGTCGATACTTAAACTTGACAACATTTCTCCACTGACCGTTCAGAGTTCAAGGAGACTCTCGTGGTCTTGGAAAAGGAAAAAATGCTGTTGAAAATCGAATTAATTCATGGTTAGTTTCCATGTTAGCAGCCTAGGACAGTTCGAGTGTTGGCATCGGCCTTGTTGGTAACAGTTTGAGAGCTCTCTTGTTGCAGTACTATCGCAGGGTTTCGTGAACAGACTCAAAAATTAGAAACGCACTACATGTCTCCATAATTGACTCTGGGAATGAAAGAGTTATTAATTTTATGAATTCAATTCAGTACTGACGGCTGAATTTGTACTTAGCCTTTGTAACAGAAGGAGGCTGTAAATGGAGAGAGAGGTTACTGAGAAGAATGCATTGAATGGCGAGACGATTTCCTTCATTGACTCGGTTGGAAAGCTTTTTAGCATCTAGTTGAACAACAGACTTCTATGTTTAAGGAAAGAAAACAACATCAGTTTTTTAATTCAAATTACTTTTAATGACTTCAATGGAAAAAAAACCCGGCAAGTGTCGGATGTCTCTACTCAAACTCAGCCCACGATGTTGTCTGATCGAAAATATATTATAATAGAGTCGTTACAAATGAAGGTAACCCTCATTCCAGAATAGTGAATTCACGTCTAGTTCGGATTATCTTCAATAGCAAACCCGCTGAGAAATGGCCACAAATTAGTTTTGCAGCCCTGGCTGACTTGAAAAACATTATTGAAGTTCAAAGAACGAACTTGACACGCAATCCCCAGAACTTTCTCGCTTCTATCACTTCTACGTTCAATTGTCACCTAAAATCAGAATAAATATTTACAAAACACACCTAGTTAGCTTTTTCTAACAAGTTAGCTGTCTTCGATAGACCGACTCGTGGACCCCTCGTAATAAAAGTAACACTCTTACTTTCCTTCCCTGCGAAATAAAACAAAGCAGTTTTATTGTATTATACGTAAAGGATGGTACAGTACGCATCTCATATATCACATTTTATTAGGTTGAAACGCGCATTTACATTCAGTTATAGTGGGGCTGTTAAAGCGATTTAGTCAATTTCCATCGCTATGTATGTCAATAGCGCGCACTTGGAGACTGTCGATGTCAGGTCGATAGATTTCGGGGTCCAATGAGAAAAGGGCGCAAATATATTTAGTGGCCACCCACTAGGGGAGGCTATCATCCATTGTGTTTGAGACCCCAGTAGACAAAGATAACAAGATTGGTCGGAGAGAGGCCGAAACGCGACAGGTCCTCTCGTCGTGAAGTTAAGTGTAGTGCCCGCTAATTCTGGTTAATGCCACAAAATAGAGGTAATTCAAGCAGGAAATAGGACATTGAGACAGCTGGAATACTATCCTAACAATAGTCACTTCCTAAGGTCATGTATCACGCTAGGCTCGTCCTTCTATTGGTCCGTTCATCGTAATCTTTGATCGAATTTCACCTTTACGTCAAATAATAAATCAATCAATCCGACGCTATATATTCTGGCATCATCTTTCGCTCTGCCTTCAAGCGAGCGACTGAGCGGGTTGGAAGTTAAACAAGCCCTCTTGTGCGGCAATATGTGGCGGCTTTTATGGCTGTTGAATTTGTTTGTTCTTTCACGGAGTGCAATTTCTTGCGACAAAGCTTTCAAGAACTGCGAAACTGACCTAAAATGCTCTCAAATACTCCGTCAAATTTTTGAAGCAAAAAGTTGTACACGGGCATTAGGTTACGAACCCTTCCCGTATCCTGCTATCACTGGACCGATGAAGCAAAAATGTCCGCTTACATGCGTACAGGCCATTAAACGCCTCACCTCTATGCCTAAAGGAAAGACCTTGGAATCCTGCGTTTGCGACAACGACGCAATTTGCCTGACTTTAAAGTCGCGCTTACAACGGTGCGTCCTAAAAAGTGAAGGGAACTACACGATCTTTAGTTGCACTAAAGCAAGAGCGCGGTGCAACAACAACACGATTTGCAAGAGGGTTCAAATGAACTTTCTTAGACGGTGTTCGCATTTAATCTCCGGCATCAAATGTACCAAAGATTGTAAAGAAAGCCAAGACGAATTACTGGAGTCTGAGCTAGGAAAAGCGCTGAATGATTGCGAATGTGACGGACGAGAGGAACCCTATTGTCGAGGCGTCCGTGCGCATTATGAGAAGCTGTGTAAAGCGACTAGAGATTCTCGCGAGCCTGATGTTATAGTCACACCCGCCGTGAGACCTACAGTCATGGCAAGAGATTACCATCGAAATAGCAGCGCCAATTCACAGTTTGGACTTCCGATGTGGATTTTGTATGCAGCAATCATATCACATGTATGCATAGCAGTTTGTTTATCTGTACACTGACATTTGTAGGTACTTAGAACCCAGACTTTGTAGCTGAGCGTTTGAAAGAATCAAGACATTAGCGCGTGAAACTCATTCGTGTATTTTATCCGTGTTGTTATTTTTCCAAATTTCATTCAGTCGTTTAGAAGTTGTGTTTTTATTCGCCGTGTGGAGCGATCTAAACCAGTGCCGCATGCTGACACGGCACGGCAAGCCAAAAAAAAAATTGTACAAAGGTTTTTATTTTGTATAAAGAAATATTGTCCGGAAAGGGATTACTTCCAGAGATATTGTTAATTTAGTTTAATCAACATAGTTAAGTGTGTATATAACATTTTGAAATTTCCATATTTCATTTCGTCGAGTATGCCTTTTACTGTTCCGAAACAATACAAAACTCCCAGACGAAGCCCTTTGTAAAGACTGTAAGAGGTATAGGATTAGTGAAGCTTTTTGACTTCATCTCACTCAGTCGAAGGACATTTGAAGCATATAGCATCAATTGTTACTGGTCTACACGGCTTGGACCACTCAATTCTCTCTTATCCAATACTTGACAATATCCATGTCACGTTGTTATTTTTCTGGCCAGATCTGAAGGCAATAAATCAGTACTTTAAAGAATGCCTGAAATAGCGTCATTGTTGTTTATAATCTCGGGGTCGTCTTAGCTATTATCTTTTCATAGCGGGGTCATTCTATATATTGGCGTTTATGTCGGCTAATCAACCCGAAGAGGCCTTCATACAGTGGATTAACACGCGATAATACCGTGAGATATTTTTCCGTATTGACTCGTCCTTTTCTGCGTCAATAAAAGGTAGAAAAGTGTTACATTAGGGACGCAAACGTTTTGAAATTAGGAAATTGCTTACGTAAAATATTGCCTAGAATGTTCTTCAATTGAAATTTTCAAACCTCTTTCAATTTTTTTGTTATTTAATGTTATAAATAAACACAAATGTATATGATAATAAAAATAAAGTTAATCTTTGGAAATCCAACATTGCTATTTTTCTGTTTGTCTTATGATTAAAACCCGGCGACACCGCGAATATTGCGACCACAATTGTCTTGTTACCTCCTGTTCTAACTATTTGCTAGGTTTGCATGCCACTATGACGTATTCTTTGGTTTGTTTCCTCGAAATTTCGAAAGGTTGGGCACATCATGGGATGATAGAAAAAATGTATCCACTCCACGCTCTCAATCTCGCTTTGTACATGACCAAATCAATTTTCATTTTTTATTGATTTCACAGCTGATGTTAATATTCAAGTGTTGATGAAATAATAATCTTTTCCTGATTCCCCGTAAAGAATTAATCTTATGGACTCGTAAGTGTACACGATTTTATCGCTCATTTGATCTATATAATAGTATTAATTTCCTCAGCAGTAATTTACTCGGGAGTGCAAAATGTCTTACGCAGGGTGCATGAAGATCTGTTGTTTGCCCCCTACCAAATGAAAATACGGAAAGAACTGAATGGGGCTTCATACTGTGTGAAACGTCTTGCGGTTTTTCTAAAGACAAACAATTTGTCACGAGAAACAGGCAGATTCTAGTTGGCCAAATGGAGGTGAATATTTTGGGTCAATGTATGATCGGGGTCGTTTTATATCCACAGTGAAACGAGTAAATAGAACGCTAAGTTTTCACTTCCAGTAAATTCCCGGCCAGAATTTTCTTGAGCATAGAACCTATGATTTTGCTAAAATACAAATCTTATAAAGATTATTATGTTTCCTTTCCACCAGAATACGTTTTTATGGGTCAACAGAATCCCTCGCTGTAGGCAAGAAACAGTGCCACGCCTTACGGCCGCCTGGTGTTTGAATGATGAGAGAGCACGGTTATTTTTGCAAAAATAGCGTAAATTACTATGAGATTTTTAATACTCGAGGTCATTTTTGAACACATGGCGTTTGTCTTTTGCTGTTAAAAAAGGGGCGCGCTAACAGCCCCAAAACGCTTCAATTCATTCCTTGTCTAATGGAACCCTTGCAAGTTGATGATAGAACGTAGGACGTGTCGCAAATCAAAATAGCATTTAGCTGACACGAGCACAAGGATGGCGGAATTCGTTTACTTAAAAAAAATGATTGGCTGGGTAATAATTGTCAGCATTGATACTTTTTGACTGATGTGATACGGTTTCCTTAACGCACCAAGGCGAAGATGTTAACTGTATTATAAAGAGAATAACGGGCATGTTATAGTTTCGAGTTTCGTGCAATGTTTCTTGCGTCTGGCTGCAAGCACGAAAGCCAGTTGGCACAGAACTGGATTGAAATTGTTGCAGATCTTTTTTATCAACAAAAGAGAAGCATCTTGTTCGTTCAAGAGACCAACAAGCATAAAGATAAAGATTCCGTACTATCTTGAAGATCGATTAACAGTAAACGACATAGAGTATGTAGGCCACAGACAGCCATTTCCGCTATGCAGATTCAATTACCATCCATTTTTACAAGGTCACTTTAATTTGGTGAAAATTCGCTTCGTTATGATCACGTCGCGAATTGATTGACCCTACTAAAAAGTTCCTATCAACCCGATGCCAGGTTTTTATTATTTGACGCTTTTAATCGATTTTAAAGTTATAGACAGCAAGAAGTAGCCAAATTACAGCTGCAACTTCAGATCTTCTTTTCCAAGATTATTGCTGTTGACTTCCGTTCTGAGTGATAACCCCAAACATCGAATTGTCATCACGCTCTTTTCATAACAAATATTTGCTTTGTATCTCAAACTCTACCCCCGGGGCGTTCGTTTTTCTTGTTTTTCTATAATGGTTTGCATCCTTTTTAATCAGCCATGCGCCATCTCCATATTTTTATTGCGTTTCGGCCATTTTGAATTATGAAATAATTGCATGCAGCTAAGCATGTTTTATTTATTTACTCATTTATTTATTATTTAATCATTATAGTTTCTCACTTGAATTGAACTTCAAGGAAAAGCTTGATGATGCCGCAATTGGTAAGTTTGCGCAATGTAATGTACACTTTTAATCTAAACAGTTTTAATCTAATTAGTTGTTTTTAACAAACAAAAAAATTGCAGTGTCGAAAAATGGATCCAGTTTACCAATAAAGGAAAAAAAAATAAACTATATATAGCTTATGCCTTAATCAACAATGAACTAAAGTGGTATTAAAAAACTCGGCTTAGGTTTTAGAGAATCGTACTAAACCACACAAATGACAAAAAGCCAGCCAGTTCTGCAATTTAGATCCTTTTAGTATATGACAAATTTCATCACTGGTTTAAGATGTCGCCTACATTCCTAGAGAGGTATCAAGCTACCAGATCTTTCGCGAATAGACAGAAAAACCTATTAGTCTGATTTGAAAAAATACTAGACATAAGACGCCCTTCTTCGTCTAAGCTGTAACCTTTAATTTTGTTTGTTTTTTCGCAAACTCCAAAAGTGAAACCAAGCTAGGTTTGTTTTTTCATTCTCCATGACAGCCACGGTCGATTACTTGAAGTTGTCTCTGTTGTTAAAGAACAGGAAAGCACCACACTTGAACTTTAGCATATCATTTAAACAGTATACCTTTCTAAAAGAGATCATTTAAACATATTCACGTTACACACATATAAAGACCACAAGCCGGAAAATGTTGGCTTGTGGATATTTTCGGACAGTTGTTAGATCTACGTCCACTTTCCGCCCGCAGCGACAGAAATAGAACTTTACCAGAATCGCGTGATTTGTCATGTCGTATGAGGATCGTATTTGTGTATTTTTAAGGCAATGTGATTACACAATAGGTTAGATTTGACATGTTCCTGACACAATTAGAATACGTGAATGTATGATATAAAGCATGGAGACAGTTTAAACCAATTATTTCTAGTCGTCCTGTGGTAGTACAGGCACTGCCTAGCCATTGCACGCAAAAGAAAAAAACGCTTGTTTTAATCAGTAGAGAGAATTTCGTACATGCTTTATTTCTAAACCGAATCGCACAATTTCAGTATAAGACGCAAATAAAATTGTGATGAACGTAGTTATAAAAGTACAAAGTGAGCTTGTTTTTCTCCATACTCTTAGTTGGTTGTTGGTTGGGTTTCAGGCTATATTGATTTAAGGTCGATATTTGTTTCCACTTGACATTCCGTCAATTCTGCTTAGATGGTGATGAAATAACTGTTGAGTAGCTGGATATTGTTCTCCAAAATCGACCCTTTAGAACCCATTATTTTTCTAATTTCATTAGTTTAGTGACAGTTCATTTTCAACGAGTGACATTTCGTGATTTGTAATGGGACATTTACAGATTTACAGCATAACACATTGTACAAGACGGGCTATCAGAGATGGTCAGAGATTGATACGCGATTGAAGGAAAAAGTTGGGACAAGTTGGGTCATTCTTTTATTTCTTTCTTGTTGAGGTTCAGTTATATGTAAACATCACTCTTTAATAAGTCAATTAGTGTTTTATAGTATCAAATGTCTTGGCCATGAACTCGTGAACTTTTCAAATATCAGTGAATTTTACCTCTGCATGCAATACAGCACACCGGTAAGAGAGTAAGGCAATATTCCATTGTTGATCATTTTCTTTATTCTCATAAACGTTCTTCTCGTTAGTGTATTGACATTAAAGAAAGAAATTAGATGTTGATCATTCAGTCGACTTTGGCAGTTGAGTGAGAATGGAAGAGATTGTTCAAATAGCTAATTTAAGCTCCCTTTTTGTTGAGGATAGGATTTAAATTGTTACAAATTCCTAATAGATAACAAGTCTTTATCCTCGTAAAGAAAGATTTGCTGTTTTTTTTATTATTTGTTGTTGTTGAAAAAAAAAATCAAAAATAGATTACGTTTTGTATTATATTGAACTGGAGTTCCTTGTTCACGGAAAACTGAAGAAGGAGTTAGTTTATTTCAGTATTTTAGATATATTTATTAGAAATCATTAACCTTCGACGGGTTATTGTGTGAAAAATCGGTGTATACGTTTATACTCCATGTTTTGAAGTCAATCGACCGTACGTACTTGTGGAAGCCGCAGCTTCAGTATTTAACCGAATTTCTCTTATTTACGCACCAACAAAAATATAGTACACTTATAATGCAGGATATAGATCTATATACTGCCAGTTTAATATATAGCTGTTTTAAAAATATGAATTCCAACTTTTGCATTCGAAAACAGATGACAACAAAGAGCTGCAACTTCCATGCGATTCGTTTTTCAACTCCCACAGGATTCCTCAGTAAACGGATGAAGGAAGAATCTTGCATGTACGTATTTTCTCGATTTTAAACGTCTGACCCCGAATAAACGCCGGGTTGACGAGGTCGAGTTTATTTGAGGTACCAGCGTTTATTTGGGGTCTGGCGTCTATTTGAACTCGGTATATATTCTTAATGAAAGAATGTATCGTTAGATGAAAAACACCGCCAGCGGCCATTCCACTTTACGGTTAGTTCAGTAAAGTTTGTTTAATCTGATAAAAATATTGAGATCGCATATGACTTTCGTCATCTTTATCATCGGTCAGTATCTCTTTGAGACGAAGCTGATAGTCGCTTTGTTCTTATTTTAATGAAAGTTTTGGAAAAATTTTGATTAATTTATCTTTTCATTCACACTATTCAGAATAAATGACATAAAGAGTGGGAGTAAAAGACGATGAAAAATTACAAATGTTTAATAAACGCCGGGCTCCGAATTAGCGCCGAAGAGGCGGAGTCTTAAATAAACGTCTCTGGCGTTTAATCAAGAAGATATGGTACCCATGCACGCAATCGCCTTGCGTGTACTGTAGCTCTTCCAGACCTCTATTTTTATTGGCCCCCTAGTACTGTAGCTTCTATTGTGTTTAGGTCTAGGGCTATTGTTTCTGTTGTTTAACCTATTGTTTCATTAAACAATCACCGAGCTTGTTTGGAAAGGTACAGCCTCTCCAATCGAGTGGCAAACAACTGTTGTCGTTTGTATTAGGCTACTTTTCATCGCTCGCCGATCTTCGCCGCCGCTTAAACTTTGATTCATTCCCGCCAAAGACGCGCACTCATTTCTGAAATGATACCATAAACGCCTACCGTACGCGTCACATCGATGCGGCGAAGTTTTATCTTTAACGGAATCTCCGTAATGTGGTTTTTCGGGGTCAGGTCGGGTTTAGTCTCGCGCGCGCTGACAAAAGTTGGTACGTTACCGTTATTTGGTGAGTGACATAGAGTCGCACGGCAGTGGCACTAGTCTAGAAGGATGAAATCCTCGGATATAATCCTCGGATAAAATAAATAGGTCCGTGAGAAAAGGTTCCCAAGTCGAAAGATTAAAACTAGTAAATATTCCTGGCAATTCCGATAAGAGAGTAATACCTCGGAAGATTATTATTATTAGTCGAAAATAATTTGTTCGGAAGAACTCTTTCATTTGATTTACAACCGGAAGAACTGAAAGATTTTTCCAGACTAGCCTTTTCCTTTTCCGAGAGCGCGGGAGGCGGGTTTAGGCATAGGGCGCGACTCGCGCCCATCTCTCGTTCGCTTTTCGCGCTTGGAAGAGAAAATACAAATGGTTATACCGCTCCGTTCGGCATTTCATGCTGCTGGGTCATACGACGTAAGTGCAGATATTTTGAGTTTAACTAAAAAGATCGCTGAATCAAATTCAACTGGCTCTCCAATTATATCATGGCTTACATATATCGATGTATTTCCCACGCCTTTTTATCCCGATGTTCGTCTTTGAAAGCCGGACTTAATCGCGTTAATCGGCTTTCGAACAACCGGGCCTAAGCCCCAGTTGAGCGGATAAATTTTGAACAAAATGATACTTATGGATGCTGGCTCTTTTTGGCAGCGAGGCCAGGGCTTTTAAAGTATACAAAAAACATATTTTAAAATTAGGAAAATGATTTTGTCTTCTCGCGCGAACGCCCCTAGCGGCCGACTCCCATATAAAAATGACGGAGGAGTTCGTCGGAAATTAGTAATTAAAAATGAACAATACCACGAAAAATTAGAATGATTTTCTTAAAACCGTGAAATAGTTGCTAAGCTAGTGGGCACTATTAGACACTAACGCAGTTTTCAATTGAGTGTGGAAAGTATTTACACAATTGCTTTAGTTTTGCATTGCTAAGCTTTGTGATTGGCTAAAACATCTTGCGCCACTTTCTCGACCAATCAGAAGTAAAACCAAAACCAATCGTGACTTGCTCGCACGCGTTTTCCCGCGCTTGGCGCCGCCGACATGTAATTGCTTCGAGCTCTGATTGGTTCATTGGATTGTTTACGACTGCTGTGATTGGTCAGAGTAATTACTTCGGTTTTGGTTTTACGACACTCAATTGAAAACTGCTCTAATACGATTGTTTCTTTTGTTTAGTTTTTACTAATTTTGGCTAATTTTGATTAATTGCTAGATACTGTTTCACGGTCAAAGTAAAATAACTCCACTGATTAGCTTTCATTTGAATGGTCACACGATAGGATTTCATGTGCAGACTCAGAAGTTAGAACCACTTTGTACAGCATAATAAACAGCACCACAGCAAAGTACTACGCAGTAACAAGACGCCGAGACCAAATGCCTTTTTCGATAAAGCCGTTTCCTATGTTCATAATTACGAGCTGCAACTGAAAATATTTTTGCGAATGGCCTCTAATGAAAAGCAACAGCAGCCGTCTAACAGAGTGATTTCATAAAACCCGTGAGGCAAAATTTAAGTCTTTATTTAGTAGTCAAAAACAAACTAGCTTGTTCCTGGTGTTCAGCTAGTGGACAGGGACGCAAACCATCCGTGCCTTCGTCAACACATGCAATATATTCACCTCGCGCGTTGCCTATCCTTCGCTGCCCACTATTTTAACGCCTTGAACAGGCTAAAAAAAGAAGAATACAACAATGGAATAAGTGTCTATTAGTGTGTTTATTTCTGATTTCTATTTCACGGGTTATGTAAAACCATTAGCTCCTCTAAAATAAGTCCCCAGTAAAAAAAGACGAAATGAAATTGATAAAAAAAGGTAAAAATAAACCAGACACTGTTTTATGACTTTTATAAGAGGTAACCAAGTAAGGATGGTCATCGCTTGAGACGAAAATCCGATTAAAAAGTAACAAGTTCATAATCCACTTGACATCGAAAATTGACATCGAAAATTATTTGACCAACAGCCCGCCTTCTTTGCGTCTTGGGAAACCTACAGAAAATCACTCTCTGTAAAGAACAAATAAGAAAAAACAAGCGACAACAGAGGTCATAACAGCCTGATTTGTTCAATGTTGTTTTATTTTGATAACAGAGAAATATCAACAAATACGTAACCGTCTTAAAATCCCCATTCGTTAATTATTTTTAAAACAGGCGGCAGAATTACTGTGGCTTCTGTTATTAAATTAGCTTTGTTATCTCGAATACAGGTTTTAAAGTTTTTTAAAAGTTCGTAATGCCTTACTAGATAAACTAAAAAAAATAAGAACGTTTTCCCTGCCCGAATTGCAAAAAATATAGATTGTGTACTGGAAGCGAGTGATTTCAAACTTGTTTCGATTAACACCTCTAGAAAATACATGACTTGACCATATAACACGAAAATATTTCCTCTAAAATTCATATAAGGAAAATCCAAAAGAAATGAAAATTTAATGCAAATCTGCAAATCCCGATACAGTTCAAGGATGCTTTATTGTTGATACAGAATTCTTATAATCCTTTTCAGTATTCGGTATCGCAGACCCGTTGTCAGAAATAATTTTGAAACATTTATTATTACACGAAATACTTATAAGCTTCAACGCTATTGTTCTTTTATACTGAAGTAAAATAAAATATTCGCAATACAACCCATATAGATCCGAGGCGAATACTTCATCTACAACTTAGACACCAGTCCATCCATATTGGAATCTAACTCCTTTAACTTCTTAAAGGCGAACCTGCGGTATAAAAGGGCAAAGCCCCACGCCGAATCTAATGCAAATGAGCAAGAACAATAGATTTTGCTCATTTGCGTGAGTTGGACAGTCCAGTCGCCTTTTATATCGCGGGTTTGGATTTAACCTGTGAATAGGCCATTTAGTTGGCAGCTTCATCCCCAGTCGGAAGGCCTGCTCACATGCTGCCTTCTACTCGACATATACTCGACTCGACCAAACCCAAAATGCCAATCAGTATGAGATTAGAGCTCCTTGCAGCTAAGTGATAACTTATTATAGACAACACAATCCAAACTTGGCAATCAATCAAATAAGGTGCTTCATAACTGCATAGCTTAAAATAAGCACATAGTTGGTATATAATCCCAAAAGCTAATACTCCACCTCTCCCCTCCCTATAGACAAACAAACAAACAGTGCCCTTGCTTATCTACCAGATCATTTCTCAAAATACGTCTCTACAATCCAAGACTGGATCTTACGACATGAATTTGAGTTTCACATCTCCCCTTGCTTCGAGAGGTTCTTCTGGTCACGAATATCTAGTTTTTCATTTACTCTACATTACATTTGCATTACTTTGAAAACTAAACTTTCTCGTTTGAACGAAAAACGATACTGCTGTCAACCAAATGTCAAACTGACCAGGCATTCAAGGTCTGCGATTGTGGTTCAAATGAGGTTAATTTATAGCCGGAACTTGCGGCTTTTAAATGAACTATCGAAAGGCATATATTTATTTAGTTTGGCTTTGAATTTTTAAATAAATCTATTTATAGGTTTAAAACCCTCTAAACAATCAGACAAATAAACTCTCTTCTTAGCCAATCATACACAAAACAGGATTCATTCGTGACTTGGCTCTTGCAACCTTTTCCGCGCGTTAACAAGGTTATATGTGGTTGCCTCTAGTTCCGATTGTCAGGCAGTTTTTGCGCTTTACGCCGCCGCAATGACTGTCTCTCGAGTAATCTAATTGATGTTATGTTTTCTTTACTCTCACCGAACTGCATCCGTTCACACGAACATCTCTTTCCCTTGGTAACAACGAGGAAGTTATCAAGAGGACTAATGTCAAATCGTGCAATAAACTCGGATTTAGTGCTTTGTACTCTTCAAATCTACTGGCGGTAAACAAAACAAACATCTTGGCAACTCTCTAGAATTGCCAAATAATGGTATTCGTAAGTACTGTTTTTTAATAGCTGAGGATTTCCGTCTCCTTTCCCCACAACATTTGATTTCATTTCCTAGGCACGATCTTGTTTCTTGTCACAGAAATGGTTGGCTTGATGCCGAACAAATGACGTCATAAGAGGTAGATCGAATGGTTCCCTATTCCGGAATCCAAGCAATGAAATTCACTGTACAACGCATCCTACAGAAAAACAAAAATATAAACAAACAATAAGTAGAGTGATTTTAAAGGTTTTAGAGAGAGACCTTGTACCTCACAAACGGCACAAATTCTTCCAAGATGAATCGTGGGAGATATACATCCCTCGCTGGACATGGCGAGTCGAATGAACATAATGACCGAAGCTAATGACAGCAAAGTTTGTCGCTGATGCGAGCAATGTTAGTGAATGTTAGGGCAAACACATGAAAGATTAGGTAATTTGCAAGCTTGTTTTCTTTCGCTAGAAAACCAACTAAATTCTTTGTAGCTTTACTTCAGTAGTTAGCTCGTAATAACTATAACTGTGCTGAATAAAAATTTTTAATTGTGTTTAAGTAACAATGCGTGTAAGAACTGGGCGATGCTCTATTGTTCCGCGGTATTTCGCTTTCCCCACGTAAGATTGTTTAGGTGTTTCTTACTGAGAATACACCAACCTATGGACAACATGTTTTTTAAATAAAATGTACCGGAACTTTATTTTAAAGTGATGTTTCTTTTGTGCTACAAGATTTCATCCAATCGTGAAACTCCAAAACAATGGCCAAGAAAGGCTTCTAATTTTACATGTTTCCCACATAGAATTTTGGTTGCATAAAAACTCAGAATAGTTTTCTCTAAAAGGGAATCAATTAGTAAACTAGAGAGAAATTAATGCACTACCTGGTTAAGTTAAATGGTAGATTTTCATGTTTTAGCCAATGAGGTGGACGGTTTCAACAATATCACAATTAACACCTTTCTTCATTCCCTGCCGTTAGGTTGCATAGTTCTTACTAGGACCATTACTTAAATACAAACATGATAACCTTTATTTAAAACGCCTCGGATTTGCAGAGTACCTTATAAGTCTTATAAAGAACTAATATCTCCGAAAAAATACACAATACTACTAAATATTATGAGAAAATCTAATTGAAGCAGTAGGTGCCGTGGTGTTGTTTATTATGTTGCATAAGGTGGTTATAACTTTTGAGTCTGGATGTAATCTTCTGTGGATGAAATCCAAAAGTGACTGACCATAAAAGCTTTTGAACCGAGTACTTTCCTGTGGTACTGTTTATTATGCTACACAAGATGGTAGGTAGAGTTGCTACATGCGTACTGCGATAAATACAAGACGATACAACAATATAAGCATTCAAAACTCAGAGTCCAGCTTTACTGAAGTTTACAAACAGACTGCTAAAGTTTGCGACCTTCCAAATGAAAGCCATTGAACAGTACTTTCCTGTGGTGCTGTTTATTATGCTGCACAAAATGGTTCTAACGTTTGAGTCTGTGGACGAAATACTCTGTGAATGAAATCCTAAAGTGTGACTTACCATTTAAATAAAAGCTATTGAACAGTACTTCCATGTGGTACTGTTTATTACGTTGTACATGAAGTGGTTCTACTTTTTTAGTTTATGAATGGAATGCTAAAGTGTGACCATTCAAGTGAATGCATGCTATTGAGCAGTTATACCCCGTTCCTTTAGTACTAGTTTTGGAATATAATCGGCTATTTCAAAAGCAATACATTCCTGTGATTATGTTCATTATACTGTATGAGTGGTTCTAGCTTTTGAGTCTAATGCTTGAGTGTGACCCTTAAAACATAAGCTATTGAAGCTGTATAAGTGGTTCTAACTTTTGAGTCTGTGAATGGAATGTTAAAGTGTGAAATGTCTAGCTATTCTTGCTAACTTGTTTGGGCGTAATTAAGAGTTCTAATTTAATATTACATTAACAAAACCAATTGAACAAACATGGAAACAGAACAGAGGGTATGTGTGGTCATTTGTGGTGTGCAAATACGAATATATTCGGCAGGAGTATCAATGATAACGTTCGTGACTTTATTATAACTTAAGTGTCGTGAAGATACAGTTGACAATAACATTGTGCCGTCCGTGCAAATCTCCGCAGAGACACAAATATGTATTTTTTTGAGAAACAAATCTTATCATCAGCTCATAAAAACACTTAGAGAACAGCTGAAAGTATTTAATGAACATACGAATCATAATGGCTGGAAAAGCAACGAACTAACCTGGGATCAGGCCTAACTTAGGCGCTCATGTTTATTCGTACGTGAGCAGTTGATCGATTTCGTTTTGCGCTCCACAAAGAGGGAATGGTTTGACAAGCCAAACGAAAATACAACCTGATTGCAGGTTTGAAAACAGTTTTAAACATGCGCTTCGTCATTTACCTTGGCCTTCCGAAAAAAATGTCAATAGAACGATGAAAGCTCAGTATGAAAGCTGAATAGTTTGACAAATGTTGAAATAATTTAATTTAATTGTTTTTTTACTAATCTAGACAAATATGAAAACGCAAAGACCAAAAATGGAATATACAAAACCCCAAAGAAGAACTGTTACATCTAAGAATGCAGATCATGTTAGACATTTTACAAAAAAATGTTCTAAACTTTCAGTAGTCAACCATTAAAGAAATCAACACTTGAATATTAATGTATTTCTCAATAGAGTTTATTTGAAAGGTGAAATTTTTTAGTTAGCATTATACTTACAGAATTAAAAGTTACTGTCTAAATACACGAATCAAGCAGTTTTGGCTCTGACAAGGAAAAATGTACTTTTTTTAAGTGTATTTGGCGGCAATATGCCAAATTACACAAGCAAACAAACAACAAAAATAATCAATAACATTTAAATTCTCCTCGCATTGCTATTCTAAGTTGCTTATTTCGTTCAAAAATAGCTTGAATCCTTTCTGACTTCTATAGTCTGTATAGGTACAACCTTTCAAAACAAATAAAGCTCTTTACGAGAATTAAGTCGGGATAAAAACAACAGGAAACCTGTATTTCTGTCGTGCGTGTCTTCCTTCTAAGGCGTTGAAGGAAATAGCAACAATGCCATTACTCCTTGTCTGTCGCAAGGGATTTAGCAAATGCTTTAAGCTGTTATTAAGTACATTCTTGTGGGATTTGTTTCGTTAACCGCCGTCTGAAGCGACAAGGAAGTCATAAGGCTAGAGAGGCGATTTGAGAACAATTCGAAACGAGTTTAATCTTGTTAAGATATTTCATAGTCGATCTGCGTTATATGACATCAAAGTCTAAGAAGACATCTAGCCGCATATTCCTGTCAACTGCAAGCCAAGATATAGCCTGGGAATATAACTGCCTCTCATCGCTCCTAGCCGCCATGGGGGTTCGCCAATAAAAGTTGCTTGAGGAAACTTGGCGACTTACAAAATGATCAATCAATCAACTTTGTTTAACGAGGGCGACACTCAGTCACTGATACCAGTGGCCTATGATTTCAGATCAGAATATTGGAATTTACGGAAATGTTGGTTTTTGAGGCGGAAGGAAATGGTCACACCAATGGATTTCATCCACAAATTCAAAAGTTAGAACTACTTGACAGCATCAGAGGAAAGTTATACTCAGGAGCTTTCATTTGAATGGTCACTGACACACCATAGGATTTCATCCACAGACTCAAAAGTTTGAACTACTTTGTACAGTATAATAAACAGTACCACAGGAAAGTACTTATCAATAGCTTTCGTTTGAATGGTCACAATTTAGGATTTCATCCCTGACAAATGCAAAAGTCTTGAGCCACCTTGTACAGTATAATAAACAGCAATGCAGCAAACTAATACTCCATAGCTTTCATATGAATGTTTACACTTTACTGGGATTCCATTCACAAACGCAAAGTTAGAACCACCTTGTACAGCATGATAAACAGCAATATAGCAAACTAATACTCCATAGCTTTCAAATGAATGTTAGTTTAGGATTCCATTCACAAACGCAAAGTTAGAACCACCTTGTACAGCATGATAAACAGCAACACAGGAAAGTACTGGCATTTTTTTATTTGAATGGTCACACTTTACGATGATTTTATGATCCTTCTAAGCATTCAAAAAAGTATTTGAACGATTGACAATTAAACTGACTTCACAGTTTTTTCAGATCCAAAATGCTGAAATTATACGACCTTAAGAAAAGCACAATGAAGACACGATTTAAGAGAGTAGTTTATGAGGTTATAGCGTTGCCAAATTTTATGTTGAAAGCAAAATAACAAAAAGCTGGATGTTAGGTATGCAAAAGATGAAAATTTCATAAGTAAAACGACTTTTAAAGTGGGCAACAACAAGGAAAAGGGAAAGGAGCAAAAGAAACAAATTGTAGACAGGCAGACAAGTCAACTTATAGACTTCTTGTGAGCTGTTTACATTATACCAGTGTGACATTCGTATAATGGCGGTATGAAATCATACTGCGTTTACATGAAGGGACTGTGAAGGGACACTTCATGTCGATCTAAATACCGTATAGGATTGGATAACGACTATCACGCATGCGTTACCCGTTCCAGTCTTTCAAGAGAGTGATATTATATCAAAACGAGTGGTTGTACCGCGTTTACATGGTTCCGGTACACGTTTTCGTCCGGGATTAACTCGTACCGGAATGAGATTTTGTGCTGGTATCATGTAAACGAATAAAGAGCTCGTATCGGTATGAAAGTAAACAGCCCCTTACTTAATGTTTCAAGTAATGCTTCAGATATTTTTAAATGGAACTTGGCTGAGTGAATTGAAAGATAGTCTCTTTAGCCTACAGCGATTACCAAACAATGAAAATGTTACAGACTAAAAGAAAAGGTCCCTCCACTAGAATTGCTAATAGGCAATGCCTATTATGCCTTTAATCCGTAAGAATAAGACGCGGGGGATGGGAAATCTCCTCCCCCCTCGGGAGAACTTGGGACGCTTAAGAAAATACTACGCAATGACAAAGTCTTTCGAAGAGACCTACCGGTCCCCCTTACTCTTACGGCCCCGTAGAAGTTTAGTAACAAAATCGACGTTGCGCAATTTCCAAGAGCGAACCTATTTTTCATTGTCAAACAGACAAGTGTGAGCATATCACTGATTAGGCGGGGATAGATTTTTAAAACTTATACCTTAGTATTTGATGCATGTTTGCATTATATTCAAATATTCAACTTTGGAACGTAAATATTTCAAATGCTCTTCTATTCAGTTCTGAAAAATTCGTTCAAGTTTGTGCCACTAAGGCACGGCTGGGATGATGGTGATGACAGTTAACAGGGGTATACCCACGTTGATGCCCTAGTTTGGTTTGGTTTTAGGTCAGTGTTAAAACACTTTAATCCTGTACAAATCTGACATGAAAATACAAGATTATCTCTGTCGAGTTAAAGAAAACACGGCTTCTGGCTTCAATAAAATGCATGAGAAACAAACCCTGCGGCCAATTGTCAAGTTATTTGCACTGATTGAGCCACTTAATCAAGATATGGGTGGCATATGAGCAATCTGTTCCCCTGTTTTCTCTGTGGTTTATTATCACTGGAGCTTTCCTATCTCAGCAAACTGCTATTTCGAGTTTATTTATTTTGAAGACAATAAAGCACATCATAGAGAAGACATCCAATAATGTACCAGACCCCACATTGATGCCCTGTTTCTTAAGAGCGAAGGATGGCCGGAAGGAAGTGCAAAACACTTGATTAGTACAACGCGAAGACGTTTTCTTTTTTTAGCTCATGGTATGTATAATCTGGGAGTGCCAGAGACTTTTCTCGCGCTCTCATCTTTCTCGCGGGAGAACCTCTGATCCCCAGGGTATGCTATTAGTGAAGATACACCAAAGATTGAGGGGTATATTGAGGGGTATATTGAGGGGTATATTGCGGGGTATATTGAGGGGTATATCTAAACTACTCAATTTGCCCTTCTCATAGAAATCATATTGCAAACAAGGATTGTTCTGTTGATGCAAACACAGGAAATATATTTTATATCACCTTTCAGTGAAGCACAAACAGTTGTCTGGCTTTTAGTTTTATTGGTATGCGAGTGCTAAATTTTAAAATTTGTTTAGCGCTTGGTCGTCATTTTGGTTCAGTGCAAAACGCGGTTTAACTCGGCGTTTGTTCACCTCCAAAATACGCCAGCTTTGCAGGCTGTCTGCCTTTGAAAGTTCCAGTTCGTAACACCTCCGTAAAATGCCTTGTAACTGACTTCGTCCCCTTCCTCGTCAGTCATGTTTGTTCAAAACAACTATCATTATAGTTTACTGAATACACCCTAAAATGTCAGTTGTAAATATTGAAATTTTACTTGTGCGATTCTTATACCGATGAGTGAGAGAAGAAACAAAATACAAGGGATAAAAAAAAAACCACACACACACAAGTGGAGCCTTGGAACAATTTCTGCGTTCGATCGCTCATTAACAAAACCGGGTTAACACAGAGCAGGCATCGCTGTGTTATTTCAATTTCCTTCAGCTTTCAGCTAGTCCCCCCACGAAGGGTTATATAAAACCTAAAAGTTTAGAGTTTACATGCCGCGAAAGAACCTGTCCACAAGGTCACTTGTAAGTCAGTAGCGGTGATGACTTATTAGAAAATAACCGCAATTTGCTGCTTAAGAATAGAGACGCTAGCGTACGCGTACAGCCACGCAAATTTACAGGGGGTTGAAAGCATTCGTTCTAGGATGTAATGAACTATGTCGTCAAATTAACTCATTAAGGTGCTCAGTTCGCGGTTGCGTGCCACTTCGAATGATATGTTTTCGTATTTGAGTATTCTATTTGGTTTTCACTCAACTCAACAGTCAGGAATTTTTACGGAACGTTTTAAGACAAGACTACATGCATAACATACCTTACACTATTAAAGCTTTTTTTTATCCAAAAGCCATGTTAACAGGCTTTATCGTGCTGTGCTTATCATCGTTAAGCGCTCAAATTCAATAAAAAGAAAGTCAACTTAATTTTAAAATAATATTTAGGAGTAGCGGATAGATCAAACAGTCACGAGCCAAAGAATAATTCAACCACCACTCTATGTAATGAACGAATTAATAAGATTACAACAGGATTTACGAGTCTTGGCACGCGACTCCGACACGCAACTGCATAAAGGGCGGTGGATTTCATCTAAATCCGTAAAAATAGTGAAAGAAAAGAAAAACTAAACTCTACGACCACAAGATCCCTTGTTAACGTTGTCAACCCAGTTTTAGATATATCGTTAGCGATCCCTGGGGGGTGTCTCTCAGATATCTTTTATTTAAACAATATTTGATTTCTACATCTGCTTTTGGAGCAACAAATGCTCATCGAGAGATTATGTCGTTTAAAATAATATTTTTTTAAACCTTATGATCGCAACGAAGAAGAAGAATTGTCAGGGTACCTCGTCGGAATGTTTTTAGAAGCACCCCTGTAAGAGACCAGAATCTCGTACTATTAGCGTGGTACCAAGTTGTATTTTACACCTAAGACTCTCAAAGCAACGAGAGTAAACATGTAACCTCTTTTATTCTACTCTTTACTCTTATTTATCTAATAAACTGTCTGTCTGATAATCATGACTATTGAACCAGACACAACGACCATCTCAACCTTCGCCGTTGCCGAACTGCGATTGCTCAACGGTTTATTTTCTTTCACACTGCAAAAACTTATAAATACACTTAGTGAAGGCACTAAACACTCCAGTAACATCAGAGAGTTTAAGAGGAATGGAAAACGCGACCTATGTGGAGAGTCGATTCGAATACTGCCAGTATTTTTTGCATTGATGTTTCATTCATAATAATGTATCATATATAAAAATATTGTAAATTCTTAGGTTTGATGTTATAGTTCTTTTTATTGATTTTATATCATATTGTAAATTAGCTCTGAAAACCCAAGTTGGAAGAACTAATAAACTATTTTATTTTATTGTATTGTAGGCTCGTAATAGCGACAGCTGGGGACATTTTGAAACTAAACTATTTCATTGGAGTCTCCCTGAGGCGAAGGACGGTCGAGCACATGGGAACCAGCCTTTAGTTTGAAATGCAATCTTCTGTTGTTCATTAGGACGGTAAATGGCAGATTATAGGAAATGAAAATTTATCCGAATGTGAGATCTGTGATTTCATTGTTGATGCGTAGGACATGTATAAAGTATGACTCCCCAACTATAATCAAACCCATGTCGCGTCAGATGGTAAAATTTGAGCTGAGAGAGAAATGACAAGATGAAACAAGATGAAAGTGATCATATATCACGAGCAAGGAAACAACTAAAAAATTTTAGTCCCTGACGAGAATCGAGTCCATGCCTTCTGATAACCAGTCAGACGCTCGATTTAATAAGTCAACGAGAATTCCCGGAGAGCTGAGGCATTTTATTCGGTCCAAATATAACAGGTGTACTGCATACTGCTAGGTTCAGTACTGTATAAGCGTCATGTGGGGTGATAAATAATGCAGGATGGTACCGAATTTTAGCTGAGAGAGAAATGACAAGATGAAACAACATGAAAGTGATCATATATCACGAGCAAGGAAACAACGAAAAAAATACTAGTCCCTGACGAGAATCGAGTCCATGCCTTCTGATAACCGGTCAGACGCTCGATTCATTGAGCTAACGAGGTTTCATGAAGAGCTGAGGTATTTTATTAGGTTCAAATATAACAGGTGTCCGGCATACTGCTAGATTCAGCACTGTATAAGCGTCACGAGGGGTGATAAACAATGTAAGATGGTAAAATTTGAGCTGAGAGAGAAATGACAAGATGAAACAAGATGAAACAAGATGAAAGTGATCATATATCACGAGCAAGGAAACAACGAAAAAATGTTAGTCCCTGACGAGAATCGAGTCCATGCCTTCTGATAACCGGTCAGACGCTCGATTCATTGAGTCAACGAGAATTCCCGGAGAGCTGAGTTATTTTATTTGGTTCTAATATAACAGGTGTCTTGCATACTGTTAGGTTCAGTACTGTCGAAGAATCATATGAGCTAGGTGATAAATAATGCAAGATGGTTAAATTTGAGCTCGGAAAGAAATATAACATGAAAGTGATAATGTGTCACGAGTATGGTATGGTATGGTAGAGTTCTCCTTGCGGTGGCACAGTAGTTTAGTAGGTTGGGCGTCATATTTTTTATTTGAAGACGATTGCTCGAAACTCTGCATAGGTGATAAATAATGCAAGATGGTAAAATTTGAGCTCGGAAAGAAATACAAGATGAAAGTGATAATATGTCACGAGCACGGTATGGTAGAGTTCTCTTTGCGGGGGCGCAGTAGTTTAGTAGGTTGGGCGTCATATTTTTTATTTGAAAGACGGTTGCTTGAAACTCTGCATAGGTGATAAATAACGCAAGATGGTAAAATTTGAGCTCGGAAAGAAATACAAGATGAAAGTGATAATATGTCACAAGAACGGTATGGTAGAGTTCTCTTTGCGGTGGCACAGTAGTTTAGTAGGTAGGGCGTCATATGGCTACTATCTGTCAATCCCAAGAAAACTAAGGTTTTAATTTTTCAGAAGAAATGTAGGAAATCAGTACTTGACAAATATCATTTTCAGATAAGCAAAATAGAAATTGTCAACAATTATTATACCTATCTCGGAATTACAGAATTTTTCTACAAATCGAAACTTCAATGTATGCAAAATAAACTCAAAAGAAAAAAACACGACGATCCTTTTTTGCGATACGACGCTTCCTCGATTTCTCAAAAACACCAATTGATGTTAGCAATAAACTTATTGACTCACTTCTCCTTCTTTTATACGGCTCTGAAGTCTGGGGCATCTATGCCAAAGATGATCTCAACTCCTGGGAAAAAGACGTTATTGAAAAAGCGCATACATACTTTTGCAAATAATCTCTTGGAGTAAATAAACGAACGTCCAAACGTTGCTGCTAGTAATGAACTAAGTAGATTACCACTGAAACTATCTATAGATACCTCAATTGTTAAATTTTGGATTCATTTACAAAACTTGCCAGATAAAAACATTGCAAAACAATGCTTACAAATCTCCAAGAAAATGGCTGATAAAAACTAACCAGGTTTGATGAAGAAAATAAACATTATATGTAGCAAATACAGCTCTTCCGACATAACATTAAATGAAAACAACCGAAAAACGTTTTTACCTCCCACATCAAACAAAAACATCAACAATGCTCTAATTGAGCACCAACTAACCCTTCTTAAAACAAACAGAAAATTGAATTTTTACTGTTCTTTTAAGAACGATACCAAGCTGATTTCTTAAATATGATTAAAAATCCTCTTCACAGAATAGCCATCAATAAATTTCGACAAGGAAATCGTCATCTACGTATTGAAACAGGCAGACGCACTGTACCAAAGACTCCTGAGAACTTGAGAATATGTTGCTTATGTCAGGCAAATGAAATTGAACTTCATTTTCTATTTTCCTGCGATTATGATAATTTACGGTTAAAATTCTTTAGTGAAATTACTGAAAAATATACCCTCTTCAAGGACTTGGATAACAAGTCAAAAACTTTATTTCTTTTTAAAAGCATTGATCCTGCCACCTGTAGGTCACTTGCTGCTTTTAGTTTTGAATGTATGCATTATAGAAACGAGAAATTATTTCAGAAACGAATGTAATAATTATAATTTCTCTTAATACTTCCTCTTTCATAAATGATGTATTTACTTTTATTTTTTAATATTTTAGATAGGTAATGCCTTGTATATATAAGGAAATACCTCAATAAATTGTTGTTGTTGTTGTTGTTGTTGTTGAAAGATGGTTGCTCGAAACTCTGCATGGTACTGCTTTCTTTAGAATATTAACATTGTCTCTTTCCCGCCACGTGTATAAATGGCTCTCAGTAAACCATAAGAGAACCTAAACAAAGTGTTGGAGTGGGGGTGATGGGGGGCTCTGCCATGGAGTAACTTACAACAGAAACTGGAACTAAGTGCAGGCCACGACATGTCCCGCAACGACATGTCCCGCCACGACATGTCCCGCCACGACATGTCCCGCTACGACATGTTCCGCCAAGACATGTCCCGCCACGACATGTTCCGCCAAGACATGTCCCGCCAAGACATGTCCCGCCAAGACATGTCCCGCCACGACATGTCCCGCCAAGACATGTCCCGCCAAGACATGTCCCGCCGAAATTACAAACTTTTGCAACCCTTATTTCCATGTTACAGTCTATCGACGAATACCACCAAATATACAACTAAATTGTATAAAAAGATTCTATAGAGCAAAACAAAAGCAGTAGTTTGGAGAAAAAGTGCAGGATTACAAGGATTGAAGTGGATTACAGTTCATCAAATTTGATTTTATGACAGGCGGTCAAGAAAACAAAGCTGCCATTCTTGTGGAATTGAAGTTTTTTTAGCCGTTTTTTTGTCTCTTTAGTTAATACTTCTTTGCCTTCATCACTTTTGACGAATTTTTTCTTCCAATTTCAAAATAATAAAGGAAGCTTAAAGTGCAACTAGCCCCCACTAATGATTTTCTCCAAACGAAATCTCCTAATTGTCCTGATTACCTGTACGAAAACGTTTTTACCGTAGCATTTTTCCTTGATTTTTTATAGTTTTTTAAAGTTTCAAATTTTGGCGCTTCTTTCGGCCAGTACCGAGCAATGTGAAGAATGGGTCCGAGTTTTGCTTGGACGTCTTGTGACGTCATCGAACGAGATTGATTTTAATGATGCGAAGAGCAAAGGAACTGTGGGCAAACACAAAAAAGGCATCGGAGTGCACAAAATCCCTCAGTTTGGCCTTTTGAGTACCATTTGCGTTAAAATGCCTTCTCCTTTGTCGCTTCACGGTGATATGCTTATGAGAACGCGGCAAATAGTCTCCTTCGATGACGTCACAGCAAAGTTCGTACCCAGCTCCCACAAATGCTCGGTAATGGGGCAGAAGCACCTAACTTCAAACAGCTGTAGAAACGCGGGGATTTTATCAATTACGATAATTTTTCGCACAAGTAATCAGGACAAACAGGAGATTCTATTTAGCGAAAGGAAAAAAAATTGGGGTTAGTTGCACTTTAAAATAAGCTCCTGATCATTATCATGAACTGATTCACAGTACACATGCACCAAACAGGGAACTCACTTGACTGATCCTCTTCTACTGCATTTGGTACAACATTCATTTTCTCTTTGCTAAGCTGAAGAAAAAAACAGCAACAACATATTGTCAGCTTTTTTGTTTCATTGCGTGATTATTTTTATTGAAGTCAAGCTGTCCACATCACCTTGCTCACTATTCCTCACTCATTGTTAATCCTTTCAAACATAGAGAAACATGTCGTTCCCACTCTCAAGTATCTCTACTCGGCAATGCTTTTCTGTGAGTCTGTGGCTGAAATCCCACAATTTGACCATTCAAATGAAAGCTATTGAGCGGTGCTTTCCTTTGCTGCTGTTTGTTACGCCACACAAGGTGGCTCTATCGTTTGTTGAGCCTGTAGTGTAGTTGAAATCTTTACGTTTTACCACTGAAACAGAAAGCTACTGCTGAGCAGTACCTTCTTGTGCTACTGTTTGCTAAGGTGGTTCTAACGTTTGAGCCTGTAGATGAAATCTAAAGTTTCACCATTGAAATAAAAGCTTTTGACCAGTGCTTAACTGTGGTGCTGTCTATTATGCTGTATAAACGTGCTTCTAACTAACAAACAGAAAGAAGCAATCAAGAACTGTTTCTGTGTCTGACTGGGCAGCCCAGATGTAAAATAAAACTGATTACCTTGAGGTAAAGCTTGATTTCTTCCGCTCGTCTCATGTATTTATTCACCTTTAAAAAACGCAAAAACAAACAGACATTAGCTCCATTCCGAAAGAAACATCTAATCAAGTATCATGATTAACACGTTTGTCGAAGCTAAATACTTGCCTCCAAATGTAGAGCTTCTTTGTAAGGCCCACGAGGAGTTCCTAATGTGATGCAGAGACAAAAAGAAATTTGGATCACCTTTCACTCGTAATTCGCTACCTTTGAGCACTGATTAACTGCTATCTTCTCCCTACCTCTTTGTAATAACTTCAAGTGAGTATGTAGGGAGAAGACACGACCAGATCATCTCAGTAAATACGTGTTGTCTTTACAAAACCATTCATCGAAAGTAATTTGTGTTTGGTACGAGCTTTCCATACCATTAACTACTTCCGATTTTCAACCCCTCTCCTCCTTTGCGCTTACCGTCGCCCTATCCCTATCTCCTTTGCTACGGTCCTACGGACCTTTGCGCCCTATCTCCTTTGCTACGGACGCAATATTGTACATATGCTATTCTATTTCTTCCACAAATCTTGTTCTACGCACTGACCAGTCCCATTCTCTTTACGTCTGGTTGCTAACCCTCATCCCTCTTTTCTACTGCTTTCCAACCCTTTTCGTCTGCCCCTCCCTTTGTTTCCGGAAGACCTTAGATAACAACGGCCTGGACCACCTCGGACGCTTTATTGAGACTTATATAACGGAGTAACTGGTTAGCTTTCAGTTGAGGTTAGGGACAGCAGTTTATATAGTTAAATTTAGGACTAAGCAACCCGGGAAGCTGGGTGGTACAGTGGTACGGTAGGCTATGTAAGTCTAAGTCTAAGCCTAGCGGAGGTCACAGGTTCAATCCTGTGTGGGGATTTTAGATTTTCTTTTTTACACTTAAAAATTTATTGAAAATAAAATTCTAAGGTCGACATTACGTTATATAATTCTCAAAAAGAGTCCGAGGTGGTCCAGACCGTTGTTATCTAAGGTCTTCCTTTGTTTCCTGCAGTAGAGTTCCGAAAGTAACGTTAACTTTTGGACCTTTCTAGTAATTCTCGAAAGAAACGCCCCACTGGAAAGTAACGGCCAACCCAAAAGTAACGGCCCACTCGAAAGTAACGGCCCACTCGAAAATACCATACTGAGGTCTAACGTCTACTGCAGATGGAATAGCTTAGTGTTTTATTGTACAATACTGCCAAGGAATGCCGAAGAATCAATGAGAAAGGGAGAATTAAAGTGACATTATGCCTATATAATTTAATTTAGTATTTTTAGTCAATCTTTACATTGTAAGCGCCTTTTTAAATATTCTAGTTAATTCTACATTGTAACTTTTGATATGTATTTTTATCAATGAATAAAGACAATTTATTTATTTATTATTCCGCGGTTGTGTTTATCAACATTTTTTTTTCAATTCGCCACTTTAGAAACGAGAAGGAAACGAGTGAACGTTCGTAACGACTTCTGGGATCGTTGCGGGGGGGGGGGGGGGGGGGGCACTTCTTTTGTCTCTGTCCCCAGTAACAGTCCCAGAAGTCGTTGCGAAAGTTCACTCGGCCCAGTTTCCTTCTGGTTTCTAAAGTGGCGAATTACTCTCATATTTTAGCTGCCTGAAAGTATCGGCTACCCAAAAGTTGCAGCCTCTTAGGCCTGCTAATTCCAAAGGTAATGGGGCCACTACTTTTGGAACTATGCGGTATTATAACATAGCTAGCAGAGCCGCGCAATCAAATTCAGTATACGTAAGCGTGCTCAAAATCCCGATAGCGCACGTTGATAAATAAAAGTGCCATTCTTGACCGTGATTTCTTTTTTTAAAAATAAAGAATTTTGTATTTAAACTGCAGTAAAATAAAACTCGAGCTTTCAACAGAAAATTTGAAATAAAACCAATTCCTATTTTGCTTAATATTTCGCTTACCGCGAACAATCACTTCTGATATTGTTGTCCGTTTTTCGCGTCGGATTTGATGCACAATTCCACCGGCTATGTTACACTTCTTTCGTGCTCTCCAAACTTCCCGCGTGCTCCATAACTCGATAGTGCACGCTAAAGCATGAACCAATTGTTAATAATATATTTTAATTACGTGTGTCACCTGATAAGATTGGTAACAGCGCTTCCAGTGCGACCTGGTACTGCGACAGAGCACCCTCGTAAGCTCCATGTTCATCCTGATACAAAACAAAACATACAAACAAGCAGCGCATTACAGCCGTTTTCAATCGAGTCTCGAAAAGTTATTTCGTGTTTGTTTTGATTTTTTATTGTGATTGGTTAAAAAAAAATTGCGTCATTTTCTCAACCAATTAAAAAAGAAAACCAAACCAATTGGAGACGGCGACATGTATTTTCTACGAGTTCTGATTGGTTCATTGGGTTGTCTTTCTCTGTTGTGATTGGCCAGGGTGACTTCTTTAGTTTTTGTAATTGATCACTGTCGCCAATCAAAACAGACGCAGACAACCTAATGAACCAATCAAAACTAAAAGAAAATTAAATACATGTAACAGGCGGCAAGCGCGGGAAAATGCGTGCGAGCTACTCACGATTGGTTTTGGTTTTAATTCTTATTGGCTAAGAACGTGACGCGAAATTATTTAGCCAATCACAAAGCATAGCAATACAAAACCAAAGCAATTGTGAAGTTAGTTACTTTCGACACTCAATTGAAAACCGCTGGCTCTATAGAGCTTTATGATTGGCTAAAAAATCTCGCGCCACTTTATTAACCAATCAGAAATAAAACCAAAACAAATCATGACTTTCTCGCACGCGTTTTCCCGCGCTTGGCGTCGGCTACATGTATTTGCTTCGAGTTCTGATTGGTTCATCGGATTGTCTGCGAGTTCTGTGATTGGTCAGAGTAATTACTTTGGTTTTGGTTTTACGACACTCGATTGAAAACCGCTCTAACAACAAATTTGGTTGTCATTAGGATCGCGTGCTTACAAAACGACAGAATCGAGCCTTTTCTTTGCATAGTTTTACAACATGCTCAACTTGGATCCACTCGCATTTCCTTCTTTACTTTTCTTATTTTGAGATTTTTTAAAAGTTCCGATTGGTTCACTGAACCAGATAAGATTGCATGTACTCTTTTTTAAATGGGCGTTAAAAACGTCTGTAGAATGACAGTAAGTTCGGAAAAAATGTCGTGTTCCTTCCAAATTCAACAGAGCCCTACAGTATGCAAACTAACAAGTCGGCCAATCCGAGAGCGTGTTAGTCTCCTTCGCAGCCATTTCTACATAGATGTACATGTACATGCACATGTAGTTGTAGATGTAAATCTGCATCTGCATCTGCATCTGCCATCTGCTATCTACCCTGATCAACGTCTACATTAATTTATTACTTGCAAAATCTGCATCTGCATCTGCATCTGCCATCTGCATCTGCGTCTGCCATCTACATCTACATCTGCATCTGCATCTGCATCTGCATCTGCATCTGCATCTGCATCTGCATCTGCATCTGCATCTGCATCTGCATCTACATCTGCATCTGCATCTACATCTGCATTTGCATCTGCATCTGCATCTGCCATCTGCATCTGCATCTGCATCTGCATCTGCATCTGCATCTGCTTCTGCATCTGCCATCTGCTATCTACATCTACGTCTACATTAATTTATTACTTGCAAAATCCTTTCCAGTGCGGTAGTACAATGATATAAATACAGGGGTGTCAGTACTAACTAACAAAAGATAAAATAAATTTCAAACAAGTAGGCGGGCATTTACTGCCGATTTGAAGAACTCTGTCGATTCCAATGTTATAATCTCAGGTGGTAAAAGGTGCCACTCGCTAATGGTCCTCGGCCAAGACAGGGATGACGTTTAGAGGATGGGAGTGGGGTGTTGGTTGAAAAACTTGGTGCTTATCATGGCGGTTCATAGCGCACCAAATAAAACGCTGCAAGCGGATTACCGTAATTTTCATAAATATATCGCTTTGTAGTATTACTATTTTCATCAAATTGGTTCCAAAAACAAATCAATCTAAAACATCATGTTGGCAAATTTACCCTGATTTCAGCGATACTTGCAATATGCAGCGCTTCCCTTAGTTCAGGATGTTCTTTGCTGTAGCGAGCCAGAAGTTCATCTGGGTTACTATGCGATTTCGTTTTAAAACACTGCTTTAATTCTTCCGCTCGGCTCATGTACTGATTAACCTGAAAATTAAATAATAGAAAAAGAGTTGTTTGCAGTATAGCACCGACTTAAATAGGAAGATCATGTAAAAAAGAATACTGGTTCAACTTGAAAATAGATAGAATTTGCTTTTCCAGTCGTGAAAAAGTGATTCTAAATTCAATCACGTGATACTGAAATTCCATCTACCGAAGTTTTTGTTGTTGTAGCCGTTTTAGAACGTTTTAACGAGTGTTACATAACCACAATTTCATCATACATATTGGGTAAATATGACTGCCATATGAAGAAGCGATGCCATGGTGAGCAAAATATACTGGCTGGTGTATCTTACCCGCTCTCTCAATCTTGTCTTCATTTCTGGATCTTTTTCAACTGCAAGATTAACAATCATCAGTTTGTTTTCATAGTTAGTCACCGTTATTTTTATTACATCTCAGCGTAAGCGTGTCATACAAACCGATCCAAGTGTGTATCAATCGTGGGTTGATTGGCCGCTAAACCTTTAAAGATTGATTTTGGAAGGCAAACTTTCGCACCCATGGTCAGAAACCATTAAGTTTAGTTTATGTAAAGATTTGTTTGTAATAAGTTAAATTTGATTGTCGCTGAAAAGAGCGCAAACGTTAGCACAACGGACTGACAAATTTCAAATTGAAATATTTGATGACAGTTCACAGCATCTTCCATACCAATTTTGATCATGTTTAAATAGTATTTATTAATTGTTTTTATTTATTAAAGGCCCAGTATCACCCATTCGGCTTTGCGGTCGTTTGTTTTTGTTTTCAAATGACGAGCTCGCTCGTGATTGGCTCTTTCGGGAATTTTCGACCGCGTTAAATTCAATCGTCGAGGCATTGGGCGCACAATGCATTTTGGGTGATACTGGCCCTTTAATGAATGATATATTTATTCGCCACAGTTTCACAAGAAGGTTTTCAGAGAAAAATATGCATTATAATATGCAAACAAAATGAAAAGTGTCAGGACAAGAAAAGAGAAGTTGCATTCCAACTCATATTCAGGCCCTTGGTCGAAAACAAACTACAAAATAGAAGTAACATAAAGATAGATATTGTACATTTAGAAGTGATGTTACTAGTGACAAATAATGGTTGCTGGTGTATAGGCAGTATTAAAAGTGAAGAAATACGACTATCAGAACTTACACTCAATGGCTGGTAAAAAGAAAGCCATGGCTTCGCAGTACAATTCAGCAGCTTCCTTTAATTTGCCATCCTCGTCACGTTTTATAGCTTCTGATACGAGCTTTATCTTCATGTTAGAAAAGAAACGAACCAATTAATCAATCAATCAATCAATCAATCAATCAATCAATCAATCAAGCAAGCAAGCAAGCAAGCAAGCAAGCAAGCAAGCAAGCAAGTGTAATATGACCGTCTGTAAGAGAGTGACCTTCACATACTGTTAAGCGAGAAGGGATTCAAAGTGACAAACCAACCAATCACTTTTTCAAGCTTTCGCAGTCAATAGAGCGGTTTGCAATTGTGTGTCAATTGTGTGGTTTGGTTTTGCATTGCTACGCTTTGTGATTGGCTAAAAATCTCGCGCCACTTTTTCAATCAATCAAAACCAAAACCAAACGTCACTTGCTCCAGCGCGTTTTCCCGCGCTTGGTTTCGGCTACCTGTATTTGTTTCGAGTTCTGATTGGTTCATTGGATTGTCAGCGACTGTTGTGATTGGTCAGAGTAATTGACTTTGAATTGGTACCCATAGAGCAAACATGCACTGTAGTTTGACGCTTTTGCTTGCCGTTTTCTCTGAATAAAAAAGAAAAAAAAGAAAGAAGGTTCGTCCCACTTAGGACTGCATAAAAGTCCCGTTTACACATGCGATTTTTGATGCGATTTTTGTCGCGCTCTCCAATGCAACTTTTGTCGCAAGTGTAAACTAGCGCCGATTTCCTGTACGGTTCGGGTGCCACATTTGCTTTGATTTGCTGTGATTTTCCAAAAATCGCCGCCAAGTTGCATCAGGTTTTGAACATGTTCGAAACCTTTGCGACATCACGCGACAAATTGCACCCAAATCGCACTGACTGAAATCGCCGCCCGTTTACACATGCGATTTGAAGATGCAACTTGCGCGCGACAAAAATTGCACAAAAAAATCGCCTGTGATAAACGGGCCTTAAGTTGCCACTGATTGTTTGTGTGTTCCAGGTGTATTTATGCAAAATGTGTGCGGACATAACAACTTTCTGAACAAATATTGGCTCACTCACCGCTTTATTTAAGCAAATTGGTGATGGGACATGTTCAAGATCAAGGAAAGGATGAGCAAAGAAATCATCAAAAGAGATTCTAGCCAAAGGATCTCTTTGTAGTAATGCCAACAGAAGATCCTGGCAGTCTGGAGTCACCTTGGATCCAGGAGGCAGCTGTTTATATAAGGACAAAACAACATGATTATAAATAATGATGCTTCCCCTGGCCCTATGAGAATTGAGCCCATGACTTTAGATAACCGGTCAGATGCTCCATCCATTGACCCAACGAAGATTCACGGAGAGCTGATCAGTCATTTTATTAGGTTGTAATATAACAGGTGTCCTACATACTGTTGGGTTCAGTACTGTCGAAGAATCATATGAGGTGATAAATAATGTAAAATGGTTGAATTTGAGCTTGGAAAGAAATGACAAGATGAAAGTGATGATATGTCACAAGCACTTTCATCCTGTCATGTCTTTCCAAGCTTAAAATTCGTCATCTCAAGATTATAAATGTCGTTCAGTAATTCATAAGCCAGGTCTGGGTTCTTTCTGCTTTTCCAGTGGCAGATTTATGGCAGGTTCTAATTTTTTTTAAAAATCAGCACTTGCCACCTACAAATGCGTGCATTGCAGGCTTAAGAGGAGCAGCCCATCTCCACTTTGTTAAGCATTGACCAAGGGTGGGGTTCATCACTATGCCAAAACTACCTGAGCAAGCAGCTAGTTTATAAAATGAAATTTCTGAGACCTAAGAAAAAGCATGACAATTTAACTTACATGCGACTCACTAATGAAAAAAGTAAACCATTATTCAAAATAATATTGTAAGTGAAACGTCACAAAACATGGACCTTTAAGTACTGTGAAACTACGTTTTTTACAATAAGATGATTCTAACCAAAGATGATATCTCTAAGAAAAATTCAACAGGCCAAGAAAGTAATATGAAATCTCAAAATAAAGCAAAATGCTATGGATAAGTGGTATTTGTATTATGTATCGATATTATTACAGCCCTGTCAGAATGTTTTGTAGTCGTAGGCAGGGTAACTCAAGTAGTAGGCAATATGGGCTAGTGATGTATTTTGTTATTAGTCATGATTTGTGAACTCCAGTGTGAAGTTGACGGCAAATGATTGACTGTAGGCGGCAAAATTGCCGGCTGCCGGCACATTTTGAAGGGCTGATTATTAGCAATTTGGTTTCCTCTTACTGTTATAGGATCTGAAGAGCGAATCTTCATCTCAAGTTCAGCAAATGAGCCTGATGCAAATGGAGCCATGCCAAACAGTGCCTCTGAAAAACAAACAAACAAACAATTAAATAAACTGAGATACATATACTCAAGAATAACATATCATAACCGGTAATTAGCAAATACACACACAGATCATGTACAGGACAGTGCTGAACTGTTTCACACACTAAGACTGCTAACTAATGAAATTAAGGTGATTCCTCAGAAATAAAAGTTGTCGAACGATTTTTTTTAATTTTCCCTAACAGCTCCCTACCATAAGTTGTTTCGAAAAATTCAATAAAAAAGATAGGTCACCATGCTCTGTAAAGAGATATGATGGACCAATGTTGCCCCATTTATGCCTCTAGCAATACCGATCACGCACGTCATTATTTGATCGGTTCATGTTTCTTTTCCCGGTAACCCGTGAAAGCAAAGTTTACAATTCTTCCAAAAAACTTGATAGGTTAAAGTCACCACCATATGGGAACACTTTAAAATAAAATTTATAAAAACGTCACACAACTTAATATGACACGGACTCAAAACGTTCCTCGCGTCCATGTTTTCAAGGTCATCAATTTGCTCCCACGAGTAACTGATTTGAGAGCGTTTTTATCGATATCTTTTTTTCCTGTCGAGGAATTTTTTTTAACTTTCTTAACTTAAAAAGCATTAATTTAACATCAAAATGATGCAATAAAAAATACAGGTCACCATGCTCGTTAGAGAGAAAAAGACAGTCGTATTTTCTAACGAGCTTGCGGGCCTTTGATAAAAAACATTCCATCCTCCAAAATGTGCGCGCGCTCATTTTGCTCATCCGCGCACGTTCATTGCTTATAAATTATGGTAATTCTCCTTTTGAAAAATACTCGTAAGACAATTAAATTTCCAGCTGCGTGTTTTAAAAACCGTTCACTAAAAAGAGTGTTGTTATCAACTGGCTGCCAAGAAAGGACTATTACGTGTGTTATGCGCAGTACAGGATGCGCAGTGCAATACTGAGGAATCACCTTAACAATCCCTGCCTCATGGAGCAGTCCATACTGTAGGTCCATAATGAATGTTAAAGACTACCTTTGTATTTTTGTTTGCTAGCAACTTTTTTATGACCTAGAAGAGGCTGCATGTGTGACTAAAAAACAAGACTTTCTTCTTTCTTTTGCATAATTATACTCCATAAAATATAGTAATTATTTTAATAACATATTATATTACATATAAATATAACAGACAGGCAAGCTCAATAGCAGACCTCTTGAGAACTAGAATGGCTTTAAACGGGAAATAAAATGTTGCATGATTGGGGACCAAAATTGATAGAAAGCCTGTCAAGGAATGAAACACTGAGAAGGGTAAATATCACTTGTGCAACTAACCATAGAGGATAACACCAACAGACCACAAGTCTACACTTGAATCATATTTCATAGAGCAAATCATCTCTGGTGCCTGAAAGATAGTACATGGTAGTTACATAAATATACAGCACCCAAATCAAAGGCACCTAAGAGTCATCTCGCGAATACAAAACAACGTAAGGTTAATTTTAGTTGTTCTTAATATTTTGTTATTAAGTTTCAAGCTTTTGATGATCGTTAACTTGACTTTTAGCAGCATCCCTGCGGTAATTAAATAACTTTAAAATAATGACATGAAAGCATCTTAGCGTGACATAAATATGCATTGGGTAAAAATGAGACAACAGGATGAAGTAATACACTGGGCAATTACCTACAAAGGTTTACAGCTGAGTGAGCGAGCGATGACAGCAATCGAGTGACACTTTCCCCTAAAATCCATTTGAAGTCCACAGATCGGTTTTGATTTTCCATATTGAGTTTAAGTCAAAGAATTGAAGAGTAAAACAGATTTAAAATGACCAAAACATCTTAGCATGACATAAATATGTATTGCGTGAAACATATATACAACTGGACGATGTAATACTGCACACTGGGGAATTACAAAAAAGTTTACATCCAAGTGATTAATTGAGTGAAAATTGTGCATATTTTCCACTGTAGACTTTATATATCTTGTTTAACACTTTGCATATTCACAAGAAATAAGCACAGCATGCACCTGGCTCTCAAAGGCTTTATAAGCTCTAAGTCATTGGGCCCGAACCTTTGTAAACAATCTATGGTATATTCCTGCCTATATTAAACTGGCTTAGTGTGATTGCCAAGTTAAGGCTGTGGTCAATAAAAACTTACTGCTTGTTATAATTAGCTTGGGGTTACATAGCTTATCTTTGCTTGCTGAAGCTCCAGAGTGGATGAAGTTGAAAACTCCGGCTCGGCATTTCATTGTGGATGGAAAACTTTTGTTGCTGTTTTCAAATTTATCTGGTGTATTGTGGATGAGGCCTTTAAATTAAATAAGCTACACTGTAGGTGATGTATCATAAATATATCAATAAATTATCCCTAAGCACACAGCACTATCAGTACACCTTTCTCACCATGTATAGAGGAGATCCCCTCATTGTTTGTGTCTCTTCTTCACTATGTAAGTACTGAGCAAAGCCAAAATCTATGTAAAAAAAATAAACAATGTCATGTCCATTTCAGCAACATCACATTTAACACTTACAAAATGTACATGAAAATGAAAAATATATGTTGTTCAAGTTCATCAAAAAAAGGTTTTGAAGTCTCCATGCAGAAATTTGGAAAGTGACTTTTTAGGCAACTTTCTTTAAAAACATGCGTTTCAGATGAGGTAAGTTTTATGGAAATTGGAGTTGCCAAAGTAACGTTATGACATCACTCCCTGGTTTATATAATACCGAATTACTTGTCATCGAGAAATAATTTTGGAAAACGCTCTCTGGATCTTCGACCTGACGTACTTGTCCTAAGGTCTACAAAATCTTACAAATTTCTGTGGAAGCGTTTTCGAGAAAATTTCGAGTGAAGTTTGAAGGTTTTAAAATACAACAAAAATAAAATTTTGAAATGTTATTAAAACTTATGTCTACAAGGCTTGATGAAATAGTATTTTGGTCTTAAATGAATTTTATACCATCCAATTACCTTGAGTGGAAATCTCTGCGAAATCGTCCATTTGGATTTATATAAATGTTGGCTTAAATATGAACTGGTCTCTAGTGTTATTTCGCGTTTTTATAAAAAATTGACCGTACACTTATGAAAATGGTCGAGAATTTAAAAGCGATAGATGAATTTTATTAAAACTTAGTCCTCATAAAGATTAATTAATATTCAATACAACTACCAAGTTTCAAATTCATGGAAATGCTCTAAGGCTGTCAATTTACGACCTCAACGTAGGAAAATATTGAGCTGATTTTCACGAAAGTGGTTTGTTGCTCTCATAATGCGACTCCATTGTCTCGAATTGCCATGCGATTGTAAATTTCAGTTCATAATTAATTCATAAACACTTCATTGCTTTGTTTTAAGTGTTACATGAATTCATGATAATTCCACAGCGATTTCATACAATGGAGATGCATAATGAAACAACAAGCCACAAGCGCCAAAATCAGCTCAATATTTCCCTGAGTTGGCACTAAAAATTGACAGCCTTAGAATGTTTCAATGAATTTGAAACATGGAGATTGTATTAAACATTAATTAATCTTCATGAGGACTAAGTTTTAAAAAATTCATCGATCGCTTTTTAATTCGTGACAATTATAATAAGTGTAGGGTCAATTTTTGATATAAAAGCGAAATAACACTCCAGGCCAGTTCACACAAGCCAATATTTTTGAAATTCAAATGAAGCGATTTCCTTGAGATTTTCACCTAAGGTATATGGACGGTATAAAATTCATTTAAGGTGATTCCTCAGTATTGCACTGCGCATCCTGTACTGCGCATAACACACTTAATAGTCCTTTCATGGCAGCCAGTTGATAACAACACTCTTTTTAGCGAACGGTTTTTAAAACACGCAGCTGGAAATTTAATTTTCTTACGAGTATTTTTCAAAAGGAGAATTACCATAATTTATAAGCAATGAGCGAGCGCGGTTGAGCAAAATGAGCGCGCGCACATTTCGGAGGATGGAATGTTTTTTATCAAAGGCCCGCAAGCTCGTTAGAAAATACGACTGTCTTTTTCTCTCTAACGAGCATGGTGACCTATATTTTTTATTGCATCATTTTGATGTTAAATTAATGCTTTTTAAGTTAACAAAGTTAAAAAAAAATTCCTCGACAGGAAAAAAAGATATCGCTAAAAACGTTCTCAAATCAGTTACTCGTGGGAGCAAATTGTTGACCTTGAAAACATGGACGCGAGGAACGTTTTGAGTCCGTGTCATTTGAAGTTGTGTGAATTGTTCAGAAATTTTATTTTAAAGTGTTCCCATATGGTGGAGACTTTAACCTATCAAGTTTTTTTTAAGAATTGTAAACTTTGCTTTCACGGGTTACCGGGAAAAGAAACATGAACCGATCAAATAATGACGTGCGTGATCGGTATTGCTATAGGCATAAATGGGGCAACATTGGTCCATCATATGTCTTTACCGAGCATGGTGACCTATCTTTTTTATTGAATTTTTCGAAACAACTTATGGTAGGGAGCTGTTAGAGAAAATTTAAAAAAAATCGTTCGACAACTTTTATTTCTGAGGAATCACCTTAAGACCAAAATATTATTTCATCAAGCGTTGTAGACATACGTTTTAATAACATTTCAAAATTGTTTTGTTTTTGTTGTATTTTAACACCTTAAAACTTCACTCGAAATTTTCTCGAAAACGCTTCCATAGAAATTTGTAGGCCTTAGGACAAGTACGTCAGGTCGAAGATCCAGAGAGCATTTTCCAAAATTATCTCTTGATGACAAGTAATTCGGTATTATGTAAAACAGGGAATGACGTCATAATGTTGCTATGGCAGCTCCGATTTCCATAAAACTTACCTCATCTGAAACTTTAATCTTTCTCTAGTACAGCTGTGACAATCGATTTTCCGTTGGATCGTTTGTGGTGGTACACAAGTTTCTCAAAGCTAAACGGTATCATCACTCAAAAACCCAGTCGAGCCACCTTAATTATCCATTGGATAACCATGCACTTATCCACTATGTTGTAAATATAATCCATTTTTGAACATTAACAATGGCATAATAGTCCCACCAAACACTATTTAATGAATACTACAGTATGTGTACATGTAATTGAAAGTTACCCTGAAAATTTGGAATATCTTCCCAATTTTTCTGAGACATTGTCGCATAAATTGCAAACTTCCCAAAATTTTAACTAATATTATCTGACATGTTTCCCGAAAATTTCCCAAGTCTTCCAATTCCGGCAGAATTTGTGTTTCTTTTTGTAGCTTACTAAGAGTTATCACCCCCTGTGCCATATCCCAAAGTGTCAATGCAACATCAGACATGGGTGAAAACATTCATACCTGCCAATTTCAGAACAGGATTTTCTGTTGATGATAGCAACAAATTTTGTGGTTTGAGATCCATGTGAGCAATATCATTTACATGCAAAAAATGAAGAGCAAGGGCTGGAAAAAAGAATGAAATATATTAATTTAAGCTCTAATGAAATGATTCTGTTAATATATAGTTTTAAGTAAGGGAGGACAGGAAAGCAGGAACCAGGAAGAATAGGGCAGAATCTGAGAGAAAAACGTATTTACAAGATGGCAGCTGAAGCAAGCAGATAAGTTGTTGCATTATTATTGTGTAATGTAATATTTTGCAATAAAGCAAACATGCAAAAAAGGAGAAAGATATAAAGCCAGTTACATGATGGGAGCAGGAAGTAAGGCATAAGTAGCTTATCAATGTTAGCCTAGGACAATGTTGGGGGGGGGGGGGGGGCCTCCCCACTCCAGGACCAGACTTCAACTCAAATTCCTAGGGTGGGGACAGCAATTGCAGTCAAATGCCTTACATATGCCCAGCCCCCGCTCCCACCCAGCTTGGGTATAATATTTCAGCCCCCTTATTTTACGACCTTGATAAAAAATACAAAAACACAACATAATCCTAATTAAGAAAGAAAAAGAAATCATTTGTGCTGGCCATTGACCAAAATGTCAGAAGGGAACCTCATTAAGAGACAGAACTATTATCTTTTAATGAGAAACAAATCACTTTAATTTGCAGTCTTGAATAACACCATGCTCAGATGACCAATTGAAGGGGTGAGTGGAATAAAGCCCTAAGTGAATTCTGATCAACTGCTAGCTTCTCCTTCCAGTTTGTCTTGTATATGCTCATATAACAAAGGCAAAATTTGGCTATAGATCAGGAGTCACTTGGGGCCTTATCTCAAACTTGAATAAGGCCTTCGCTGACTCCTGATCTGAAACCAAATTCCCGCTTTGTTACATGAGCATATACAAGACAAACTGGAAGGAGAATCTAGCAGTTGATCACAAGTCACTTAGGGCTTTATTCCACTCACCCCTTCAATTATGAATAGCATTCTATGTTCTATTTTGTAAATATCCCAGGCCTGAGAGGTCTGAAAACAGGTACAGATTTTAAAGAAATCTGAGAGGTCTGAAAATGGGTGTAATTTGATCTGAAATAGGTTCAGGATTTGGAGTACTGGGTGGCACAACCCCACTAAAAATTTCAAGGAGTATCCCATGGGTTTGTAATACATGTACTTAGTACTGTATATATACTGGCACACCTAATTGTCGTAAAAATCGCCTGGCGATATCCTCAGGTAGACCTCTTCTACTGTGAATAAACCTGGACAAGTCTCCTCCACTGCAGTATTCCATAATTAAGAAAATATATTCATCATTCCACTAAAAGAAAAAAAAGAAGATGAATGAGACCATTGAAGGACTGGGAGCATGCATGTAATTATTTGACATTGTCCACTCAGAAATTGCTAAAATAATGGTTGGTTAATGTTATTTCAGTGGAATCCTGACTTTTCAAACCCTTGATTTTTTCGAACCTCCTGATTATTCAAGCCAAAACTCCCATCCCTTGGATTTGATTTCAGTCAATGCAACATTATTAATTTTTGACCCTTTGAACTCCATCTTTTTGTAACCAATTTCCATTTCCCTAAGAGGTTTGAAAAGTCAAGATTCCACTGTACTTGACTGAGGTAAACAAAATCCATATTAAACCAAAACATCCCACATCTTTAGCAAAAAAAATTATTTTGACCTCCAAATAGTTATATGTACTAGAGGGTGCTTATTACCAAAGATGCATTTTGTCCTTTTTCGTGTAAAATACAGGATCTTCTTACCTGATTAGATCTCTTATGATTGTGTGTTTTTTTATTTTTCTCACTCAGATTTGCCCATTTTTGGCATGTGAACTACAAATAAGTTGCAAAACAATATTCAGAATTTTTTTCTGTTGTTATGCTATACATCTGGGGTGGAAATAACGGCCGGTCAACGGACAATGTCCGGCCTGATTGGGGCTTTGACCGGTCGAACGTTCGTCTTGCCGGTCATGTTGACCGGTCACATCCATAGTGATCCTTTCAAAGCTTTAGAAATACAATAAAATAGCTGTTGTTTAATATGCACTTTAATAAATATCGCAAAGTTATCCTAGAGTTATCTTAAAGTTACCCGTAAAGCTACCGTAAAATTATCGCAAAGCGGCTACCGTAACGTTACATTAACCGTAATTTCCCCTCGAAACTACCGTGAAGTTATAGCAAAGGTATCGTAATGTTATTGTAAAGTTCCCGTAAAACTACCGTGTAGTTATGAAAGCTACTGTAAAGTTATCATAAACGGTTACGGTTACTGTAACGTTATCGTAAAGTTCCCGTAAAACTACCGTATAGTTACGAAAGCTACTGTAAAATTGTCGCAAAGCGCCTACCGTAACGTTAGATTTATCGTAAACGGTTATGGTTACTGTAACGTTATCGTAAAGTTCCCGTAAAACTACTGTATAGTTACGAAAGCTACCGTAAAATTGTCGCAAAGCCCCTACCGTAACGTTAGATTTACCGTAACGTCCCCGTGAAACTACCGTAAAGTTATAGCAAAGGTACCGTAACGTTATTGTAAAGTTGCCGTAAAACTATGAAAGCTACTGTAAAGTTATCGTAAACGGTTACGGTTACTGTAACGTTATAGTTATGAAAAGCTACCGTATAGTTATCGCAAAGCTACCAAGCCGTTATCGTAAAGTTTCCGTAACGTTATATCATAAAGTTGCCGTAAACTACTGTAAAGGTATCGCAAAGCCATCGTAACGTTATCGTAAAGTGCTGGTAAAACTATATAAACCGTAAAGCTACGGTAAATGGCTATAGCAAAGCTACCACAAACGGGGGTTCGTTCTACTTGACCGGCCAGAAATGAAGTATGACCGAGCTAAAATTTATTTGGCCGGTCATCTTGACCGGTGGACGTCCCAAAATTATTTCCAGCCCTGTACATGATGGTATACATGATGGTATGTTCGTTTGGGTCATTGACATGGGTCAGGAGTATTGCGGTCACATATTTTCACGGCCAATCTGCTTTGTAATGGTGTTGAAATTACGCTCTGAATGTACAATCAAAGCACTAGAGGGCCAGAACTCTGCTTTTTTCAGGTGAAATGAGTAAAATTCCTTAGGGTTAGTGGAAATTCGACAAAGGTTTGTGATATTATTCGTTGTACAATAAAATGAAGTGAATCTGAGTGAGAAAAAAATTAATACAATCTAACAAGCAACATAGGTCGGTTGCACTTACTTCAAAGTCTTTTAATTTGACAATATGTTCATGATCCAATTTTTTTAGTAATTCAATCTCAGTGAGTAAATTCTCTGTTGATGTCTTGCTTAGCGAATGTTTTTCAATGCATTTAATTGCAACTACATCTCTGGTGTTGCCCTGCAAGAAGAAATAGAATACCACACTTAGAAAGCCTCAATTCAATATAACAGGATGACTTTTCTTCTTTGTAAGTTAAGAGTATGTGGGGAAAACATCCCTTTGTATATCAGGACTGTTTAACAAGCAATCGATCAAGAATGAAGACTCTTCTTAATTTAATTTAAGGTAAGGAAATGAAAATCCTGAAGGTTTACTGCCTAATAAGAGTCAGTAATGAAGAGATAAAGGAGGGTGCCTGGAAAAAAGCCCTAAGTGACTTCTGATAAACTGCTAGATTCTCATTCCAAATTGCATTAAATACCCTTGTGAAACACAGGGAGAATTTGATGTTATATCAAAAGTCACTTAGGTCCTTATTCTGCGCACCCCTTCTTGGTGAACAAGTAAGATACAGGCAATGGAAATGGTTAGGTCATGTTTTAAGAATGACACCTGACAAAAACCCCAAGATCACACTAACATGGGCACCCAAAGGCAGGTGTAGGAGGGGATGGCCAAGAGAGACGTGGCAGAGAACTGTCAATAAAGAAAGGACACAGCTAGGATTTAGAACCTGGAGAGAAGCAGAGACTGCAGCCAAAGACAGAACAACTTGGAGGGGTAAGATTGAGGGCCTTATTCTCCACTAGGAGAGACAGGATAGATGACGATGAAGTTAAAGTTGCACACAAACCACAGCTGGTCCACTCGGTGGAGCTTAACCTGAAGCAACTAGGAATATTGCTACTCCCCCCTGGATGGGATGCTAGTCCATCGCAGAGTGACCAGGTTTATATACATGAAGCAACTAGGGGTATTACTACTCCCCCCTGGATGGGATGCTAGTTCATCACAGGGTTACCCCTAGCATTTTGTCGCCTGTACCCATTTGTACACCTAGGTGGAGAGAGACAATGTGGAGTAAAGTTTTTCATCTAAAGAAACAACACAATGGTGAAGACCAGGCCTTGAACCTGAAGTTCTGAAGTCCAACATGCTAACCACTACATAAACGGCTTCCACAAACAGTTCTTTGCATATCATTATCTGGACTGTTTAATAAGCAATAACAATGATCAAGAATGAAGATTCTCCTTAATTCAATCTAAGCTCAGTTTTCAATCTCATAGCCACCCATTTAATACATGCCAGTTGAACTAACTGAAAATGAGCTTGAAAATGATGGAATGATTGCAGGTATACATAAGATAAAATCAGCCACAAATAGTGAAGGATTAAGGGGACATCAACTTACAGTGTATATAAAAAAGTTAACATATATGCAATGTGAAACAGTCCTTCTGAAACTACACTGTGTAGTGAAAGTCTTTTCTTATGTATTGCAACTTACATGTTGCTCATTTGAAACAATAGTTAGTGACTGTTTCAAAGAGCTGGAAATAATTGGTCAGAATATTTAAGATTATCCTAGCCATGTTACACAACCGGGATGAAAACTAAAACTTAATAAAACAATAACTGTTTTAAATAAAGTGACAGAGTGAGATTTATTTGAGATATTCTAGGTTTTCTAAGCTGTATAACATGGCTTAACTTTGAAAGAGATCGAGTAGCCCATAACATCGGCTGCCAATGTTTAAAACTGTTGTAATACAGATTAATACATCTTTATTTTGACTACAAAATTAGAAAAGAATGTCTTACAAATAATTTCGATGGACTTTTTTTATTGCTGTAAGCTTTCTCTTCAACAGTAACAGTGCAATGAAACGAAAGTAGACGGCCAAGGATGGGCAAGTAGCCAGCTGTTTTGGCCGGTTACTGGCCCTTAATGACAGCACTGGATACAGCTAATACTGATGTAATTTCATAAATTTACTATACAGTACTTGCATAAAATGGAGCGATTTTAGAACATCCAGCCACTTATTTACATATCCCTAAACGTTTTATAGAACGAAGCAGATGAAAACAGAAGGATCCATTCTTATTCAACAAGATGCAAATAACTGACCGGGTATTCTACAGTTTAGCCCAGTGACTGCCTTTGTCCAGCTGGAAATTGTATTGTGTACTATAGAAAAATTCATTGCCTGACGAGTGAATTCCACGTTAAATTTCACGCGAAAAACCGATATCGCCCGAATCGCGAAGCGATGAGGGCGATATCGGTTTTTCAAGTGAAATTTAACGTGGAATTCACGAGTCTGGCAATGAATTTTTCTTGAATCGCATATGTCAAAGAAAAACAAAGTTTCCAGCGAGAAAGCCATTTCAAAGCCAACTGTCAAGAGCGAGCGAATAGAAATCAAGACCGATTCAAAATCACGAATTTGAATCACGCGCCGCGGTCAGGAGAAAACCTTGTGGAAGCGACAAATTTTAGTTTTCTTTATCAGTAAATGAAATTTTATGACTGAAATTGATGCTGTTTGTACACTTAACTACATAATGTGGACTGTGGAGCCGAACTGCGAACGTTTGTGGTAGAAATTAGCCTTAAACACTTCGGAAGTTTGTTATCGCTGGCCGGCAAATACGAATTTCATCACAGCGACAAGTAAACACCACGCAAAATGGGGAAAAACTTTTGGACAACGAAGAAGGCAAATTTGTGAGTACTAATGGATTATTTATTAAACATTCCGTAAAAAAAAATATGCTTATCTTATCGCGGTCGATCACTTCAATTCATAAGTTGACAAGGAAAGGATCCGGACGCACATCTCAGTCCGCTCGAACTGAAATATTTTACTGAAATATTTTCGCGACTCATTTCTAAGAATACCAGACTACTAATATTATTACTTAATTATTATTGCCTTTTGTACCTCTTATACTCTTTACACCGGAATTCTTTGAGACTGTACAATAGACAGGAGTTCGGATACAAGTTTTGGTTTGGAAATAAGAAAGTTCGCTGAAAGCTCTACTTAAGCTTCGGACAGCATCTTGTTTATTTTTAAAGCAACCAGACGGCCGTTTCGGTGTATAATGAAAATTACTTTTTATTAGCTCAGTACAAAATGCTTGTTTTCATAAACTTCTTTGTTTGATTTAGACAGGGCTTTTTTTCTAAGAATGAAATATTGGTTTTTGCAAGTAGCTCGCTCTCTTCTTGTAGGACTGCAGTGTGAATGGCTTCTTCACTCTCAAAAAAAATTCACATTTTGGTTGTAAGATTGAGAAGAACAGGAATTCACTCTAGATAAATTAATCATTTGTGAAAAGCACGTCTGTATTTTTGGCTTCAAATCAAAGCTCACTATTTTAAAAGAAAGTATACATAGTATATAAAGAAAGTACACAAACATCGTCCTTCGAAGATGCTTATGCAATATCAGTTCTCAGCTATGCAATTCCACGCTAAATACCCTCGCTTCGATAGCCAATAAGAATGCGAGTTTTCTTTGACGTATGCGATTCTATGTCTTATGACAGTCTTTGAAAACATTTTGAGAATAATTATAAAAAAGGCTGATGGAGTTTGCAACTTGTTTCAGTTTTGGTTTTAATCTGGAATCTCCTTGGCTTTTGTAACCCCTCCCCCGCAAAATGCCCAGTGGGTGTTAAGCAGGCACAGTCAGCAATTTGGAGAATAATAATTTCCGAAAGACCTCATGTCAGATGACTTAGGGCCTGAACAATCGATGAAAATCGATGATCGGAAAATCAATCGATCAATCGATCGATGACAATCGATTAATTACTGTTGATTAGCATTATTGGCACTAAATTCATGTCTCCACATCTTCAGGTATCGCGGGAGTGTATGCAGATCGTATATTATTTGTAACCCTCAGTAGCAAAGTTTGAGAATTGTTCATTGATGTGGCTCCGTGAAAAACAGCACAAATAATTAAGACAATTAACATATCTCGGTGTCAGTAGTACAAACGTGATCGATTAAGCTTCGAGTTCATTGCTAGTGGTATAAAAAAGGACATGCTATCACGACTCCCACTCGTCACAAAAGTGTTTCACACCTTGCCTAATTTGCCAGCTGTTTCGTTGAAGCATAACAGTGGGGTTTGTTTTTCTTACATGCAAATCTGTAGTACGTTTCTATGAATTTTAAACTTGCGCAAAACGTGTGGAAGAATAAACAAGTTAACGTATTGCTACTCGCTAGTTTTTACTCAAATAAAAAGCAATGATATCAAAATGTGTAACTTTATTAGTACTCGATGAAATTGACAAAAAATTGAAATGTTTGACTGAATAGGTAATCAATTGATATTGCATATTGATATCAATCTATTATGTTAATTGATCGATTCCCATCGATTATCGATTGATATTGATAATCGATGATAATCGATGTAGTTAATTGATCGATTTCCATCGATTATCGATTAATATGGAATTATCAATATCAATCAATTAATTGATATCGATTGTCATCGATTGTTATCGATTGCCATCGATTATCGATTTCATCGATTGTTCAGGCCCTGGATGACTCAAATGCCCGGAGATGTCCTTGGGGAAAAAACCCAATCCCGTGACTCGTGTTACAAAGAAAAGCTTCCAATTTCCGTAACATTACCTTCTTAAATGCCTTGTACACGCTTGCGTATGTTCCTTGGCCTAGCTTTTCAGTCATTACATAGTGCTCTAACCTCGGAGGCGGAACAACGCGAACAGAGGCGCCAGGCGCCGCCATCTTGCTTATTTACAGCTGAGCCCGTGCTCAATAGTACCGCTGTATAAGGCAGATGTCAATGCTGAAGTATGTTGCCAAAAATAGAAATGAAATACAAATCTGCAACCTCCACAAAACCTGGAGCTGAAGGAACGAAATGGTGCAAGTGAAAGATCCAGTTGTGGATACATGGCGCAAAATTATACAAAACACCCCCGAGAGGAAAGACAAACCTTGGGTCGTGTTTCGCCACGGAACTTGTGTGATTCTCATGAATGGTACGGCTAGCAAGGAAGATGCAACAACGAAAGCTACTCAGATCATCTCACAATATGGGCCGGTTTTTGCAGGAACTCCCGCAGCAGATTTTAACGTCATCGAAAACTCGGCAGCGGAAGGAATTATCGTAACTGGTTGGCACAATGATGTTTTGAATTTCGTCGGAAAGGACGAGGACGGAGGTAACCCATTTGTAAATGCTCTGGTCGGAAGAAGCAAGAGAGATCAAGATGGAAGAAATCCGGAGGTTTTACACGTGGAATATCAAGGTTAAACACGCACCAAGGTCATTAACAAATGAAATCCCTGGTCGTGAAGAAATCCCTGCAACATCATCGAAGGAGAGATTATCTTAACAGTTCTTCTGCAGTTTTAGGAGGGGGACATTGGGAATTTGCGGTGTTGCGGTGTTGCTCATTTTTTTATGCGGTGTTGCGGTGAATAAAATCCCCAGCTTGCGGTGTTGCGGTGATCTCAAACCCTACGGTGTGCGATGTTTGCGCTTTAAAGTCTGCGGTGTTCGGTGGAACGAAATTATCTGCGGTGTTGCCGTTTCCTGTTTGACCCTAAATTTAGCCTCTTTCCATGGCGATAGCGTGAAATTGTTTGATGTCGGCCCGACGTTTTTGCCTGCGTGACATACCTCGCGACATAGCCCCTTTAAACAGTGGCTGAAACTTAGGTACTAGGTCAAGACGAGGTGCCACGGGATAAGGAGACGCACTATAATCTATGATTACTACTAGTTTATTCCGTACTTATTTATGAAAAGCACGTACCATTATGTTTAATTTGTAACAAAAAGCAGTCCAATACTGTCTAGTTAATCTTCAATACGCTGCTGGTCGCCAATCCTAAGCCTTTTCCATTTATAAGTAACTTGACAAAAATATATATTGCGGTGACGGTGTTTCGTCGACTTTTCTTGCGGTGATGCGGTGTTCGGTAATTTTTTTTGCGGTGTTGCGGTGTTTAGAGCCCCCCAATGTCCCCCTCTTTTAGACACTTCAAACTTTTTTTGGGCCATTCCATTTAATGTCCGCACCCCCCCCCCCCCCCCCTATTGAAGGGTAGGGAAATCCTAGGGGGAGGGGAGGGGGTTCAAGAGTCATTTCTGAAGGGGTAACTTTGTCGGAACCTTTGATCAATCAACAACATCTTCCTTTTTCTGAAGGGGGAAATGTGTCGGCACTTTGATTTTTTTTTCCTAAGGGGTAAAATTCATAATTACCCCTCAATAGGGGGGTGCGGATATTAAATGGAATGGCCCTTTATAGAGTTTTTGTAGATTCGATATCCGAGTCTAGTAAAGTGATTGCTTTCTTCACAAAATTGTAAGCTAAAGGATGGAGACGATCGAAACAATATACAATAAAACAGCCATAAGAAACACGATTTTTGGTATTAATTTTTTCAGTAGAAAAAAACTGAAGTGTACCTCGTCTTACCCCCACCCTACCCCTATTGAGACGAATGCTATACCATCATGCTTTATGGGTTGCGAGTTCAAGATGGCGGCGTGAATGGAGGATTTTTTGGCCGCAAAACTATGCCTTTTTCTGTCAAAAGAGGACGTGTATAGTTCTGCGATGTAGTCAGAAAGTCTCTTCATCATTGCGTGGTTGGTTATTGTAATAACCAGTGACAGTTTTGGCCATTTGAAAACTGAATTCAATTGAAATGGCGGAAACAAATTTCAAAGGTCTTTTGCAAATCCACTGCCAAAAAGCAAAGGTCGAACTACCCAAGTACAATTGCACGCAAAGAATGCAGGGCAGTAGTCTAGTTTTCTTAGCTAATTTGTCAGTTTTGGGGCGAAATTTCACGAGTGAAGGTGAGTTCAGTACCAAGAAGCAAGCAGAAAAAAACGCGGCACAAGTAGCTTTGCGTGAATTAGGGATTCTTGGCGCAGAATTGATGTTAAAATCGCCAGAAAATGATCCTGCACGCATACAGGCTGTCATTGTAGGATCTGCCAAACAAGAGGTAGGTCAGTCTTGTGGAGAAATGAGCTCTGTGTCAACATTACCAGCAGGAGAAGTTCAAGAAGATGTGCAACCACCCTCGATTTCTTCACCAGAAGTGTGTGAAAAAACTTCCATCCCAGAACCACAGATTTCTTCTCCAAAGGTCCACAGAACCTTCCCTCCTAACACCCAGACTCCTGTTTCAACAGTAAGTCACAATCCTGTATCATTTAAGAATGTTCTCCAAGAAAGAGCACAGAAAATGGGGCTGGCTTTCCCCCAGTACGAGACAACACAAGAAGGTGAAGGGTTTGTATGCACTGTGACCTTTAATGAACAGTGTTTTAAGAGTGCAGGGTGTTCACCCAGCAAAAAAATGGCTCAGCAAAGTGCAGCTGCTGTAGCCATTACAGTGTTAACTTCACAACAGGGAACAGATGGAAGATCTCCAATACTTGAAAGCAAAGCACCTCCAATACAGACTCCTCAAGCCACAATGCAGACTGCTGTAGCCACTCCAGAAATAATTGATCCAAAAGTGTCTTACAAGAATCTTCTTCAGGAAAACTGTCAACAGAGAGGAAACAAACCACCAGCATACTCAACAACTTGGGAAGGTGCGCTTAAAGGGTTAAGACTGGTTACTACTAGCGACGTAATCGGAAGTGCAGTCAGAAGCATAAGGAGCCTTACATTCTAGTGTAAATTAAAAAAATGGAGTTGCAATCATAATCAGAAACTCAACGGAATCAGAATCAGAAGGATCAGAAGGTTTCCTTTTTCTTTCAACTCCGCTTCTGCTTCCATTGCTTACTATTCACTTCCATCATCTTGATTTTAACTAGATCATAAGGTTCTTGTGATCCTGATTCTGCTTACACTTTATATGATTCCACTTATAATTCTGGTTACGTTGCTTATGTTGCTAGTGGGAACCAAGCTTTATAAAGTACACCCTAGCAGAGTATCCTATCACAATTAAGTATTTACTTGCTGCTTACCAACATTGTCACAACCTGATAGTACTTTTTTTATTATTATTATTATATTTTTTTTTAATTATTTTATTGCTTATCAAAATAGTTTGCACAAATATGTAGTACATATAACACTACTATTCTAATACTATCATGCATACTAACACACACACACACACACAAAAAAACCTGATAGTATGTAATATACATTGTACCTAAACTTGAAAAGCTTTTGTTATTGAAATATCAGTTTTTTAACCTTGTCACATTATTTTCTCTTGATCTAAGGATCTGGATTTATCAGTGTTGTTCATTTTGGTGATATAACTGTATCTTCCAAGCTGCCATGCACCTCCAAAAAACAAGCAGAACAAATGGCTGCACGAGAAGCACTTCTGGTGATTGGTGTTTCAAATCCAGAGCATATCTATATTAACAAGGAAACAAAGAAAAACAAGTTGAAAAGAAAGTTTGTGCCAAGGGCTGGATATCAGAGAACATCATGGGTGCATTTCCGTGCAGGGCAAGGACCGCAACCAAGTGAATGGTCAGCTTTAATCTTTCAAGTTTCTTTTCAGTTGACAGAACACAATTTGAAATTCAATTATTAATTAATATAAATGAGGTACTTACCTTCTGGCAATCAAGTCACACTTTTGCTTTATATGTGCCATCTGAATATACACATGAGTTACATTGTGTGTAACTTGAAAGTGTATGAACAGCTGTCATACCAATTGGGACAGTTGTCTCATGAGAGATTAAAAAAAAACTGTAAACATTCATGATTACTCCACCCTTTCATAAGACGTGAAATAGTTAATAACTATTCACTGAAGTGGAGGTGGGTAGTGGTGGATATTTACCGAGCCACAAAGCTGAAACAGTGAGATAATATTATTAATGAAAATGATGCTTTTTTTAGGCTCAGGAACTAAAAAAAAAATCCCAGGCAAAATAAGATTAATGATCATTGTATCAGGACAGTAACACATTTATTATTTATTATAATAAATTGTTCTTTATTTTTTGAGTGAAATGAAATTGGTGCAGGAAGATGTTTTTCACACACCACTAGGGCCTGGGTATAGGTAATGTAAACCCTAAAGGCGGGCAGTTGCCATCACTGATCTTCGTCTTTAAAACTGAAATCTTCTAAGATTTCAGTTTTGGCTGCTGTGTAAATATAATGTGCAACCTTGTAATTTTGTTAGCAATTTCCCCAGTTTTTAGCATTGTGATTATGTGTACAGTTTTTGAGTTCACAATAAGGGTCAGGCTGTCACAGCTACCAGTGGTGTGTGAGAAAGTGTATTTTATAGAAAGCCCATCAGCACAAAGGGCATCTAATAATGTGAGTGGTAACAATAAGAAAGACATTTAATTTAATGTCACATGCATATCTTCCTTTTTGTTATTCAACAACAGGGGAGATGCTGATTATTTTTGGGAACAAGCAATTGCCAGTAAAAGACAGAAGTTGGATCCAAGTGAATCTCTTAACAGGAGTGGACATTTTGGAGCAACAACATTTCCTCTTCCACTTGAACACAGACGGGACTTGACTGTTGGTGAAATTTGGAAGGAGAAGAAAAATGTCGTTGTTGTTGGGGATGCAGAGTCATCATTTATTATGTATTGCACAGTTGCAGGAACTTGCAGCATTTTAAACACTCGAACAATGGAAGTTGTTCCGCTTGAACCTGGTAAAAGAAAAAACATTTTTTTTAAAAATTACTAAATCCTTTTATATACAGATGTAAACTGTTGCTTACTGTTTGTGTGTACATGTAATGCTTGGTGTTGACCAGTCATCACTGAAAAATTCTGGGCAAGAATATAAGTTTGTTGTATACAGGGTTACCATGGGAACATGTTTTTTTCCCTTTTTAAAGAAGTATTACATAATAATCCTATAAAGTGATCTTTTGGATGAAAATGGTTCATTTTTGTATTGACAGATGTAAAATAAAACAGCATTACTATGTTTAGGTTAGTTTAGCTCTACATGTAGTTATAGTGTAACCGCAAGAACTGGTTGATTGAAATGAAAGTCTGCATGCAAAAACGTTTTTAGTGACTTTTCAGGTCATAGTCATATTGATTAAATAATCAGGATTTTTTGGGAAGGGTTAATTGTATGTCTTGCAGTGACAATCAACCTAAACAACTTACAGTAAAATCATTCAATAATTTTTAAAAAGGACCAAATTTCTGGTGAGGGTTTCTTTCAAGACCCGACCCAATGTCACTTTTTCAAACATGGACTAAGTTGTATAATTATGTTGTAGTTAAAATTTTTCAATAGGTGATTTTTTTCCTAACTAGGTAGGTAATTTTTTCCTATTAAAAAAAAAAAACAAGATAAAATAACTCACCCCTCCTAATTCTCATATTACCCCCATGATGCCTTACTTAGTCTACTTCCCTCTACCTACATGTACCCCCTGGATTATCCGCATGTGAAATTATGAAATTAATAACCATTACACCACACATGACAAGGTTGACAAATGGCTTAAACTTCTTTGTATTCTTGCATATTACTGGTTCCAGTCTCCCCTTGGCCAACATTTAATTTAAAACTAACTAACAACATTTAAAACTAAAACTAGTTTTCTTAGAATGCCAATTTTTATTTGTTGTGTTACTCTCTGACTGACATATATATATATATATAATTCCCTTTTTTGACCCTATTAACAATTTCCAACATCTTAACACAAAGTAGCTAACCCTAACCCTAACACGAAGCTAACTCTAACCCTAAGCTAACACTAAGCTAACCATAACTAGCCCCGTAAACCTTAACACAAAACTAACAGTAACCCTAACACAAAGCTAACCATCGCAGATAACCCAGGTTTTATGTCAAATAAAGAAACAGGTAAACTAGGTAAAAAAAAAAACCAAGTTAAAAAAGATTTCACTAGAACTTCAAAATTGGAAAAAAATTACCTAGCGAAAAAAAATTAAGCTTAACCTAGTGAAAAATTAAATTTACCTGAAAAAAAAATTACCTGCAACAAATATATTAAATCTGTCATCTGTTTTTAAAAAGCACACCTACTTGGGAGGTATATATCCATCATTCTTCTCTACGATTTTAACCCTTTCAGTCTCAGAGTCAATTATGGAGACATGCAATGCAGTTCTAACTTTTGAGTCTGCCTACGAAATCCTATGGTGTGACCATTCAAATGAAACCTCTTTGGTAGTACTTTTGCATGGTACCATTTCAGGGGCAGATCCAGGATTTTGTAATGGGGGGTGAAATTTCAAAAAAAAGAAAAAGAAGGGAAAAAAAAGATATCAGAGAAATAAAATATTATTTATTTGAGAAATTCTTTAGAAAAAAGAAAGAAAGGGTCTCAGAAAAGGGGGGTGAAAATTCACCCATTTCACCCCCCTGGATCCGCCCCTGCATTTTTTTAAAAATATTTTACAAAACAACATTTGGGATTTTTCTTGAATTTTGATTTTTGGCACTCTTGGGAGTTGAAGAGTTCAAATAAGTATAGAAAGCAGATGCAATGGTCAGAAAGACAATGCTCAAGAAGAAAGGGAAAAGGTGTTACTTTACAAACAGTGAAACAACAGTGATTTTTGTGTATTTTTTTGTCATGTTTAGGCTGTCGTATAGTTGGTCTTGATGCTCAGTATTCAAATCACAATGGTAAAGTGACTCTTCAAGCCGAGAGGTGCGCTGATGTCATTTTTCCTGAAAAACCAGATCCTGTGCTCACAAGCTGTGGTGTTGTACTTCTGTATCAAGATCCACACTCAAGGTAAGTAACTTAATACCCCTAATGTTAACTTAACCCTTCCTGTTAACAGTTATCATGACCTAATTCTTATGCTGTGTTTACATCAGCACCAAAATGTTTCAACAAAAAACATGTTTCCCATAAATATGTTTGCAATTTCATTGTTCACATTAGTTGTTCATTTCAAAACATGTTTCACGCCTGCTTCTATAATTTATGCTGTTTCATGAAACAGGCATATTATAACAAAGCTCGCATAAAATCTTTATAATGACACATGAACTGAAAATGAAATAGAGCTCAAATTTGCTGCTGCACTTGTCAAGCCCACCAGGAACGAAGGACATTGCAGCATTTAACAAGTCAAGGAGACAACATTTGCGCTTAACAAACAACAACAACAACAACAACAACAATTTATTCTTTGTACAACAAGAGTTGGGTGATTTGCATTAATTGGTTTGCCCTGCAAATAGCTGGAAAGCTAATCGTGACAGGGCAAAACAAGTACATGTACATGAATATCACACATTATCTAATAAGATCAAGAACCTTATATTATTTCAAAGCCTTGCAGATTGCACTAAAAATAAATAAAAACACAGAAGTTAATTGGTCTAACTAACACAGCGCTTACTGACCTTCAGTGCGTTAAGACAAGGAGTCTCTGACTATAGCAAGTGTATCTATGTACCTAATTATTAATAATCATGGGAATTTGAATATAGTTGTTACAGGTAACTTACTCTTTTGAAAACATTCTTAGGAAGATCCGTTATATAGCGTGGTATTGCTTAAGTGTTTTGTCTGGCTTAGACAAGTTCACATCGATGTGAACACTTTTTCTTTCTTCCCTAGAGCCATTAACTTATGGAGTAAAGTAACAATTGTGCCTTCCTGCCATCACTTTCTTCTAACTTGTATTCTTACTACCTTAACAAACTCCCAATGTACCCCCCAGCCCACCACATTTATAACTCCTTTTACCCACCCCATGTGCACTGATTGCAAATTTATGAAAAATATTAGGCTAATAATTATATTCTTTGTGTTTATGTGTTGGTATTTTGCTCGGGAAAAAAAATGCATAACTTACAAAATATTAATGTACCTATTACCATCTCTGTGCCAAAATAGACTAGGTTATTATTTTAGATATCAAGGCAAAAATTAATTCTCACTAAGGGACCGTTCATTATTTATGGGAGGGGGGGGGGATGGGTGAGAAAATGGGGGGACCTGAAATTTTAGCCACTGCAAATGGGGGGGTCCTGGGGAAATTTTTTTGTTATGGAGGGGGGTCTTGAAATTTTAAACAGATGATGTCTTTAATAAAAAAGCGAAAACATAACTACAGTGTACCAATAAGAGAGGCGCACCCCAGATTTCATGGCTGGGAGCCTTTGGGCTCTATGATTCTTCTAAGAGCACAGCCTTGCACAGTATTTTGGTGCTGTCATGGAGCATGATTTATAATTTTAATTTCTTTATATTTTTACTGCCATAATTGTACACAACATTACTTAAAGTTTTAACCCACCATTAAACATATTAAGCTTACTGGATTATAACAGTATTAAACTGAGGGTTTTAGTGATTGACGTTAAAAGTATTAATTAGTATTTGTAACCCTAGCCAAAGGAATTCTCCTTATCTGCTACGTGGACATTAAGTTGAACAGTTCGTCCTTTGTCATCCTTCATCCTTTGTCATCATCCATCCCCAGTTTCTGGGTTGCTCAGTAGCAGTGGTTTTGTATATTGCAATAAATTTTTATATAACGGTAGCCCAGCTGAGTCTTGGTTGTGATAGTAATAAACAACTATTAAAGTCTTAACTCTAGTTCTTCAAATGCACAGTGGACCAAGTGGTTGAATTTCTTCGATAAAGAAAACCACACAAGAGTTAAAATGCCTAAGTTGTAATAACTATTTATTAATACATCTACTGAAAATTATTCTAAACCTTTTTTCATTTCCTGTTACAACAATTTGTTATCGTTTTGTTGCTTTTATGTCTGGTTTATATACTAGATTATGTCTGGTTTATACAGGTTTATGTCTCCTCCATACCCCGTCCCATCAAATCCTCACTCCCATCATACCCCAGGCCCATCATATCCTAAATTTACACCTATATGCTTAAAACTAAATATGGCTTTTACCGCACGCGATGGTAAAATGCAGTTAATGGAACGTGACGCCCCAGGGGTGGTAGCATGAGCAAGCCTTGCTCTGTGAACAGTGTATTTCAACGCATCTATTCATAAATGAATGCCTCCTATTCATATATTTAGTACAGTCGCCTTTAGGTCCAAAGGTTGAACTGATAAGGTGTAACATAGCCTAGAAATACATCTAAGCCTTGCTCGCATTGGTTTCTTTATTCTGAAGCTTTATTCAGAGGGTCCACAATAGGTTTGGCGGGACGCGGGATTTGGCTTTTTTTCGCGGTGATATTCGGGATGCGAGCTGAAAACAGGGGCGGGAAGCGGGAATTTTAATAACGAGCGGGAGCGGTATTTCGTGTTTTTATGGTGTCGGGATGAGAGATTCTCAAGGAGAACAGAGCGGGATATGGGATTTCAATTTTCACGTGACTTCATAAATTGACCAGCCCAAAAACTGCAAACTGGTACAAAGGAACCTTTTGTGCGCTACCTGTGTCAGGTTTCAAGTAATGAATAGCAAAGGCTCTGTACCCTGTCAGGTCCTGTCAAACGCATTCATTCACAGGCTTCCCAAGCTACATACGTGGTGTATGCGACAGCTTGTGTATACAGAGAAATGTATGGGAAAATCACGGATTCTCTAAAATTGGGTAAATAACTATCTATTTTGAAATAAAGTTTACCTACCTCAAATGTGTCGCTTACTTGTGTCTTGTACCGAATTTGAAGCCATTCCGACGTCATTTAGCGAAGTTATTTGAAGTCGTTGTCTCCCCTTCTAAAAAGAAGGACTTTCCTTCTTTTTAGAAGGGGAAACAACGACTTCGAACAACTTCGCTAAAGGGCGTCGGAATGGCTTCAAATTCGGTACAAGACACAAGTAAACGACACATTTGAGGTAGGTAAACTTTATTTCAAAATAGATACTCCGATAGTTATTTACCCAATTTTAGAGAATCCGTGATTTTCCCATACATTTCTCTGTATACACAAGCTGTCGCATACACCACATATGTAGCTTGGGAAGCCTGTGATTCATTATCGCTTATCCTGCGGTAGTCTGCGGTAGTGTTAGACCCTATGAGGTCTGTGAGTCCTATTGTGATCTTGAGTGTTGGCCTCTGACATCTGTCCATTTTCGACATTTTCGACGCTTGCATCTGTATTTGACCTCCTGATCCTTCCTAGTCTTTCGATCTTTTCCAGAGCGCTTGGTTTGTTGTGGGTAGTCTGGTCAGTATGGCCACACCGGCTGGCGGTGATAGTGATGTACCGAACGAAGTATTCGATATTATAAATTGCGGGAATATATTATGAAAAGGGAGCGAGCGGACAAAGGAAAACAAAACAGAATAAACGTTTACAGAAAGAATGTAACAATCATTTGTGGTTATTTATCTGCTACCCATTGCATAAAGGTAAGCCATTTATGATCTTTTATGTGATGTTTATCTTAAGTTTCTGTGTTAATTATTAACTTAATAAATTAATAATTAACGCAGAAACGTCTTTGAAAAATGGGCGGGATCGGGATTTCCAGGCAAAAAAGGGCAGGATGGCGGGATTAACAGGAAAAAATGGGTGGGAAGGCGGGATCTGAGAACCCTATTGTGGACCCTCTATTCATGGTTAGTAATTTAGCACGTTGCGTCTAGTTAGCGTATGGTACAAGTGTACCTATTGGTCAGGCTCCGAGACACTGTCTGGCTATAAAAGCAGCAAATACAATAACTTTGGCTATTATGCTAGCAGTCTTGCACGAACGTGTACATTGTGTACCTTTGTAATATTTTGTTTAATTTCGTCATGGCACGCCCGCGTCCTCCACCTACAAAACCATCGCATGAAGATTTCTCGAAGCTGTCCTCCGAAGTTCTGCGCCTCCGTTTGCAGCAAATTAACCTGCCAATCACGGGATCTCGACCTCGTTTGATCGAGAGGCTACGAGCGGCGAAAACGGCCGCGAACTCCGTACAGCACGCCCAGAAAGCCGGTCACAAAAACAGGAAGGGTCGCCCTGCATCTGGACGCGTGGCCAAGAAACCAGCGGCGAAACGAACAGCTAAACCTCGCCAACACCGAGCAAACGACCCTGCCGCCCTTGCTGTGTCAAATGGTGGAACTCTTTCAGACGAAGAGCTCGATTCACGCTCTGATGCGGGGTCATCTGTAGACGAGATGTTCGAGGGAGACGGTCCCAACGATGTTGTGTTTACGCCAGCCCAGCTTTCGGCCATCCAGGACACCGTTGTGTCGTCCGTACGAGAGGCCCTCCAAAGCAGTTCCATTCAAAGCAGCGACTCCCAGCCCCGTCACTCTGCCGGTCTGCCCAGCCCTCGTCGATCCAATGTAGCGACTCCTGTGGGCCTGAACCGTCCCCTTGACAAGAACCTTGAGGAGAAAATACTCCGCGGTGAGTACGTAGATCTTTCTTTGTTACTTCCCGATTCGATTTATCGGTCCCAGTCCCCCGACCTGCAGCTCCGATACGCAGACTCCTCCCCAGGCTCTCACGGCGCCCCGATCACCTTGGTGAAGCGGAAAAAACCCGTAATTGACACTTTCCATAAGTGTCTAGACGCCTTCACGGCCTACATGTTGGTCATCGTTGAAGCCTCCCCAGGACGTTCTCGCGAGCTCATAAAGTACCAACAAATTATTAGCAAGGCTGTGACCAAATTCAAGGGCTTGGCCTGGCTCTCTTATGATGAGCAATTTCATCGTCGCATTGGCTACGATCCAACCATAGCCTGGGACACCATTGACCTCGAACTATGGACTGTCACCTTCTCTGGCCTTGCTAAGCCTCCTTGTTTCATCTGCTCTAGTCCCTACCACCAGCCGGATGACTGCCCCAACCAGGACAGCAGCAGCAGCAGCAGCAAGCCCCGCCGCCCAGGCCTGGTCTGCTTCGATTTCAACAAGCCCTCAGGCTGCCAACGCCGTTCCTGTCAGTACCCGCACACATGCCGCCGCTGTGGTTCCAATGGCCATGCGCTCTTCAACTGTCCCAGCTCCCGGCAGCCGCCCAGCAGCACCAAGCCAGCCAGCAGTCGCAGCAAAAAATAAGGTGGAACAGCGCCAACACAGCCTCCGCCCTACAGTGTCCACTCCCCTTAATGTAGATAGACTTGCATTTGAATTGCTTAATCACCCTAATAGATATTTTGTTAATAATTTACTTAATGCCCTCCGGTATGGTGCTCGCATTGGTTACACTGGTCCTCAAAAACCCCGGTTATCACGCAACTTAATTTCTGCCTCCCAACATCCCGAGGTTATCTCTGCAAATCTTAACAAGGAGATTCGGTTGGGTCGGGTCGCGGGCCCCTTCCCTTCCTCACCACTCCCAGACTTTCAATGTCACCCCATAGGTGTAGTTCCTAAGAAAAACTCCAGTGAGTGGCGAACCATCTATCACCTCTCTTATCCGGAGGGGGATAGCATAAATGACCATATCCCAAAGGATCCTTATTCCCTTCAATATGTACGGGTTGATGCCATTAACATACTACGGTCCTTAGGCCCCGGGGCATTTATGGCCAAAACCGACCTTAAATCAGCCTTTCGTCTTATGCCCATACACCCCGATGACTGGAACCTCCTGGGTATCTACTGGCAGTCCCAATATTACGTGGACCTCTATCTCCCATTTGGTCTCCGCAGTGCCCCTTACCTCTTAAATCAAATCTCGGATGCCCTGGAATGGATACTGAGGAACAATTATGGTCTCCATAATGTCATTCACATCTTGGATGACTTTTTTATTGCTGAACACAGTAAATTAGCTTGCTTGGGAAGCTTTAGTACCCTCCTAAAATTGTTTATGTCCCTTAGGGCTCCCACGGTCGCCGAAAAAACCCCGGGCCCCTCTCAAATTCTAGAGTTCATGGGCATTGTGCTGGATAGTAACCGTATGGAGGCACGTTTGCCCCAGGACAAGCTTGTCAGGATAAAGCATTTACTTGATCAGTTTAGCCATCGTCGTTCTGCGCGCTTAGTTGATCTTCAGTCCCTTATTGGCACATTGCAATTCGCGTGCAAAGTCGTAGTCCCGGGTCGCACGTTTCTACAACGCATGATTAACCTCACCCGGGGGGGTCACTAGCCGTTTTCATCATAAAATTATCCGCCTCAACAAGGAATTTTCCCGGGATATAACCATGTGGAAAGTTTTTCTCACCAATTGGACTGGGCGCTCCTTTTTTCTTGATTCTTCAGTCACCTCTTCTCCCGATATAGAACTCTACACCGATGCTGCCAGTACAGTGGGGTTTGGGGGTTACTTTAAAGGCAAATGGTTCCCAGGGAAATGGCCCTCAAACCTTCTCATTAACAAACAAAAGGGGATCAGTATTGAATGGCAGGAACTTTTCCCCATCATTATTGCATGCGCATTGTGGTATCCCCAATTTGCAGGCAAACGCCTCCAGTTCTGGTGCGATAATGAGAGCGTTGTCGCGATCATAAATTCTGGTCACTCTAAGGCTCCTAGGGTCATGGACCTTGTACGCTTCTTGGTACTAATGTCCATGAAACATAACTTCCTGGTTAGGGCCTGTCACGTCCCAGAGACTTTCAATGAAATTGCTGATGCCCTCTCCCGTTTTCAGGTCCAACGCTTCAGGGAACTCGCCCCCAATGCCGACCAGTCTCCCTGTACCATCCCGCATTCCTTAATGACCCTCTGAAGGATGAAGTCCTTAGATACACCAACTGGGCATTATCATGGAATACCAACCGTACCTATAGCTCTGGGGAGAAGAGGTTTATTCGGTTTTGCCTTATGAACCGGCTTTTATCCCCAACCGGGGACATTATTCCGGCCTCGGAGGGGACACTTATTTATTTTGCATCATATTTAGCCCGTACTGTGCGTCACAGTACTATTAAAACTTACCTTGCTGCTGTCAGGAACCTCCATATTGTCTCGGGGTACGATGACCCTTTACAGGGGCGTTTACTGTTAAAGAAGATTTTGCGGGGTATCCTTCGCTACCAGGGTTCCCCTAAGATCCAGCGTCAGCCGGTTACCCCCCGGGTCTTATTAGCCATTCGCCCTATCCTACAGACCTGGCTAGGGGCCACAGATTTTTCTATGGTTTGGGCTGCATTCACACTTGCCTTTTTCGCATTTCTCCGGTGTAGTGAGTTTACGTATTCCGGGGTGCATAACTTTAGATCGGGGTTTGACCTCGCAACAGATTGTGTAACTTTTTTCCCCAGTCTGGCTTGCCCGCAGCGCTTGCTCATCACTCTTAAGTCGTCCAAAATGGATAGTTTTAGGCAGGGGAAGTCCCTTGTGGTTGCCCGTTGCTCCTCGCTGTTATGTCCAGTCTCAGCTATGCAGCAGTATTTTCTTTTAGCCCAACCGTCCCCTGGGCCACTTTTTTTGTTCCGATCGGGCAACCTGCTCACCAGGTCCTCTGTTACGCATTTGCTTCGGGACTCCGCCCGTGCCGCGGGACTCCCTTATAGGAGTCTTAAGGGTCACAGTTTTCGCATAGGTGCAGCGTCTGCTGCGGCAGCCGCGGGCTTACCAGACTGGTTAATTAAGGTTTTGGGCCGATGGTCCTCAGACTGTTATCAGATTTATATACGCACTCCTGAATCAGTGCTCCTTTCTGCTGCTCCAAAAATGGCCAGCATTTCCAGCAATTTCTACCTAGGCTAGGTATATTAGTTGGCTAGGTGGTTTGCTTGGGGGGATGCATGCCTTGCATGCATCTGTGGCGTTTAAGTCTGCGTAGCAACTTCCCCCAAGCTCTTGGCATAGTTTTCTCGTGCCATATTTTACCTTGCCTTAATCTTGTCCAATCCAGCCCGTGCGGTGCTGGGAAGATAAGGAAGGCTCTGCCAATACTCTTGTCCTATTCCCAAGTGCAGTGGGAGATAAGTGAGGCTTTATTTTTTGTGCGTTTAACCCGAAGTCGCAAATAACGTTCCACAGGGCTGTGTCCCCCCATTACGCCAAACCAAATATGTTGTTGTTTTTATTATATGCTTTTGTCACGTTGTGTGACATTTATTGCGTTATGCAAATGCCAGGAACAGTGACATTAATATGGCTTTTACCGCACGCGATGGTAAAATGCAGTTAATGGAACGTGACGCCCCAGGGGTGGTAGCATGAGCAAGCCTTGCTCTGTGAACAGTGTATTTCAACGCATCTATTCATAAATGAATGCCTCCTATTCATATATTTAGTACAGTCGCCTTTAGGTCCAAAGGTTGAACTGATAAGGTGTAACATAGCCTAGAAATACATCTAAGCCTTGCTCGCATTGGTTTCTTTATTCTGAAGCTTTATTCATGGTTAGTAATTTAGCACGTTGCGTCTAGTTAGCGTATCATACGCTAATTTGGTACAAGTGTACCTATTGGTCAGGCTCCGAGACACTGTCTGGCTATAAAAGCAGCAAATACAATAACTTTGGCTATTATGCTAGCAGTCTTGCACGAACGTGTACATTGTGTACCTTTGTAATATTTTGTTTAATTTCCCACCCTCCCTCCCTTTGGAGAAGGGTTGTTTATGCCTCCTTCAATAAACTGGGGTCACTCCTTGTGGTGCGTTTAAGTCTGCGTAGCGACTTCCCCCAAGCTCTTGGCATAGTTTTCTCGTGCCATATTTTACCTTGCCTTAATCTTGTCCAATCCAGCCCGTGCGGTGCTGGGAAGATAAGGAAGGCTCTGCCAATACTCTTGTCCTATTCCCAAGTGCAGTGGGAGATAAGTGAGGCTTTATTTTTTGTGCGTTTAACCCGAAGTCGCAAATAACGTTCCACAGGGCTGTGTCCCCCCATTACGCCAAACCAAATATGTTGTTTTTTTTATTATATGCTTTTGTCACGTTGTGTGACATTTATTGCGTTATGCAAATGCCAGGAACAGTGACATTAATATGATATTACAAGCACAGTTTTTAATATCAAGACAGCAATACAGTCACCCCCAAATTTTCACCTACTTTAGATCTGAAAACCAACACGCTAGCCACTACATCATCGCGCCCCCACAAAAATACGGTATGGATTCATACAATACGACTTTTATTTTATAGAAATCAGATTAATAGTGGGGGGAGGGGGGGTATTGAAATTTTTCCCCAACAGAACAGGGGGGACCTGAAAAAAAATCCAGATTCACTAAGGGGGGGACATGAAAAAAAAAAATGGAAAATTTGTTAATTTCTCACCCATCCCCCCCCCTCGCATAAATAATGAACGGTCCCTAAGTTCAAGCTTTCTGACATTGTAAAATTAAATACCTGCCAACTATGATCATAAAATTATTGTAGATAACAAGCTGTCTAATTTCACTATGCTCAGTCACTTGTATGTGAGCAACATAATTACGCCCTGGCCCACTTGAAGTACATCTTTACAACACCTACCGGTAAATCCTTGTTCCTTCAGAATAAACATCAGGCCCTAGTTGTTCAAAAGGTGGATAAACTTATCCCCCAGTTAAATCACTATCCAGGGGATAAGCCCTAACAAAACCAATTGTGTTACCCACTGGATAGAGATTAATCCAATGGATAGCGCTATCCAGTTTTTGAACAACCGGGGCCAGAAAATTTCTTCCAACAATAATGATATGATATTATCGGATGCTATTACTGAAATGATATACTATTGATATCCATACGCAAAAAGCAAACTAGACAACAATATTTAAAAGAGCACTTTACCATATTTTTTGCTCAGGATCAATCACTGTTTCTATTCCTTTCTTGTTTGTAATTATGGTTTTCTCTTTTTTCTTAAAAAAAATGTAATTTAGTTTATAGGGCATGTAATTTAATAGTTTACCTATAATATCTTGCCCTTCTCCATTTGTTTGAATCTTGTTAGCTTCAAGACCGTTTGTAAAAAATGGAGTAAATAAAAAAAAATACAAAATTAATACCCTAACCATAGTTTGCTTTTTTGTTGTCAAAAAAAGTCTAGTATAGATGGTTTTCACTCACGCGACCTTCAGTCCTGTGGGACTCAAATGACATTAAGTAATGCTCCACATAAGAACTACAGTAAACTTCATTGTTCTGCAGCATTGGCTCTTTCTCACATAGAATTTCTTTGAGTTCAAGAATAGAGGAGCTGATGGTTCATAATTATATTTCAGTATAAAAATAAAGAAAACCCATTTGCATCAAATAAATTTTAGGAAATGTTTGTGCTTAACCAATCAGAATAGCAAAAGACAACAGCTAATAATTTTGCTTCTTTGATGAACTTCCTCAAATACAATTTCTTTTAAAAATTGCATGTTGTGCGATTGGGTCGCAAATTACTTGAAACCTTTAAAAAATCAGACAAAATGCAACTTGAACCTTAACTTTTTAGCAGTCTTTGAGTCTAGGCCAATGAGATCACTAGTTGTAACAATGAAAAAAGTTAACGTTCCATCGTGCATTGCCGTTAGCACTTTCCTTCTTATGGGGATCATTACTTAAAGGCCATGGCGACCATGCATGTTGGTGCACATAACAAAAGAAGTTCATTAAAATTCTTTAATTTTGTAGGTGTGCACCAACATGGCCGCCGTGACGTAATGTGAAAACCACCTATAAATTCAAACACAATGAATAAAATTAATTTTTTTCTGATTTCAGTTCACTTCAGGTACTTTTGAAAAGGTATCTTTCCAGTCAAGCATTCATCAATGTTGCAGCAGCTTTGGCACAATATTTTCGCCGTAGGACCTCAGGTCGACATGTGTGGCTTGATGTTGCAAGTCTTACAGAACACATTGGTAACTGGATGCTGGAAGAAGTACAAAACATTGCAACCATGAATAAAGAAGCTCTGCAACATGTGTTTTCGTACATGTGGAAGTTTAACGAAAGATGGTGTTCTGTTCTTAATCCTCCTCTTCCTCTTGACCTTCAATTACTCAAGGTTGGTATTAATAATAATAATGTTTAGTCACTACATTTTGCATTAAAAATTAATTACGTGTTTACCCTGTAAGCAGAGGTTATTTTTTTGCCCTATGTACCGACGTGTGAAAATTAACCTCTGCCGACAACCGGTTGATTTTTTGATCCACTGCTGTCCACCACCGTGGATAAATAAACTAAAAATAACAGGTTTCAAACCTGTTATGACTCAGGTGTTAAACCAATCATAATTGCTTATATTACATGTAAGTATAAACAGCCCAAAAGACAAAGTGCTTTTAATTTATCAGCCAAGGGGTCTGTATGGCTGGTCGTTGCATCTGGTTTCCCTATAGAGTGCTGTGACTACTTTTTTAAGTAGCTGGGGAAAAAGCAGTTTTATTGGTAGCATTCCCCTGCTTGTTGAATGTGAAAGTAGCCATGGCTCAGAAGTACCGGTACTTTGTATAGTTGCTGAGAGAAATTCCTGGGCCCCAGCCCTGAAATACAGCTAGCTATGTAGCTGCAGAATGTCATTCATAAATTAATGTAGAGTTCTGAAAGTAGCCCCCCCCCCCCCCACCCCTGAAAGTAACAGGTACCTGAAAGTAATGTTCCAACCTAAAACACCAAAGTGACATCTCCATGGAGATGGAATAGCTTAGTGTTTTACTGTACAATGCTGAAGAATCAATCAGAACGAGAGAATTTAAGTGACATTATGGTTATTCTGCAGTTGTGTTTACCATCATTTTTTCCTTCAATTACTCTTGCATTTTCGCTGCCTGAAAGTAGCGGCTACCCAAATGTTGCGGCCCCTTAGGCCTGCTAATTCCGAAAGTAACAGGGGCCTCTACTTTTGGGACTCTACAGTCTCTGTATTTTATGATTTGTGTTCATTTAATGCGGTGCATATATTAATGAAATATATATTTTAATTATTAAGGCCACAGCAGCAGATGAACTTGCCCGTCGACAGGCAAGTCATGTTCATCACTCTGAAGATTTTTATCATCCATGGGGCCTTCCCAAAGGAAACTTTAAACATAGAATGCTTTCAACAGGTATGCATACATACATGTTGCAGGTAAAATCCAGTCTCAGGTAAAATCAGTAACTCTAATACAAAGCTACATGTAACCCAAGCTAGCTCTAACACAAAACTAACCATCACACTACTGACTACATGTACATGTATCTTTCTGCTAGGGGTGATGGTTAACTTTGTGCTCGGGTTAGGGTTAGCTTATCTAGATTGAACACTGATCTAACCCAAGACCGGATTTTACCTGCAACATACACATGTACACAGGGTAAAACTGTCAGTTGCTGGTTCTGTATTCAGATAATAACTTATTATTAATAATAAATGTATGGATTTTATTAGTTGTATAAAAAAAAGTAATGATTGCTGCTTCAAGATCTATCATTATGATGTGTGAATTCAATGTATCAGTCAATTTGAAGCATGATCATCCACGAAATGAGGTACTTACAGTGTCTCATGAGGGGGCTTTAACCCTATTGTACTTGTAGTCTGTGGATGAACCATTCAAGTTAAACCTCTTTAATAGCAGCATTTTCACATGGTACCATTCATTTTGCATCACTTTACAAAATGAAATTTGTGATTTTTCTGGAATTTCGTTTTGGCACCCTTGGGAGTTTTTACCTTGATTTTAATCTTCTGTACAGGTGCTATTTATGTGTTACTAAGTTTTCTGTTTTTGTACATGTAGGTCTCTTTATTGAACCAGCTGCTGATTGTGCAGTGCGGGAGCTGAAAGAAGAGACAGGAATTAAGCTTGATGCTGATGAAGTGAAAAACTGTCCTCAGATTGACTTGCTACAGACTGACAATTTCAATCCCCATAAAGGTAATCACAAGTTTACCATTTGCATATGTCTCTGTTACCGATAACCCGTTCTTTACACATGCGCATATTCACAGGTTAAAAATGAATTTTATCTCAGTTTGTCAAAAGTGATTAGGCAGCCTAAAATTTTAAAAGGTTTAGTTGGAATGTACATTGTAAATTGAAGGTCCAAAATATTTACATTATAAAGTAGTTGCCCCATATAAACAGTGTGCAGATAAGCTCAACTTGAACATATTAATTAATAATATCCTTTGAACTTCTTACTTTGTAAATAATTTAATATGACTTCATCGCTTTGCACAATAAAAGAACTTATTATTCAACTGTGACGTCATTTTACCTTATAAGGGAAAGAGAACAAGCAAAATATCCGAGCGTATTACACAGTAGATTGCCGTATTACACCTCAGTATCCCGGTATAAAAAAAATTCCAGTTGAATAATCCCTTATTCGATGGTTTAACAGATAATACGTGCAGACATTTTATTCATTGCTTGCATTTTTTCTCGCCCCTGCGGGGCTTGAAAAAATACTACGCAACTCGTAAAATATCCGCGCGTATTATCTGTTAAACCATCGAATAAGGTGTATTTATTCACAACTGCATTTTTGTAAATCCAATTTTAACAGCTTTCTGCTATATATTTCATGCCATTTTCAAAAATTGGTAATTGCCACCAACCAAAATTTTATTTTCTAAATTTTCTAAAATTATACAGATGCATGTTCTTATGAGGGACAGAGTACTGTAATCAATATTGGTGATCTTGCGAGTCCACAATACTTTCAGTTTGGCCTGCACTGAGTACATGTTTGTAGCAAGCAAAATAAACCTTTTCATATATAATACCGGTATATGTTGGTTACAGGATGTTCACACAATCAAACTGAACTTCGCTGGACCCTGTGACCCAAATAGTAAACTTTCAGAATATTTAAAGGGAATCTTTGATAATTAGGTAGTCCAACTTTTGAACTGGAGAATGTCTGCACCAACTTCATACATGTACCAACAATGTAGGCTTTGCAAGCAAATCCCAGTAAATGATCAGGAACATAACAGATCTCCCTGACCTGGAAGTTTCATTGGGGGATTTTGCATTCCACTTGGCACACATTATGTACTGTTGACTGTTACAAACTGGGACTCTCTCTTGTTAAATGTAAACCTTTAGTTTCTTGAGAAAATCGTATCACAAAACATGTTTATTCTGTGAATTGCAGAGTTAAACCATTAATCATTTTGGAGTTTTCAGTTAATATGTATTTTTCAGTGAGCAGTCTTTTAACCCTTATCAAAATTCAAGAAAAACCCCAAATTTCAAATATTAAAAAATAAATGGTACTTTGCAAACGTACTACCAAAGAGGTTTCATTTGAATGGTCACATCATAGGATTTGTCCACAGACTCCAAAGTTACAACTACATGTACATTACTTGTCTCCATAATAATTTTATTAGGTGCAGTTACATGGGGCACTTTTAATTTACCGTGGTAAATGACCCTTACGCTGCAGAAACTGCATTTAGTGAGTGTGACCAACATTTCCCGAGATACATATACATGTAAAAGATCACACAAAGTGCCCATGACATTTAACGTGGTAAGTTGCAATGGTGTTTTGATGCCCAAGGTACAACAGCTAATCACGACGCTCCATTTGACATCAAAATGTAACTGCAATTAAGGATTAATGATTCACTGAATTGCATGACATTTTTTTACCTTGGCAAATCACAAATCGCGTGTAACTGCTGGATAACACGGTATAGTAAACCCAAGTGTGATGCACCACAGGATGATCTACCATGGGAAATGTCATTTACCGTGGTGTTTGTAAAGTCTGCACCTATTATTGACTCTTGAGAGTGAAAGTGTTAACAGTTTGCAACAACCATGCACTGTTTTGATTTGTTGACTAGGTGACACTGTGAAGTATTTCTTGTATGTGTACAGTCCAGACAGCATTGAAGATGAGTTGAATGCTTCACAAGAAGAGGGCCAATTAAATACCTCTATTGAGTGTGAAACAGAGCAAAGCATAGATAAAGGTTGGTATTTAACCGTGATGTAAGAGAGCTGTCATACTGTACTATGTTATGTATAGACATTGCAGTAAAAAAAAAGGAATGGGAGGGGGACATGCAGTATTTTGGTGACTTCAATCTTGAATTAGGGCTATAAATAATATTTATTGCATTTTCTTAGCATTTTGGTCAATATTTTTTCAAGACAGTATTGGGGTTTTATCACTGTCTTTTCCCCCTACCCAAATCCAATGTCCCCCTCTAACAGGATGTATGTAAATAATTAAAATAAATTGTTCTAGTTACTGTAACATTGGAATTTTTAATACCTATTCTATCACTCTTACAGTAATAGCAGCACATAATATATATTAATTATATTTTACCATTGATAATTATTTTATGTGCAGCTTACAAGACTGAATACAAGACTGTGCAAACTGTTCTTTGGGGTGAACTTGTGAGATGTAGAACAAACTTCAGTCACATTCTCTCTTATCCCCTTCAATCTCAGTGAAGCATAGGGCATCTATTGTTTCTCTCCACTTACTGTGATCCTGGGCTCTCTGCGTTCCATCCGACCCTATCTGCCACAGTTCTTGTTCAGTTGACCCTCCTCCAGTTATTTTTAGGCCTTCCACGCTTCCTCCCTGGGTTTAGTTACATCATTTCATTGTATTTCCTCAGTTGAGGAGTGCCTTCCTCTTGATATGTCAGCTGTGCAAGAAACAAATGAGAAAGAAGAGAATGGAAAAAATGCTAAAGATGTGCCAGAGGAGTGTGACCCTCTCTCTATGAGAGAAGAAAACAGCTTGAATGTGGTCAAAAGCCATCCAGAAACCTCAAGTGCAGATCAGGAAGGTTTCCCAACTGATATGGAAACCAGGGGCGTCGACGAAGCACCAGGGGAAAGACGAGGTGTTAAACGGAAGAGAGATGATGACAGTGATGATGATGGCGACAAAGAGCTATACAGTGTACATAAGGCACAAGGTAATGACATAATTTGACTTGTTTAATAACTCAGCATTTCATCTTGGCTTTAAGCTTGGATATATTAAATTATGACAAATTAAATTTATCTTTATAACCAGGTCACAATTGGCCCCAGGCTTGGTGTCTCAGGGCATCTTTTACAGATATAAAAACATAAATAGACAATTAATATTGAAGGAGGAAAAGTAACATACAATGTCACACACAACCGGGAGGCATGTCAAGCCGAACCACATCCATCAAAAAAACTTACTATTATTATTACTTCCCCATTATTCAATAAAACAACAAAACTTCATAATGATTTGGTGAGCAAACAAGAAAAATAAGATACAAACACAGAAATCTAATAATTATTTACAGGTCAGGGATTGTTCATGACAACAAAGAAACTGAACTTTACACTATAATAACTTTGGCATGCATGTAACATTTTCTGGCTAATTATTGATTCCTCAGCCATGAGCAACAATTAACTTTTCCAAAGTTTTTTTTCACTCATGCGCACAGCGGCATGGGTGTAAGTTTCAGTCAGGTTTCTTTTCGTAGTCACAAATTACCTTGTTTTTTTTTTTAAATTTCCCATATCCCGCGGGATGACTTTCACTGGTCTGATTGGTTGACACGCAACCTCGTAATTTCAGCGTGCCCGTAATCACGTTCCTGCTTTTAAGTAGCCGTCAAGCCACTAGCTGATCAAGCACTAGCATTTGGACTTTTCCGGAAAAGAAATTGCATTTTTCAATGGGAATTTATGCTGACATCAATTTGTGATTGACTTTTTCTTTGTGTTCTCGCTAGTTTTGGAGAAATGCTTATGAAACATGTGTCGTAAATTCAGTTGTAATAAATGATATCTGGTATTATGTAAACAAAACAAGACTTACATGTCACGCAAAATTCGTTGAGAGGGAAGGGGTGCGTGATCCAGTTTAAATAAACCGTAATATTTTCTTATGCAAGCGCATGAGTATAGGCTACCAGTATAGCCTCTTGTTCTTTTTAAGATTGGTAATTCTGTTACTTTCGAATGGCCACATGTACTGTCAGGCTAGGAGTGGCTAGCAAGGTCTCAAAATAAATGTTACTTTTGGGTAGGCATTACTATAGGAAGTGCAGTAACTGTATTTAAAAATGTCCTTATTTAACAGAAGAAAGCAGATATTCCTTGCCAGGAAAATTCTCAACACCAAATAAATGTGACACCTCACATGACCCTGTGACCACACCCACATCTGGGAGTAAACAAGAAGTAATCACAGCAAAGTCGCCCCATGTTCAAGGCAGTGTTCATGAAGAATGCGCATGGTTCAGTGTCGAGGAAGCAAGACTCAAGTCACCAGTGTTTGAACAGATCTACCAAACAAAGCAATTCAGGGAACTGCTCAATTCCATTTTAGCCCCAGAACCTATAGAAGAGAGGTAGCAGTAGTGATAGATTTCAATTTTTATTAATTTTTGATTAATCTATTTGCAATTGTTTTGGACAATTTAAGACCATTTACATGGTGCATTTTGCCACCAACAGGCCATAATGCAGACGTGTAGGCACGCAATGCGTCCGCACAAAAATTGATGGTGTCAATGGGGTGGGCTTGATACTGATTAACTTGCCAATGAACAAGTTTATGGTGTACCAATAATGGCTGAAGTTGCACAAAATAGACAATCAAAATGTTTCATTGTCATTGTTTGTTATTTACCTTATCAGGTAAATTTATAAAGAGAACTACTAAAAAGAAAAGTTTTGTTTCTTGGCTGCACATGGAACTGAACATGATAAGTCATAAGTCACCCTGATCAGTAAAATAAATTAATTTCTCTTCATTAGTTCATGTACTAGAAAAAGCACTCAGTTTTGTAATGCATAAATATGTTTTATTGTGCCAAGCATGCAGTCATCAATTTTCATAGCCAGACTTAATGATGGATTTTTGAATGATATTGCAAAGTTATTTCTACATTAAAGAGCAAGACACACTTGCCTTAAAAGTTTGTAGTATAAGATGACTGTTACAAATACAACTTAACCATTGATGGAGCATTCGTTTTAGCCAATCTTTTTTCTGTGATTTTCATGTAGGTTATCCACATTGTTTGGATTATAGCGCGAGGAAGCTGGAACAAACATTTGAAAATGTTTAATTCATGTTTTGAGTGTGCATGACTTGTTTGTTGGATGGAACACACAAATGTTCATGACCAAAAGCAATGTGAACAATCCATGCTGTGATGTGTTATACACAGTTACAGTAGAATCGCGATTTTTTCAAACTTTCCAACTCTTCAAAGCTAAACTCCTTTCTCAGTCAATTCCACCTTTAATTTTTCAAACTCCTGGTTGTGTTTCCCTGGGGGATTAGAAAAGTTGAGATTCCACTGTATCTGAAAAGGGATTAAAAAAATCAAATTTTCAACGATGAAGTCCGCATTTTCAATATAGATTGCCTACAAGGAATGCTCCCTACCTATAGCTGTGATTTTAAAAATTATTTTAAAGCCTATTAATTTTTAATGTTTACATATTAGAGAATCACAAGACAAACCCTTGAAGGTTTTAAAACGGAATTGTTGAAATAGCATTTGCAGTTTAGTTCTAACTAAAATAATTATCATAATGTTATAAAACACACTGATCTAATCTTTCCAGCAGATATCAGAGTTTAGTATATTAAGTAGTTTAACTTGACTGTTGAACTATCTGATCGATTTAGGGTTTTCTTACTGTACTCAGTTTCATTACCCTGGTACAATCTGCTGATGACAAATGTTTTATTCTAACCCTAGTTTTGGATTATATCTTAATTCAATGATTTCATTTGACTTCAGATTTCACAGCTATTGAAATCAGACTAACATTTTTATTGCAATTAATTAAAAGGTACTGTAGTAATTTTGGTAGCTAATTAAAAATAATTTGCATTTTCTGCATTAAAATTAAATAGCATTGACCAGTGATTGATATGTCCCTATTAAAATCTTAACTGTTTTTTCTTAAGAAAATAGGCCAGTCTTACATACTAATAATTTGTACTTCAACAAGAAATTCCCACTATAAAAGGAATGGCATCTCCTTCATTTCACACCTTTTAGGCTTTGAAATCAAAATTAAGGCATCTTTTAATCATGAGATGTGTTTGACTAGAGCATCCTATCAATAAAATCTTCTTCAAAAAATCTTGTTAAACCAAGATATTGCCTATTAAGCAAAAAAATAGTTCTTCAAGACTTATGAAGTAACTCTGGTAATGTTTTTCCAAAATTAATGTTGTCATTAATTAATGAGGACCACTTCCTCATTAAAGATTAAAGTTATAATGAAATGGTCTTAGTAATGATGCATGTTGTTCAGTATGTGGTGATTGACAACTGAAGGCGAGAATGCCTAGGCCAGGGCCCATTAATATCAAACTTCCAGTTTAAGTATATTTAACAGTTTCTGAAGTCAAACAAATTCATTGTACCACTTAGTTTAAAATTGAATGTAGTGCTATCTATTGATACAGGATGTTAGGGAACAACTTAAACTATAATAATATTTAAAAAAAAACCCTCTGAGTTTAAAGGGGCAGTGTTGCAGTGATTTTGATCAAAACTATGCTACAATATCTTTGCTTTTTTACAATTAATACTAGAAATAAATCAACCCATTCTCAAAACAGGAACAAATCATGGTCTGTTCTTGCCTATTTTGGAAATGAAAATGTGAGAACTTGAAAACAGTTAGCCTGTCTATGACTTGAGACATTGAGACACTCACGAACAGTTTCGGTACGCTAGGTGGAAATTTATCACAAATTGGACAGTTATTTTACAGTTTCTGTTAATAAAAAAAAATTTTTTTAGGTTTTTGCAAGTCACCAAGTTAAATCCCTGCGACACTTCCCCTTTAACAAGTCGACTTATTTCCCCACAAGTCGAGTGCGATGAAGATGCGCGTTCTCCACCAGACCACCCAAAATGAAAAACAGACTTTGAGAAAGCCTATATTATGCCCTCTGAGGGAACATAATTTATTGAACACATTACAATATCAACACTCAATTTCATTAAAACATGTTCATATAAAATAAATAAAATAAATGGGAAAACCAGCCCTTAAAAGATAATTGAAAACAAATTAAAGTTAATATAATGTATTTTTCCACAATTTTACATACTGACACTTGACACATTTCTTACTATCAAATGTTAAAATCACTAACAGTGCTCTTTAGAAAACAATTTTCTCACTGCAAATGACTAAAAGTATGTCTCATGATGTGTGGTGTAGATTATGATTAAAATATTAAATTATAACTTACAGAGAATATAACTGGTATTAATATATGTATTGTCTCTCATTGTCAACTAATTAACTCGACTCAGACATTTCATGTGCAGTCTAACCTCTTTTAGTATAAATCTACTAGTCCTATTACAAATGCTGTTCTCTTATTGGCTACGCCTCTCACTATCTATCATGTTTTGGAAGGTGAGTTTGGTTGTCAGTGTGCAGTTGTTTAATGTCATTATTCAATAAAAAGCGAGCCTGTCTTGTTGATGAGTTTGAACATTTAGTAGATTTATAATAAAACAATTACTAGATTATTCGCTCTTGATTTCTATGCGTGATAGTATCACACAATAGAAATCTCAACATAATCTAATAATTGTTAAATAATCATTTTAAAACTTCTATGGCAAAAGAGGACAGATGGATTACCGGTACCAGTGTGTACCGGTGTGTGTTGTTGATTTCAGTGGTGGATCTACAGTCTGTAGGGGAGGGGTCTGGGTGATGTGGTTCCCCCCGCCCCCTCCTTTCTAAGAAATAAGATAGGATCCGAGTTAACAAGAGTGACTGCTTAGTCTACTCACACCAAGTTACAAATATGTCTTGTCAAAGTTGTTACTAACATTGTTAAGTATTTTAACATGACATTCATTGATGTTTTTTTCTCGTGCTATTCTGGCCCTATCTTCTAGTATGCCATGAGTACAAGCAATTGCTTTATTGATTACAAGTATAATAATTATAAGTACGCAAGACGTTTTTTTTTAAGTATGTCTTTTCAGTGTAAAATATATAATAATTGTAAGATTTGTTAAATAATTTGGTTTTGTTCTATTCCTCGTCTGGCTTAACTGGATCTTATTGGGAAACCTTTGGTTTATAAGTTGAATGTCCCAGTGACTTTCATGCTGCACACACTCCTGCACAAACGTTTCTTTGAAATACAAACAAATATAAGATGTCTGCAGTTATCTAGCTAGCAAGTTCCCTCAAACACACACTCATCCACACACAGATCATCTTAAGAGTGGTTTTACTTAACCCGTGAAACACTATCCAACAATAATTATTAGTGTGTGATAGTCAAAATTAAACAAAAGAAAACAAAGGAATTATAGTCTAAAAGTGCATACTATTCTACTAACTATTTCACAGGTTAAGTAAAATCACTCTAGAGTGATTTTACTTCAACTGTGAAACAGAAACTATTAGTTAGTGTCTAACACTATCTATCACTATCTATTACACTAGCGCTAGACCTTGATAGAGTGATTACAGTTAACCCGTGAAAACAATCTAACAATTAGTGTGTGATAGTCCAAATTAAACAAAAGAAAACAATGGAATTATTGTCTAATAGTGCGTACCATTCTACTAACTATTTCACTGGTTAACTGTAGTCTAATCGCTCTAATATTTGAGGATAATAGAAACTGATACAAAGTACTACGGCGTAAAATCCTACTATCTATTTCACAGTTGAAGTAAAACCACTCTATTACCAAAAGTATAATTTTACAATGCCACCTTGGCAAAATTAATATATTTCTACAATAGTAGATACAAACTGACTGTACAATGTACCAATAATCTAGACAGTGTAACTCGACTAGATGTTTGAATGTGTTGTGTCAATGGCCGACAAAGGCCTACAATATTGCAGCTCTTGTGCTATAGTATGCACAAAGTATATATGTATTAATTGGTGAACTAATTCACTTTTAAAAATGTAAATGCAAATCTCTTGAATCTTTAGGATCAAACCCTTTATAAAGCTAGATAACATTAACTGGTATTAATATTGTTTTATGGAAAATCCCAGGACTCATACATTTTATACAATTATTATTTTTTTTTAGCATTAAGTGATTAAGGAAAATTATTTCTCTTGATCTGGATGTAATGTTTCTGTAAAGTTTTTAAGAATAATATTAACCATCCTTAGCTTTGTGCATTCCTCATTCCTATTTAGTATACATGATTGTGTGGGCAGTCCTTTAAGACTATTTTTTAAGACTTTTTGCTATAAAAATTTAACCGGGTAGTTATTAATTCCTTTATGGCCTACACTATCTGTCAAAGCCCTGTTATGTTCTCTCGTATTTTAGGTACTGTCTGCATAAGAATATTGTTTTATCCACTTAAGACAGAGTAAAAGTTATATGTTACTTTGCAATTGTTCTCTACAGATGGTGCTACTTGTGGAAAGTTCATCTTCACTTTTGGGAAGTTTATTTATAACTTAACAGCAGTTTAACCAGTTTGGTAAACTTCCCCCTATAGTCTATCGGTATCGGTATCCATTTGTACCCTGGGTGGAAAAAGACGGTGTGGAGTGACTTCTCACCAAAGGACATGATAGCCGATGACAGCTAGGGCTCCATTAACAATATTCTGACCTTAAGCTACTTTAAGTAGCTACAAACTGGTAGTATTTAAAAAATTAATGCTGAACCATGTCCCAACATGCCTCCACCTAAGTTTTTGTGTTAATATTTTATACAAAGTACAATAATGTTACTGTGTCAAGAAAATTTTGACATTTATCATCAAAACACAGTATACATGTACATGAAAATACAAGCATACTGAAGAATGTATGGTCAATTTTGGCAATGCCTTTTACTGTCATCATCTTGACAATTCATGGCTATAAATAATATTATTTTTATGTTACCATAAATAATCTTTGAAGCAATATAAATGACTTTGAGATCTTGAAATGTTAAACCTTGCTTCAAAAGAGCCACTTGACTAGTAATTTGAAAAACAAAAACTGTAAATTATTAAAATATCATACTCAATAACAATAATTATCTATACTTCAAAAATCAAACCCATTTGGTATAATAATTATGTAACTAAAAGAAAAAATAGGTGAGAGGGGTTATTTAGTTTCTAACTGATGAGGTCTTAATACTCCGTGTCGGGCGACCTCTCTATGGCGGACATACAGGAATATATTGGTTGGCAGGTTCCAGCCAAATTTCACTTGTTTGTCTGTAACTAAACTCTATAAGGGGGACAAGTCGAGCTGGTCCTGAGAGTTCACTGTGAACCTGTTGAAAACTGAACTCATTGATAACAAATAAGTCACAGTGAATGAATCTGGTCACATTTATGCACAATATGCACCCAACATTATAAAAAACAATTATGCAAGATAATTTGGAGAACAATTGATATTATTGTAAAAATCAAAACACACAGGCCTGATGTGTCCCAGAGAATTATAAAAGAGTGTGGGGGGGGGGGGGGGGGGGGGGGATAATAAAAAAGGAAAAATTGTGGCACAATATTTTAGGCCGATCATCAGCTTAAATTTCTTCTGTACTATGTTAGAGATTGTAAGTAAGGCCCGGGTCAAATACTGTACTTCACATAAGCCAAACTCAATTGAGTTCGGCTCATGTGAAGTATGGTGTTTGACTTAATTAAGTTTGACTAATTGTATTTGGATCGGCAAGCCATTCTTCACGGCTGGTGGAGCCATGAAGAACGGCTGAAAACCGACTTTGAGTCAAACGGCAATCTTCACATGAGCTGAATCAAATGCATAATTAAAGTTAAGTCATGTTAATGTATGTGTCAGCCTCGATCTCAGTTATTTCTCTTGAAGAGCATGCATTGTTGGTGGTTTTTAGAGCCAACATGGCCGCTATTAATTGAGTTAGGCTCATGCGAAGAACGGCATTTGACCCGTGCCTAAACAGTCATGCTGCTACTAATTCACGTGTTAATAACTAAAAACACACTCAGTGAGTACAAGTCATCAAAAGTAAAAATTAAACACACAAATGACACACGTAATGGTTCACCGGCTGTACATAAAAGCCGCCAATGTTCCCAGTCCAAGAGTTGTGAGAAAAACACTTCTCCACCAAGCGCCATCTTGTCCTTTGTCATTGAATTGTTTATCAAGACCATCCTAAAAAAAAACAAAGCTCAGTTAATGGCAAAGCGCACAAATGACGTCAGTACTCATGTTTGTCTGAGTTTATAATTTATTCTTGTTTATTCTTGCATTTCTGACAATAGAAATTCCTTATTAGGAATCCCCCGAGAGTCACTTTTGGTTTGTTTGTCTGAGTTTTAGTTCTATAAATAGTAATTGTGCGCTTCGCTATTATTGTCACCACAAATTTGTCACTTCATTCAGATGTATACAAAGAACTCTCTAAGCCAAACACCCTTCCTGATCTGCTGAAGCTGTCGACCTTAGAGGTGTCCACCGTATAGGGTTAGTTAAGATACATACAAACAAGTGAAATTCAGCCAGAACCAGCAAACCATTCATGTCCACCTTAGAGACGATTACAGGGGTATCCACATTCAGAGAGTTGTTTACCTTGTCTTGGCAACCTATTTTCTTCTGATTATACTTAGGACTCCGTCACTTACAATCCAGTGAAAACTAGATTGTTGGAGTCACAAGCAGAAGCGATAACTAAACACAATGCCCATTCTCTGCTTATGACTCCGAAAATTTATTTTTCATCAGATTGTAAACAACAGAATCATAAGTGCAATCAGAAACTCTGGTTGTCTCAGTTGTTTGATTTTCACAAGATACATTTCTGATCGATTCCAATTAAATCTGACGCTGACTCTGTCGCTAGTGAAAACCAGCCTTCAATTCCTTGTTTAATTATTTGTGTTTGGGAATAAATCAAAGCAATGAGACCAGGTTCAACTAGATGAAGTAGGTTTAAACTATTTTTTAATTACCATTTTAAAGGCATTCTTATCTGCGCACATATCAAATTTAAAAACAAAATTTGTTGTCTTTTTCTAGTTCTGTCACTGAATGAACTTGTAACACGAGTTGACTTGGAAAAAAAGTTATGCTATGTTCAGTCATCACTTTACATAAATGCCAATCGTTTACAATGTATTTGCCTTCAGGGCCATCATTAAAAACTAGTTGTGGTTGGTAGAGTCTACCTTCTATAGCTCAGAAGGAGGTCGGACACTTATTGAGAATTATATAACGTAATGTCGACACTTAGAATTTTATTTTCAATAAATTTTTAAGTGTAAAAAAGAAAATCTAAAATCCCTACTCAGGATTGAACCTGTGACCTCCGCTAGGCTTATGCTTACATAGCCTACCGTACCACTGTACCACCTAGCTTCTCGGGTTGCTTAGTCCTAAATTTAACTATATAAACTGCTAACCCCAACCTCAACTGAAAGCTAACCAGTTACACCTTTATATAAGTCTCAATAAGGTGTCCGACCTCCTTCTGAGCTATGGAATCTAGACTTTTCCGTTGTGGTTTTCTTGTAAAACGTTTTTTCATAGCTGACACTCCGAACATAACATCACGAAAAATGCGACTGGACAAGTCCATGTTATGACAGGATAAGGAAGTAAACAAAGTCTTATGACTTGAAACTTAATTAACAGCCAAAGAAACTCCGTGACATTGTTTGATAAAATTATTTGCTTTCTCAGCAACTCTGATATACAAAAACCCCCAAATTCCACAACAGTTACGTTGACAAGGTAATCTGTTAATCCCCTTTGTTTTGTCGGCATGTGATGTACGTAGATGTACAAACTTGTACAATTGTTAGATCTTCACTTTTGCTTCAAGCCCACTTAACAAAAAAAAGCTAGAAATTTTACTATTTAGAAGGATGTTTTAGTAATCGATTTGAAGCTGTAGTACCCAACTACAGAACAAATTGTTTTAAAATTCCACCCACGGAACTCAATGATTTCTCTCGAACATTGATTGACGGGAAAATTCCAAAAATGTTCTCTTCAAACAAATACACGCTCATCTATTCCGGTTCTTTTGTTTGCAATTTTTTCTTTTTTTAACCCTCGAGCTAATTACGTCTGATTTTGGAAGGTTTTTATTCCTTACTTCGACCAATGACACGAACCAAATGTTTCATTATTTATAAATACCAGTCTGTGACAGCTGAAAACGACACAAAACTTCAACATTTGGCTTTGTTTTACGCGAGAACTTTCAATTATTACGAACCCGTAACCTGGGTTTTGAAAAAATACACGAGGTATTTCTGTGGTCGATTTTTGCCCCAGGTTCAAATACGCCAAACACGGGTAAACAAAAATAAATTAAAAATATCAGAAAAATTACTACTCACCCATCCACCATGATTCTCGATCCATTCACTAAGCCCACCAACGTATCTTCCTACCCACTCAGTGACTGAAGCAACAAGATCTTCCATATGATGTTCATCACAATACATTGCCAGTTTTCCCCCAAACGCAAACAACGCCACTATCCTTCCCCAGTTAATTCCATCCACGAAGACTTCGCTTGCGATTTCGTAAAATGTTGGATAGGCAGTAGTCCGTGTAATGTTCAATTTACGACACAAATTGCTCAGCAGTAACGGGTATTGCTCTTCAATCTGGTCCGCCAGTTTGCGAAGTGTTGCAGCAGTATTTGACATGGGTATCGGGCCATTTCCGAGTCTATAAGAGATAAAATCTTTAGCAAGGGCTAGGGTTTGTTGAGCTGTCGGCGAATCTTCAGCTTTCGGCAGTTTAAGTCGACTCGCCATAGGGCTTTATATATTTTTCAGAAGCATTTATCCGAACGGCCACACGCACTTTTATAAATCGACGTACTACGAAGCCCTCATCGTCGCCTCTTAGCGAAGTTTTCCTTCGCCCATCTGCCTGAAAAGGAACTTTTATAGTTAGAAAGTGAAACATTTGGTTGCAGCGTTCGAAAGCGCAAAAGGTTCGGAAACGTCGACGCTTTCAAAAGTAAACACAACACTACCTTCTGCCATCACCTCCGCAATCCGAAAAACCGAAAGGAACTCCGTGATGTCGGTGAATATTTATAACCTTGACAAGAATTTAAACACATAACTCACACTGATTGGTCTAAATACACCAATGTTGTTACGATGTGACTCCGTCGTTGGAACAATATTGGCAGGTTATTTTATTTGAATTCCCGCGAAAGTGACGTAATGAACACGCGTTCGAAATGCGCCTTCAGGATCAAAACAATGTCCTTCACATGCTCTTTCACATGTCCAATCAGATCCCTGTTTTCTGGCCTTCTGATTGGCTGTTCCGGACTAGAAATTGCTGCGTCAAGTCTAAATTTAACCCACATTTTTTTCGCCAAAAATTTTCTCGAACAGTGGCACGTTGTTTGTTTCAATTTATTTTTCGACGGCGATCGAGAGAGACAAGAAGTCCAATAACAGAACTTTGATTTTCAAACATATCTTAAGCAGATCTATCACTTGCCATTGAAGTTGAGAACCAGAAACTCTTCCGAAGAAAGATACGCAGTTTGTTATTTTTACCGATTTCACTGTGTGGAGCAGTGTTGTGTTTTGGTAGAAGACGTGTTTTTCGCCGCTTACCGGTTGAGTGGGTAGCGGAAAAGAACATTTGCTACGAGAACAATCGCTCGATTGGAATTATATTTCACAGCTGAGAAGGGAATTTGATTTAGCTGGAGTAAACGGACGACCAAACAACTCAAGCAACAAAGAAGTAAGCTTAGTTCGTTTAACTCGTGACAGATATCAACAAATTTTGTTGCTTAAAACCTAAGCTTATATCGATCATCAACGCCTGGAGCCGGGGAAAAACAAAGTATTGAGCTTTGAGAAATAAACAGACTTAAACATGGCGTCGCAGCTTAGCAGAATTACAGGACTCAACGATGAAACAGTTACAGAGAACTTGCCAAGAAGCCAAAATGAACAAACGACGCGATCATCCGACCATGTGGAAAACGGCCAACAATCTATGACGCAGTTTAATTTTGACGAGATTTTGCAGAACAATAACGATGTTAGTGCGCGTCAGATTGGGCAAATCTTGCGAGCTCTAGGAGATGAGTTGAATGACAATTTCAAGTTTCCTATAAGGATCAGCAAGAATGGATAAACTGATCAAACAAGTGGGAACGTGAAAGAGAAGTTGTACACACGGCCCGAATCTTGCCGCCCGATTTCGGAGGGACTGTACATGTACATGTTGAGGCTCGGAGGAACCTTAACAAGCTAAGTTAAATGCGACTTCAGCGTCGATTTTTCGCTTTCTTTTGAATTTTTCCATCAAGAGACGTGTTTGGATTGTTATACAATTTACATTCACGTGCCCTTGGATTAATTGTGATCTGCCAAGGCGACGGTCAATTGTCAAACTGCGATTGGCCCAAGTAAGAATCGTCATACTTTCTTATTTATAGAAAGAGTTCATTGCTGCTTGAAAAAATCCCTATGGGATGATTCCTTTTCAGCAGTTTTATGCCTGATATAAGTTATGATTCAAATCTAGTATTAAGTTGTTTAATGTATTGCGATTGTTTTAAAAATAACAGAAATATAAGCAATTGGTCGGTGTTTTTGTAAAATACTAGTGTTTGAGTGATGTACAGTGTATGAAAGCAGATAGAACCCGACCGTTGCGTGTACATTTGTAAATGCTGGTTAAAAGAGAATATTTAGGTAAATATTCAGACACGCTATTGTAAAAATAAGAGCTGTAAAATTGGTTAAGTTATTATAAAACGCTACTTGTACAAAGCTAAAGATAATATTTAATACTGGCCGGAAATTGGACGTGTGTCATTCGTGCGTACGTGTTTTGTTTTGTCTTGCGTGACCACCGGTATTCAGTTTCGCGAAACCAGTCGTTCTTTAACAATAAACCTAACAACATTTGCTGCTATTCTCACTTGTTTTTTGTCTGTGGGTGCTAAATCAAGGGGATGTTGGTTTCGTATCAGCGAGCGGCTGTGAAATCCAAGCAAACGGATTTCTGAGCTTTGTTTGTTTCAAGCGCTACATTATAAACCCCCCGATAATTTGTGTACTTTCGATTCTTTTGTTCTTTTGTTTTGCCTACATGTACTTCGCCCATGTCTTCGATCGATCTGCCTTCATGAGCAAACTTGTTTCTGTTTCTAGCGTTTATTTCGTATTCGAAAGTTTTCTCTCTGTTTCCGTAAAGGTTTCATTTTTGAACGCACGAAAGTGAAGGTTATTTTGCATAAACCAGTCACCACTAAAAATAGTTGTTTTCGTTTTTTTTTTTTTCGAGTCTATAATTTACAACATGTGCTAACCCAAACATGCCTGAACTTGTGAAATTGTCTGACCTGGCAATCAAATGTGATTAAAAAAAAAAAAAATGCATGGCAAGCGAAAAACCCCAGGCGCTAGGCGACTGATCCCAAGAAGTAACCCCCCGCTTCTCCTTCGCGTGGGGAGCACTCGCAAGTAAGTGTGGGTGGGTTAGGAAAGGAGAAAAGAGAAAACCGATTTTCGCTTTGCACAGTTTGCTGGTTCAAACGGTTCAACATCCGTCCAGATGTTGGGCAAATGTTGAAAGCAAAAATAGAAGTTGTGCTCAACGCGAGCTGTTCCGTACATTTATAAAAATTATTGCGAGGAACTGGGAACGCCCAATGTGCAGAAAAGTACCTTTGGTCCAGCTGTCGACGGGTTATAGTGTGAAAGTGAACCAAAAGTAGAAAAACGATAGTTCAGTTTCACGTTTGTCCAAAATACCCATGATGCATCATATCGTCATGAGCCAAAAGAAGGTTTGCGTAGGAGGGCATGATCCATTCAACAAGAATTTCCAATTTTTTTTTTGTGACAAATGGAACGCGACTTAAGAATGAAAGTTTCGCTCCAAAATTGATTGAATGGATCGGCTAGCTCCAACCGAAAAAAAAAAACAGTGGTGCACCTCGAAAAGGTGGAACTGATTTTCTGAAACTAGCTTTCGTTGGACCGAACTGAACCATCCATTGATCGCACCCCTGGTCAACAGTCTTATTTTTCTTTTATTTAATCGAGCGAGTGTACACTGTACGAGCCACCACTTTCCTCACCCTCGACTAACTATATTAAAGGAAAAATGACTTCTACTAGAATACAAGTAGTCATTTTTGTGGATGGTGAAGTGGACAATGCTATCGAGTGCGCGAGTGAATGTCACGCGTGATCTACGCTAACACGCGCGATTAGCTTGACTGTTCGGAGGCCTACAAGCAGTCTACTCTTCTACGTGTCGCTCGTGCACTCAGCAACTCTCTTATTCGCGTTTTCCAAAACAGGTAATGGTTAGCCGAACAAAATGGAAATAAAAGCCTGGTCGCAGGCTCAACAAATGTAGATTTTTTTCGTGATGTTGACTGAGGCAGTAACGTCGGAACTGTCTGAATTAGTTCGGTGATCTTTTGAAGTGATTCGGGAACGGATCAGACAGCTTGAAGGCATCAGGGAAGTCTTAACAAATGTGAACATTTAAGGGACCACTCCATTGATTTTAAATATCTTTTCTTCGGTTCTTTTTAAAAGAGCAGTTATTTCACATGAAATGTACACATACGCACGATATATAAATGGGTTCTTTTCGTGTGTACCGGAGCACAGATGACGTAAAACAAAAGGAACAAAGAACGAAAATAATACAAATGCAAAACTAGACCAAAAATACAATACCTCAAAAACAATAGAAGACAATGAGTACCGGTACACGCAGAAAGACCCCATATCGAACAATAAAAAGAAATGGTCCTAACATACCTAGCGTGTGCACAGCCGTCCCCTCCCCTCTCTGCACAGGCTATTTAGGAGAACAAGACTGTTTAGGGCAGGAGGTCAGGCAAGAAAGAAAAGAACGGGGTTTTACCCTTCAACTCCCAAGAGTGCCACAAAAATAACGAAAAATCCCAAATTTAATTTTGCAAAATATGGATAGCCTGTTCCAGGCGTTCAGATAGTGGGGAAAGCGCGAATAGTTGGGGAAGGCGCGAAGAAAAGCGAGAGAAAAAATTGCGGGGAGGCCGCAATTTTTTCGCTCGCTTTTCTTCGTGCCTTCCCTAACTATTCGCGCTTTCCCCACTATCTGAACGCCTGGAACAGGCTAAAATATGGAAAACCAGATGGTACCATGCAAAAGTACTGCTGAAGAGGTTTCATTTGAATGGTCACACCATAGGTATTCGTCAACTGAATCAAAAGTTAAAACATCATTATATGTCTTAGCCTGCAATGCAGGCGTTTATTAAATGATGGGGCGAGATTTCCAGGACGCGCGCGCGAGGGGAACACCCCATCATCATTGCAGGCTATACATGTCTCAAAAATTTACTGTGGTAGTGTCAGGGTTAAGGGTACAGTGTACCTTCGGGGGTGTCTCCAGTATAACAGCTCTAGCGTCTTAAGATTACACTTAATATACCTAAACCCAGACATCAAATTAAAGCTTATAGAGCTGGCTATCTAAATATGGAAACCATTTGGTAATATAATGAATTGTCGAATTTTTTACGACGTCTAAATTCGAACGTCCGAATCAGCTTTAAAACGCTTCGATTATTGTATTTTGCTAATTTGATTTGTTCTCGGGTTTCCGGACACGAAGCGCTGAAAAGACATGTCGGCGAATTCCCATATTCAATTGCAGTGAAAAGTTACAGAATATTTTCGAAAAAGGGAGAAAAAATTGGAATGATCGCACGGAAATGGCTCTTGAAATTCGCTTCTTTCCAAATATGAGGAAAATCGAACAAAATTCCTTTGAGTTGTAGCTCTTTAAAGTGTCCCCAACAAGTGAAAAATTAACTTTGAGAAAACAGCGCTTAAAAAAACATATAGCTTCATAAACAAACTCCGCCCACAAAAGTTATACCGTCATTTCTCCGTCAATTTTCACTATTTTTCGATAATTTTTTTTGGATGAAAGTTCATTCTGTAAACTTCATTTTGACGCCAAAAAAAAATAATTCAAAAAATTTTCGATCTGAAGGTACACTGTAACCTTAAGGGGAGACTAGAGAAGAGGACAAAACTTTGACTGAGTGGGAAGGGAGCAGGAGGGGGGGGGGGGGGGGGGGGCAGGGGGGTGAAGAAAAAGTCGCAATTTTGCTCGATCTCACTTCATCTTCCCCACCCACCTTTCTTTTTTTCGTTTTGCTCTTTGCCCATCCTTTTGCCCCAGACCTTGGGTGGGGGAGGGGGGGGGGGGGGAGGGGGAGGGGGGAGGGGGGGGGGGAGGAGGCACAGCTTTATATTCCTTGAATGATCACATTTTTACCACGAGGTGCATTATATTGAAGTCAGTGTACAAACAACGTATAAAAACTTACAAAAATGACTTGTGAAAGAAAAAACGAGTTGAGTAAGGAAAATAATTCCATAAAGTATCGCTAGGCGATATTTAAACTTAAGTTGCATTCGCAGTATATACGCTTAATTTTGCGAGTGGTTTTACCCAACCCGTAAAAAAAACACTTTTTGACGTTAAACCATTATTTATATTTGTATACTTTTGAGTATTTCATGTAAATCACTCAATCACTGTTTCTTAAAATTATGACTAACAATAACTGGTTAAATTTATTCAGGGTTTTACGGCAAAAATCATTCTATATTATTATTTTTAACTGTCATAGAATTTTAGCAGCAAGCTGGCAAGCTGCACTAATTATTCCGTGGCTTTTCCATTCACTTGAGCAAAAACCTGTTATTCAGGCAAACACTACCCACAAGTCCCTGGGCACGAACGGGATCTAAAGGCGACGAGAGATGAAGACAGTTGATGTGAATAGACGACAGCGGACGACACTTGACGAGAGTCGACGAGAATAAACGAGTCGTCGACGACAATAAACGAGAGTCGATGAGTTGATCCGAGTCGATGAGAGTGGCGAACGTCGACGCAAATAGACGAAAGTTTACGAAGATTCGAGAGTTGATGCCATTACGATAGAGCGCAATGAGAGTTGCAGGTCAAACGAGAGTTACAGTTTGAGCTGTCACCATTCGTTCTCCTGTGTACCGGGCTTGAGATCATTTCCCATCTGGGTGACTTTTATGTGGTAAAACCATCTTCCACTCATCAACAGCTATTAACTGCAATTGCCCTTCTTACGAATCGCAGAAGTCAGCTGAAACGTCTTGCAAGGAAGATAATAAACCATAAGTGCGATACTGAAGGAACCACACTGTCATTAGCAACACGATGTACTGTGGATTGCCACGTTCTAACTATAATGCAAGGCTTCTGTCGATTTTCCGTTCTAAGCTGCAGTTTCGACGTTGAGAGTTGAGTCAGCAGTCCCGGTTTTATTCTTATGTTTGTAATGGTTGCTTAAAAGTCCTTTAAGTTGGTCTTCTGGAAGAGTGTGGTAGAAAGAAACCTCGCGGAAAGTGTCCACCATGTCTGCCTCTAGAAGGCTTATGAGGTAAACGAAGGTTGGACGAGCTTTAGCCTGGAACTGCCAACAAAGCGCCATCATATCATACCTGAAACAACACATGATAAAATAAATTTCACTGCTAGTGTCAAAACAAAGCGTTGAGAACAAACGGAGAGCGTTACGCGGAGTAACCTTCAGCAGCCATGAAAATAACGAAAATAAAATACGTTAGGGAAATTGCTTTTTCCTCACCCCGCAAGCAGAAACTTTGTCCAGGAAAAAACTTGGCCTGTTGTATAATTAAGGGCAACTTTTTGGGAAGTGGTATAGAGCGTTTGGACGTGACGTCACGGCGGCCTTATTGGTGTCCCAAAACAATGACATGGCGGCCATATTAGTGTCCCAAACGAATCCTATGGGACTTTAGCTCTATTCTTATTTCAACATTTCCTATTGTTTTAGCACTCCAATATGGCCGCCGATCACGTGAGCGAAAACATATTTTTGTACTTAAATTTCATCTTACCCTGGGTGCCTGGGGCTTTTCTCGCGTTCTCATCCCTCTTATAATACATGCCTCTTGTAGTAGAGGTAGTAAGTAGTAGTAAACTTTATTTAAGTGTCAATCGTTTTTCGCCGCGAAAAAAGCCTCTGGGCAAGAGCGCGATTGCTTTGACATCGCCAATCAAATACAAGCTTGTACGAAAACATCAGAATTTCTCTCGCGAAGAGAAGTTCTCATCCAGAAGTTCTCTCGCGGCTTTGCCGCTCATTGCTGGCCTCCGGCAGGTCGGTCGGTCGGCATTCGGCCGGTCGGCATTCGGCCGGCCAGCATTCGGCCGGCCCCTACTTCTCACGAAAGCGTTCCGCGAGAGAACCTCTGCCACCCAGGGTACTTTCATCTTTGAAGCGCTTGCATTTGCCGATGCATTAAATTGGTGGAAGAGTCACAATAGAAAAACCTTGCAAAATAGCCCGTTCAGTATGTAGTGGGAAAATAACTATTACGCTCCTTCTTGTTAGTTCTTTCTTTCTTTCTTTTTTGTACCTCGATTAACGTTTTCCCAATACGGATCTCGCACTATTTTACTAACATCAATGCATTAACAAATCAAAGAGCAGTGACTTACAGCCTGTCGGGACATTCCTCTGGTTTTTCCAGGAGCCCACCATCCACCACAAATTTGAGCACTTCTTCGTTAGACTTTCCAGGGTAGGGTTGGCAGGCTAATGTAGCCATCTCCCACATAACCACACCAAATGACCTGTCCACAAAAATGAAAAGGACTTAGTTCACTCCATGTTAGAAAAGTCCTGATTTTCTCTCGTCAGGAACAGTCGAGCGAATGAAACATCACTGCCCGAGTGCGCACGAACATCGTCAGCCCCGAGAAGAGGCACCCGTTCGAGTAAATAAGCTCCCCTACCCTCCTCTCCCTCATTATGCAAAGTATGTATGAGCCGCGAAGCACTCGTAACGTGGAATGAAATTAGAAAAGTATAAGTACATCGATGATTCAACAAAAACTAAAATATATTTTTTTTGTAAACTAAAGTGTCTAATGTTTTTTCTTCCTCTTTTTTAAAAAAGGTGTGATGCAATCTCAGGGTCAAATCAGAACCATTTTTTGTCCTCTCTTTTTAATCTGTGTTTGCTAAAGGCCCGTTTACACAGGCGATTTTTTGTGCAATTTTTGTCGCACTTAACTTGTCGATGCAATTTTTGTCGCGCGCTAGTTCCATCTTCAAATCGCATGTGTAAACGGGCGGCGATTTCAGTGCGATTTGGGTGCGAACATGATGCAACTTGGCGGCGATTTTTGGAAATTCACAGCAAATCAAAGTAAATGTCGCACAGGAAATCGCCGCCAGTTTACACTTTCGACAAAAGTTGCATTGGAGAGCGCAACAAAAATCGCATGAAAACTCGCATGTGTAAACGGGACTTAAGAAGGTAAATTTCTAAGGAAATTCTCAATTTTTTAAAACGTTTATAAGCTAACTGCTGCAGCCAAACACATTTTAAAATGCGAAATTCTGTTCATGAAAGAAGACAGAAAAGTTAAATGAAACCTGGGAGAAATTCTTAACGTGTTTGCAACGTTGACTCACCAAACATCACTGTTACTCGTGAAAACACCATCTTTTAATGATTCTGGTGCCATCCACCGTACGGGAAGCAAACCTTAAAATGAATTGTAACGTTCATTATGTCACAGGAAAACATCTGAGTCCCTGACAGGATTCGAAGCTATAACCTTCCGCACACCGTTCGGAAGATTCCGTACACCGGTCGGATGATTCCGTACACCGGTCGGATGATTCCGTACACCGGTCGGATGATTCTTTACACCGTTCGGATGATTCCGTACACCGTTCGGATGATTCCGTACACCGGTCGGATGCCCCAACCACTGAACTACGAGAGACTCGTGGGGAGCTAGGCCATTAACTAGGAATTGCAGTTTTAAAACCATTCATACAATTTACTATTCTTCGACAGCAACAAGAAAAGAAAAGAATGAGACACACCAGTGATCCACTGAACACTGGGCACTTAGGGACGATCCTATACTTTAAAACCATGCTGAAAACCCTGTTAGCTTCATATGACTTGAAAGAGCAGCGAATGGCTACAGTGATTGTGGATAATAGCATATAGCAGCAGTTGAAACTGAATGGACTGAGCAACTTACCTTTTCCTCCTTTTCTGTAATAATCTGTTTCATAAATATCGCGAGTCATTCCAAAATCTGTCAAAAGAAGTAACATGATTATTTTCCAGAAAACAGACGAATACCAAACACAATTCAACAGATGGCGTTACTCTAGTCTACTGAATGGCCTCACCTCCTATTTTAACTGTGTAATTTGCGTTAACCATACAATTTCGTGCAGCGAGATCCCTGTAATAAGGAAACACGTTACGCTGTTACAAAAAATGAAATACATCATTTTATAAAATTACAGGGCAAAAGCACAGGATTCGCTTGACGCTGCAGGTTTTAAAAAGTTCTCATTACAATACGTGGTGTCCCTTTCCTCTCTGTCTCCGTGCATGCTCCAATCGTATGCACCGTCAGTCTTGAAGGTTACACTAACTTTACTCTGGATAAATCTTGTGACTAAGACTAAGACTTAAGATTGTTGTTGTTGTCGTTTTTGACTGTTCTTCATCTCTTCCTCTGCGCTTTCTGAAGCGACAGAGTGGAAAGAAGAAAACGAGGTTGAACAATATTTGTGGTTAACGAGCAGGTGAACTCTATAAAGTAAACTCTCTTACGACAGACACCCCTGTATCCCGAACGTAGACAGACATCTATTAGTATTGGCTAGTTCTGACCGATCTTCACTTGTTCGTCTGTTACTGAACTCTTTATAAGGCAGACACCTCCCTACAGAGGACAGCCAGAGCTGATCTCGAATGTGTCCGGCTAAGCCAGAGTTCACTTAACACTAACTTTCTGGTCAAAGTAGAAAACATTTTGTTGCTGTGATATGTAGCCTGGTTGGGCATAGTTACACACGACACATCTAATACGGACAACAAATAAAAAACAAATAAATGCTCCTTATGTGCAATACCTGTGAACGTATTTCCTTGCTGCGAGGTATGCCATTCCATCGGCAATTTCCCCAGCCATCTGAAGAAGTTCTTGAAGAGTCGGTGCAGGGAGAGATCCTTCCTGCTCAAAAACAAAATGAATACAATGACTAATTAAGATTACACCGATAGTGTAACGTTGATATTACATTACAGGGCTCCTGATCATTATCACTGATCGACGTAATTCTGCATTTTGCGGAGGTTCCTTACCCCTGGTCGGCGAGATCGTAAGAAGTTCTTGAGATCTCCAAGCTCCATAAGCTCCATAATAACAAGGGTAGGCTGCCCTTCAGAGACCACGCCCAATAACCGAACCACGTGGTTACTAGAAAATTGCCTATCGGGAAAGCGAGGAAAGAAAGTAAGCTATACATAAAACTGTAGCAGTCAATCCGAAATTATACGAAATACAAGCGACATAGTAAATAAACACCAGAAGTTAAGTAGCCTGATCTGTTATTCTGAAGTGTTAGCCGCCGCTTTCTCACCGTATTCTCCCCCCCCCCCCCCCCCCCCCCCCCACTGTGGGTGCCAGCGAGGGAGTTCTCTTGCTGGCGCCCACAAGGGGGTAGGGTGAGAAAGCAGCTGACACTTCAGACTACCTGATCTGTACGATGGACATTCTCGGGCTAGCACGTGCCCGTTTCACAAAAGTCCCGATAACTAAGTTTCGGCGGGCCCGGTAAGCTGTTTTTTGTGTGTAAATTTTACATTAAAGATTTAGAATTTGTTTGTTTTTAAAGCTAAGCAATAAAATTCTAAATTGACGAAACAAATTGGCCGGACCGTTTTTCGGGCTAACAACTACGTCACCATTATATAGATGGTTTTCACTCACGTGACCTTCAGTCCTGTGGGACTCAAATGACAAAGGCCATGGCGGCCATGTTGGTGCACATAACAAAAGAAGTTCATTAAAATTATTTTGTAGGTGTGCACCAACATGGCCGCCGTGACGTAACGTGAAAACCACCTATAGAATCTGATTTTAGAATACTGCTCCTTCGAGGTCAGAACTCCATGAGCGTCAGGTATGGTTGCAGTAGCGGAACCGGACTCCAGCGTAAAGGGGAGGAGGAGGGTGGGGGGGGGGGGGGGGGGAGAGGGAGGAGTGAATAAGGGGGGAGGGGTGGAATGAAAATGTTAGGGTCTCCCCTAGATCCGCCTCTGGCTTGTTACTGCATAAAGTTGTAACCACGGGAAATTACTGCCATCGTTGTAATGGATACAACCTGGTCAGTTGAAATATTCACAACGATTGGAATAGCGCTACTATTTGCAGCGATCGCACAAAAAATTGCTGTACGGGAGAAGAAACATAAAACTTTCAGCATGATTGTGAGAATGTTCTTGGATGCATTTAGCATTTTTGCTCCATATAATTTATCTCCCACGTGATAGAACCGCAAATCCATCATGAACTGGTTATCATAGAACACAATCTTACTTCATAACAGAGGCCTCTTGAAGAAACTCCACTCTGTCTCGTAATGACGCGTTTTCACTTACAGTCTGGCAAGAAAGAGCAAGAAAAGGTTACTTCTATGATGGATATTAACCACTGCACTTCACGACTCAAACGTTTAGTTCTAACTTTTGAGTCTGCGGATGAAACCCTACAGTGTGCCCATTCAAATGAAAGCTATTGAGCAGTACTTTCCTGTGGTACTGTTTATTATGCTGTACAAGGTGGTTCTAACTTTTGAGTCTGCGGATGAAACCCTACAATGTGACCATTCAAATGAAAGCTATCGAGCAGTACTTTCCTGTTGTAGTCTGTTTATTATGCTGTACAAGGTGGTTCTAACTTTTTGAGTCTGTGCATGAAACCCTACAGTGTGACCATTCAAATGAAAGCTATGGAGCAGTACTTTCCTGTCGTGCTGTTTATTATGCTGTACAAGGTGGTTCTAACTTTTGAGTCTGTGGATGAAATCCTAAAGTGTGACCATTCAAATGAAAGCTACTGAGCAGTACTTTCCTGTGGTACTGTTTATTATACTGTACAAGGTGGTTCTAACTTTTGAGTCTGTGGATGTAATCCTAAAGTGTGACCATTCAAATGAAAGCTACTGAGCAGTACTTTCCTGTAGTATTGTTTATTATACTGTACCAGTGGTTCTAACGTTTTAGTCTGTGGATGAAATCCTAAAGTGTGACCATTCAAATGAAAGCTACTGAGCAGTCTTTCCTGTGGTGCTGTTTATTATGCCGTACAAAGTGGTTTTAACTTTTTGTTGTATGGATGAAATCCTAATGTCTGACCATTCAAATGAAAGCTACTGAGCAGAAAATAACAAGTATTTTCACATTTTTTATCGGCGATAAAGTCGTCCCATCGAAAACGTTTTGCTTTCATTTGAGATTTTGGATCCAATGGTTCAAACATCTATCTTTCCTTCATCCAAAAAGCTACCAACAAAAACCAAATCTTTAACCTCTACAGGGTACGATGAGCACCGTCACTTTTACATTGATGGATTCCCCCACTCGGGCAGTGGCTTAGAGACATTTATAAACAGGCTCTTTAATTTCTAACTTAGAAAACCTGTTTTTTTATCTCTTACCTTGACTGCCACTTTACAGCTGGGGACGTTTGGAGTAATGTCTTCCGCCTCTCCCTCGTACACCATTCCGAACGATCCATTTCCGAGTTCACGAACAAGCTTGATCTTCTCTCGGGGAAACTCCCACTCGTCAGCGATGTAAACTGCAAGCATACAAAAACAAAGGGTCAAGTCTATTTTGAGCCCGATCAATCTCCGGTTTCTGTGGCATGAAACAACTAGAATATTGCAACTCTCCCCAGCATATGTCACTGATACCATTAAAGTGCACCTAACCCCAAAATTGTTTTTTCGCTTAATCAATTCTATGTAGGTTGAAAAGTTGAATAGTTGAATATTTCTTGTTTTTAACGTTGCGTTAGTGAATTATAGAGGTTTGAATTTACAAAATGTTAATAAGATGACGTCAAATACTTGTTCCCAACTCCAAGCAATATTTTTTTTACAAATCAATTGATTATTAACAGTTTTTATTTAGTATTTCTTAAATTGATTATCCTTAAGCTGTGAACTGCGTATTGTAAATTGAAGTAGAAATAATGGTAAAGTCTTGAATTGACGTCATCTAATTAGCATTTTGTAAATTCGAATCTCTATAACTTACTAACGCGACGTTAAAAACAAGAAATATTTCACTATTCGACTTTTCAACGTACATTGAGTTGTTTAAAAGAAAAAAATGGGGATTAGGTGCACTTTAAGCCCTGGCTAAACGGGGACAAACGTCATACAAGTCGGGAAATGACAACTTGCTTTGTTGCAGTTTCTCTCAATACAACGCGCGCGTTCATTGGTTGATTTATGGTCACATGACATCTAACAAACAAACTGTTTCCCGCCAAACGTCCTTGAACAGGCAACATTTGTGACGTCAGAGAGTAATGGTGCACTGTTGTCCACTAGCACACGTGATCAGACCGTGACAAAAGATGGCATGATTATGATGCGATTGATGTTTACCTCGAGTGCTCGGCGCGTTTTTCAAACTGTGTTGTGTTTTTCGTGTTGCCATATAACAAATCACTTAATTACTGATACCCCCAAGTCCTGACCAAAAGGAGTCGTCGCAAGATAACCTGCGTTCCTATTTAACAAGGGCTTTGCGCAATCATACAAGGTAACGCTCAAAAGCATTGATATTAAAATCGTGGTAAATTTGTAACATACCATCCGTAGAAGTCATGTATTCTGGGTTAACTGAAGCATACAGTACCCCAGGAATCTGCTCATCAGTGTACCTGAGATATTGAAGCAGTTATCCATTACTAAGTGATCATGAAACACTAGCAGCTATTCCAAGGTTGTCGGGAAGAGGAAACGCGAGTAAATGTGCTAAAAAATATTTCGGAGGTTACATTTTACGACCTTTTACTGCACGTAGCAGAATGATAGATATTCACAGATTTTCTAGAATATAGAACTTTCCCGCATTCCACTCCAGTCAGCACACACGTCACAATGAAACGAGGTCGAGGCATGGGTGGACAATTTCATACAAATCACTGTATTTTGTCCACCCCAGCCTCGAGTTGGTGCCTTTGTTCACAGGAATGCGGGAAAGGCCTATTGTAAATCAACATGATTAAGCGTGATTAACCAATCAGAACTCGAAAGGGGGGAGGGGGGGGGGGGGGGAAGTTCATGAATTATCTTTTACTTGTTTACGTCGCTTTACTGAGCATGATATGTTTTCTTGAAAAAACCGTGTAGAATTGTCTCTTTTTCTTTCCGTCTTTTTTTTTTTTCTTGGGGGGTGGGGTAATTGCCCAAACCCCCCCCCACTCAACAATAAAATGGTTCATCCCTTACAAGTAAAGGGTGTTAAAGCCGTGCAACTGGGATTAACATGTCAAGGCAGTGATTACCTCTTATATCTCTTACGAGAAATATACCAGACAAGAAGGCCACAGGCTAACACAAACACAACACTGGCAGCAAGACTGGAGCCGACAACTGTTCCCAGGGGTAAAGAGCCTGTCTCCTCACCGGGGGCCTCTGAAATATTCAGGATAAACACAGCAATTATTACTGACAACGCCAGGCATTTTACATTGTGCGGATCCGCAACAGTAAAAACCCATATATAAATTAAGAACTTGCAATTTTGCAGGTCAGCGTATAAGTAATAGTAATTGGGGTATGTACTTGGTGTATTCCTTATTATTTTGTATTTAAACACTTAGTTTTTATTTCAGTAGAAAAAGAAGATAAAAACAGCAGAATAGGGAATCGAACCCGGGCCGTATGATCTACTCCATGCACACTATCCACTACACCACCGAGGACTAGCTGCCGGAAATTGTAATTTTTATGGGATATAAGATAATGTACTGCTAGCCCAGACCATATATAAGAACTAACCCTTTCGATACACTGGAAATACTGGAATCAGTGCTTAACCCTAAATACTAAAATCAGTGCTTCAACCCTAGATACTGTAATCCGACCCTAAATTACACTGCAATATATCTAAATACATTACAATAAGGGATACATGAAGTACCAAACATTATGATCAGGGATACACCAAGTACCTAGGGTAATTGGACTGAGCGGAGTACAATTCAGCGAATGTAGTGTCAATTTGAAATTATTACGAGCAAGATTACCCTTGAATTGTATTCCGCTCAGTGCAATGAATAATAAAATTTGAGGTGTAATCTACGTGGACTTTTTTTCGCTCAAAACGTCATGGATATTTTCTATCAGTTTTGAAAACAGTGAAGAAACAGCAAAAAAGAACCCATTTAAGTGCATCTGATTGACGCGCACGCAACGTAGGTGAACAATAGCCCTTTTCGCGGTTAACCTTTCTCATTTGCATTACAATAAAAATCAACGTGGTTGCGAGGCAATTTCGGCAATTTTGTAGTTTCTGCCCGAAATTGCCTCGTAATCATGTTGAATTTTATTGTAATGCAAATGAGAAAGGTTAACCGTGAAAAGGGCTATTACAGCTGTTCAACAAAAAGTTGTAATTGGACAGCTGTCAGTCAACAAAGTGGTATCGAAACGACCTTATCATTCGTTGCCATGGCAACGCGAAAAGAGGTAAAAAATACGCTATTTTGGACCATTTGAGGCTAATAACTTATAAACTACACGGTGAAAGTTTTTGTTTTCGATATATTTTTGTTTAATTGGCAAGAGAAACATTTTATCAATTTTTAAAAAAAATTCTGTACATAGAGTTCAGAGCTACCTTAAATTTATGTAAAAATGACATATCTCTGAATCCTATGTACAGATTTTTTTCAAAATTGGCACAAATGTTTGTTATGTTTATAAGACGAAAATATATAAAAATCAAAAAATTTCACCGAGCAGTTTTGAAGTTATTAGCCTCAAAATGTTGAAAATGGGATCTTTTTGGTCTCTTTTTTACGTTGCCATGGTAACAAATTTTGATGTCGTAGCCACCTAAATTTGTTCATTGGTTAAGTGTTTACAAACCTGTACTAAACGTTTTCTCTTAACTTTACTGGTGTAGCTGTGATTGAATATCATAGATGTATCATGATGGGAATGTTTAAACTATTAGGAGCCACCTTAAGTACTACTTTGGACTAACAGTTCTTGCTGCTGTCAGTATAGAGCGGTTTTCAATTGAGTGTCGTAAAACCAAAACCAAAGTAATTACTCTGACCAATCACAGCAGTCGTAAACAATCCAATGAACCAATCAGAGCTCGAAGCAATTACATGTCGGCGGCGCCAAGCGCGGGAAAACGCGTGCGAGCAAGTCACAATTGGTTTGGGTTTTACTTCTGATTGGTCGAGAAAGTGGCGCGAGATTTTTTTAGCCAATCACAAAGCGTAGCAATGAAAAACCGAAGCAACCTCTAACTTGTTTTCAACACTCAACCAACAGCAGTCACCAAACTCACAAACCAGAAAACAAGTTAACACGCTCACTTGTAGCTTCCTCAGGTTCAAATCTTTGAAGAGAAAATAAAGCAGTGGGACTCCAAGAGCCATTTCCCGCAGGAGTGATGGCTCGCACACGAGCAGACAAGTTTCCATCAGCACTATGTGAAATATGTTCGCTGTAATATGCGTATTTTCCGAGGCTACACCGCGTTACTGCAGGATTGTTGTCCTGTGCATTGAAAACAGAAGAATTAGTGCGTGGCTATCCAAAGCTAGAAGCTTGGTATTTCCAGCCCAAGATTCAAACGTGGCATATATTTGCCATTGTCTATACTTAGCATTTCTGTCACAAAGGCTTGGGTCATGCAAAATAACTCCACTTTTCAGTCTGTGAATGAAATCCTAAAGTGCGACCATTCAAATGAAAACTATTGAAAGCTATTCCTGTTGCAGGGTCGGTATCTCAACAAAATGTAGAAATTGTGCTTACCTAATTTCTATGTTATATTGCCAAATGCCACCAAATATAAAACTAAATTGGATAAAAAATAATACTTAAAGTATTCTACAGAGAAAAACAGGACAAGTAGTTTGTGGATAAATTGCAGGATTACAAGGATGACAGGGGATTATGGTTCATGAAATTTGATTCAGTGAATGGTGATCAAGAAATCAAAACTGCCATAATGGTGAAACTGAGTTTTTTTAAAAGCTGTTATTTTGTCTTTTAGTTCATATATCTTTGCTTCCATCACTTCAGGCGAATCACTTGCTCGCTTTGATGAATCGCTACCGCTTGAAACGTCAGCTTCTCGTCTCTTTAAGTCAGCCCAGTCAAAATGTGCCGGCAGGCGGCGATTTTGCCGCCTTCAACGAAATATCTGCCGCCTACTGTACTTTACACTAAACTTCATCAACAACAAATACGAGGTCTCTTCTAGTTCAAATTGTAACCAAAACATAAATACAGTTTCTTGTGAATCGAGCCGCACACGAACGAACCTTGTGGGAAAATAAGCCATGTGAATGGTCAGCGGTGAATGCTCTTGCAGTTACAAACAAGATGGCGTCCAAACAAGCTTATGGCCGCGCCTCTGCTGCCTACTACTCCAGCCATCTTGCCTGCTACTCAAAAACATTTTGACTGGGCTATCTTTAGTTTGGCTAATTTACCTGATCAACTCAGTTTATAAAACCAAATTTTTATTGTTTAACCCTTTAATACCCAATATTAAAACACCAATTCTCCTTTCTTGTCCCCATACATGTATTGCAACAGTAGTGAAGAGAAGTTGTTCAAATATCTTGTGAATTCATCTTGAATATCCTTAATTCTCACGACCCCTCTCATTGACAAAGCATTGATATTACAAGGAGAAATTTGATGCTGATCACTATTGGGACTTAAAGGGTTAATTTCCCCACCGATACAGTACCACATTTTCTTTAAAAAAACTAACCCCTTCTTGTAAAATTCATTCATAATTCATAAGGGTACTAACAAATAGAAATGAGCCATTCCAATCACATGGTTACCCTGTAATCCAGATACAACTCACTAGTGAGTTGTATCTGATATGTAAATTAGATACAACCACCAGTGAGTTGTATCTGGAATGTGAATTTTACATTGTCGAGTTGTTTACTACATTCGCGTCCGTATTGTATCGGCACTATACATTCACTCGGCTGCGCCTCGTGATTGTTTAGACCGATACAACACTCCCGCTCGTGTAGTAAACATTACATATCCATTTGTCGTTTCATGAGAGATGATTGTATTTGTATCTATGAACATTAATGTCAGTTTGCTTTCATGCATGTTTCCTTTAACAATATTATAGAAGAAATAAATTGCTCCATGATTGACTTACCAGTGTTATTTCAATGTCATATTTGAGTACCACCCCATTGGGGTCTTTCGGGGGTTCCCAAGACAGAGAAAACTGCAAAACATATCAATATATATCTTAGTAAGTGAAACAACAAGGACTTACCCCTTAACTCCCAAGAGTGCCAAAGATCAAAATTCATATAAAATCCCAAATTTCGTTTTGAAAAACAAATGGTACCATTCAAAAGTACTGCTGTAGAGGTTTCATTTGAATGGTCACACCATAGGATTTCGTCGACAAACTCAAAAGTTGAAACTACGCTACATGTCTCCATATTAACTGTGGGAGTGAAAGGGTTTATTAACAGCAGTTTTGAACATTTTATGACGTCTTTTAAGTTTTTATTGTCTGTAAGAGTGCATACCAAAATGTAGTCGATTTGCTAATATCAAAACAATAAATACTATTAACTCGAATCTGTCCAGCTGACAAAAAAGATATACCCCAAATTAAACTTTATTTTACTTTATTTTTTCAGTAACTGGTTCTACTATGGCAAACGGTTTTTCAAATTTGTTTGGTGCAAAATGAAAATTTTTGAATGGGTAAAATATTTTTAAAAAACTCAGTTGCAAGAGGGAAGCGATAAAATTTCTTACCTCTCTTGTGTCGTTGTTAGTTATCACTTTGAGAGGTCCTCCAAGATTGTCAGCTTTATCTAATTCAAAACGGTAAAATAATAAAGAGTCAAAGAAAGTGCCAACGGCCTCAGTACCTTATGAATTTAAAGCTCCAGGCCGGCTTCTTAGGCTAAGTAAAGAGCTAGACGAGAGACTGGTAAAGAGACCAAAAAATACGACTGAGTGGGGTGGGGGGCGGGTTTTCGCTCGCCTCACCTTGGCTGCCCGTTCCCGTCCCCTACTGCTTTTTTCTTGTCCTTTGCCCAAACCAACCTCCTTCCCAGGGGTTTTCCCTTAAGTTGCCTGCAGGTGAGGCGAGGTTTTTACTTTTTTCTTTATACTTATACCATAAAAGCACACGTGTGAAGAATACTGAATTTCAGGCAAGAAGAAGAAGAGAGGGGGGAGGGGGTGGGGGAAGGGGGGAGGGGGGCAGGAGGGGAGGGTAAATTACTAGTAGAAAAGTGATCTTTTAATCACAAATTTTAGAGTAAAAAACAAGATTTTATTGTACTACTCACAAACATAAGCAGTAAAACATCAACAGGAGAAGGAAAATGTGATAATCAGTCAGTAAAATAACGCCAGTGATTTTCACTGTACACTATAGATTATAAACATGTGAACGCGTGGTGGTGTAGTGGTTAGCGCGTTAGACTTCAGATCAGAAGGTCGGTTGCTCGAGGCCTGGTCTAATGCTGTCGTGTTGTTTTCTTAGACAAGAAACTTTACTCCACATTGTCTCTCCACTCTGGTGTATAAATGGGTGCTGGCAACAAAATGTTGACGTTACCCTACGATGGGATAGCATCCCATCAAGCAGGAGAACCAATATGCCTAGTTGCTTCGTGCTACGGAAACCAGGTCAAGCTCCGGCCGAGTGGGCCACCTTACCATCCAATCAGAAGTAAAACCAAAACAATTATGACTTATCTGCACGCGTTTTCCCACGCTTGGCGCCGGCTACATGTTTTTGCTTCGAGCTCTAATTGGTTAATTGGATAGTCTGCATCTGTTTGTGATTGGCCAAAGTAATTACTTTGGTTTTGGTTATACAACACTCAACTGGAAACCGCTCTATCGAGCTTACGCAACTTACTTTTCTTATTTGTCATTCCCTTTGTGACAGCACAGGATGATCCAACGGCACAACCAACCTTTGTACATGCACATACCTGTTTAAAATATTAATAGAAAAAATACTTCAACTTTAGCAGCAGCCAACAGTAAAATGCAACTTCAGTTTCTGCAGGTCATTCAAAGTCAGGTCTACAATACGACCACTTGTTAATACGACCACTTAATTATTGGGGCGCGAACCAAAGCTCATGCGACAATTTCAAAAAAACTCCTTAATGCGAGTGCCCTGTTAATATGATCACATTTCTATGGCCATCGATAGTAGTATTAACGAGGTTTTACTGCATAGCAAATGATCGCTAAATAGCAAATGTATCACAAACAAGTCAACCTCATAAAGATGTAAACTATTTCAACAAATGTATGGACCTTGAAAGAGTAAAATAAAAATGGGGTAAAGAAAAGCAAAATAGCTGAATAGGGGAATTCTACAAAAAAATGATAAGAGATTCTTCAAATTGTGGAAGTGGGAATTGTGGATATCTCAGTGGCGTAATTCACGGATCAAATTTTAGAAATTGAGAATGTGCACGTTTACAAAGCCTAATAACAACTTCAGAGCTATTTTAGGAGACCTCTTAAGTTAAGATCATCAAATTTCTCTCTGTGATATCAATGCTTAATCAATCAAAAAGGTCAAAAGAATTCAGACTATGATCACCATAATCAAGGCGAATTCTCTTGATATTTTAACAACTTCTCCCCACTTCTAGTAGTAGGCATTAAAGAGTTAATATTTATAGCACCTAATTAACAATTAGATTATTCGCTCTTGATTTCTATCGAGCGATAGTTGATGAGGGTGAACTATCACGCGATAGAAATCAAGTGTGAATAATTTAATTGTTTTAGTATAAATCTACTAGACCTTCGAAACTTAACAACAAATACTCTTCACAGACACTTTGAAAACGTGAAGAAGCGGCCGCCATCAGGCTACTCACTCTACTCACTTTCTACAACAGAATAGATAGAGAGTAGCGTAGCAAATAAGAGAACAGCATTCATGATAGGACGCTAGTAGATTTATACTAAAAACTGATAGGACATGGGTTTCAACTAATAAAAAATAACTGCAAATCAAACTTAGTGGGTAATCCAGACAGTGTTCATCATGTGAATTAGGCCCTATTTACAAGAAGGGAGGGTACCATCCTAGAAGAGGCACCCTTCTCTATTGTATTTCCCGGTTTCGTTACATTAGAGGTAGGGTCACGTTGGGTGGACGGTTACCCTATCTGCTTGCTAGGGTCACCCTCCTAGGAGGGCCAACTTTTGCCATGTAAAAGCTTGTGCTAGGGTCACCCTCCTAGGAGGGTCAAGTTTAGCAGGCTCAGATTATTGGCACATTCCCACCAAATTGGTTTCTCTCATCTTGAATTGGTTAGATAGCCCTGAAGATAACTCTTTGCATGTAAAGGGGGCTATCTTTTGACCCTTTTAGGAGGGTCACCATCCCTCCATGCAAACAGACCCCTAGGGGGTATCCCTCCCCCCCCCCCCTAAAAAAAACGGCTTGCCTTACCGTAATGGCATAGTCTGAGAAGTGTTTCAACTTTGTTAGAGTGACACTGTTTTCTGTTCCATTCAGAACTAATGTAACATAAGATGGTTTGACAGTTGGTAGTGTTAGCCTTCCAGTGGTTGGTTTATTAGATGTGGTTGGAACTGTAACAGGTACTGCGCCCGTTTTTCCATCTGATGGTGTGGTGGTTACTTGACATAAAGGGTTCTAAAACATCACACAAGAATAATGTCACAAGACTTGGAAAACTTGAAAAACCATTCCATGAGATAACAATACCTTTGCAGTAAAAAAGAAAAAAATATGGTGTTTGGGGATTCATTTCCAAAACCCATTGTAGCACAAAATCCATTTGCAAAAATTCTGCAAATAAAATTTCCCTTACATTCAATTCTTATACTGAAGAAAAATCCTTTGAAATAAAAAAAAATTGTTGCAGGTTAGTCTATGGTAAGTAAGAATTATAGATTGAATCTGCAAAAAGCGTCCTATTCAAAGCAGTTCAAAGAAAAGGAAAACAGACTGGGTACTGTCCACACAAACCCTTCCCCGATAAACCGTCATAGACAAACTGTTTTCCCATCTCTCGTAATGCCTTGACCTTTTAAGACCCAAGAATACCAAAGTTCATAGACTACAAGTAGTCCCTCATTTTTCCTCAGGGATAATAGAGCGAGCGAAATGCATGCACATGTGAAAATCACCCCATGCAAGAAAGGCGAGTCACGGCAGGGAGAGAGAATGCATGGGGTGATTTTCATGCGCGCTCGAGTTTCACTTGATCTACTATCCCTGAGGAAAAATGAGGGGCTTACTCGCAGTCTACAAAGTTCAAAATTCAAGAAAAATCCCAAATTTTGTTTTGTACATATTGAAAACAACTGGCACCATGCAAAAGTACTGCCAAAGAGGTTTGCATTTGAATGGTCACACCATAGGATTTCATTGAAAGACTCAAAAGTTAGAAATACACCACATAGCTCCATATTTGACTCTGGGAATGAAAGAGTTAAATTCCTTTCCCTCTCGCAGCAACAGATTGCTTTCAATCCATGCATACTCACCTGTGCATCATTACTACAGTTACTCTGGTTGTAGCTTGTGGTGGGGATGGGGGTAGTGGATGCCAGTACAGATTTGTTTGTTGGTGGGTCTTTGTCATCATTATCTTTTGTGAAGATTGTCCTGTATAACTTGTCTTGGAACTCTTTTGCAAACAATGCTGAAATCTTTTCCGGCTTGTCTTTTTCCTCCTCCTTCTCAGTGCAGTTACAAGTTATGTTTGCACAAGTCCCTGTCAATAAGTTTATTAAAGGCAACAAAATAATGGGTGTGTCATAATAGTGTCATTAAGGTGTCACAGGGTCGGGGGGGGGGAGGGGCGGGTAAAGACCAAAGGCATGGTAAGGCACAATTTGTTTTGACAGACTTTAATGTTAATGCAGTGTATACTGACCTCCCCACCTCAAAAAAAAGAAAAGTTTATTGATTTTGTAAATTCTAAGGTGGATGGGGGTCTCAAGTGCCAAACGTTTTCAAGAAAAGTAAGAGGCTAGTATCCTGCTGAAATATCAAAATTTCCAGTTTATATTGCCAAACAGTGCCAAAGGAACGGTAAAGTCACACACTAGCCACAGGTGACCCACATGGTCAGAGTTTAACCCGGTTTCTGTAGCATGAAGCAACTAGGAATATTGATACTCCCCCCCTGGATGGGATGCTAGTCCATCACAAGGTTATACCCTCAGCATGTACTATGTTGCCAGTACCCCGTGGGGGTACTCCCATATATGAGCTATATAGGTATGTACCCACTTATACACCTGGGTGGAGAGAGACAATGTGGAGTACATACATACATACATAACTTTATTTAACCTCGAATTTTTAGAGAAGCTCTATTGAGCTAATAACTTCGAGAAAAATACATAAATCAGAATAACCTTAAAAATACAACTAATCAAAAAAAAAACTAAAAGTTGCTTGAGTAAAGTTGCTTGTGCGATGAAACAACATGATGACCAAGACCAGGCCTCAAACCAAAGGGCTAACCACTACTGACACTACCACGCTATTTTGGATAAAAAGCAAGAGCAAAACAAACTGGTTTGGGTTTAAGTGCAGGATTACCAGGATGGAAGTGGATAATAATTCATCAAATTTGATTTCATGGCAGCTGGTCAAGAAATCAAAATTACCATTCTGGTGAAACTAAGTTTTTTCATTTCTAACCATTATTTTGTCTCTTTAGCTTTGTTTTCTTCTTCCAATTTAAAGATACACAGGAAAAAATACCAGGTTCCCATTTTTGGAAATTTTAGAGTATTTAAAAAATACCCATATAAATCCCAAATTTGGAAGAGTGAGACAAGTCCCAACCAGGGAACTTGGTTGGGAATTCCCAGGTTGGGACTTGTCTCACTTTGCCAAATTTGGGAATTTTGATGGTGTTCTGTAAATACCCTAAAAAATCCCAAAATGGGAATCAGGTATTTTTTCCTGTGATACCGGTAAATCAATTAGCTCCTGACCATACTCATGGACAAACGATATATCAGCCAGGATAGTGTCCCTTTAAATCGAAGGATTTGTAATGATTAGAAGGACTCAAATCCATGACCAAATCGCTCCAAATCAGCTCCATATTGACACAGACTGCATGGTTATCATGTCAAAAATTGTTTTCATTTTTGAGTAATAAGCATATTATTATTATTATTATTATTATTATTATTATTATTATTGTTTTTTTTTTAAAGTTTCAGTAAATTTTATTTATTTTTATTTATTTATTTTACTTATTTTTTCTCAAAAGTGAAGCAACTCATACTATATGAACATATAAACTTGTACATAAAAAGAGGAGTTGATCCTTGATTGATTTCTTTTGTTGCAGTTCAAACAGACAACGATGGAAATCAATTACAATGCTTTGCTTTAGTCGGTTCAGTTCTTAGTCAGTCTTAGGTAAAAGGAATCAGGTAATTCCTGGTATTTATTAAAGCCCTTTGCTCAAAAAAATAAACAGAATGATAACGTAAGTCTCTGTGGCAGCCAAAATGTGTAGTTCCAGAAAAAATCCATACCCACCCCATGGAAGGTCAGCGGAAATTCCTAGGGGGAGGGCGGTCTTAAAAGCCATTTTAGAAGCAAAGTATGAAGCTAAACTGGAATTTCCGGGGGGGGGGGGGGGGGGGGGGGGGGACGGGAGATGCAAAACAAAAAACCTTCCATGGAGGTAGTATGGATATTTTCTGGAACTGCACAATAAAACTTATTTGTAGCAATTTGGATTTCAACCCTAAAATGGACACATGTACTTTAAACACACTATGCAGAATTCTCAATAGTAGCTTTCTTACCATCAGGTGCTTTATTGTTTCCCTCATCTATGTTGTTATTTTCATCTTGCCCATTGGTAAACACTTGCCGCCTACACCAGTCCAATTCTTGCTTCCATGGTGAGTAAGAACTAAGGTCATACTTAACAATATACTTGGTAATGTTGCCATTTGGAAACAAGGGAGGTTTCCATTTGACAAACAGTGCAGATGAACTGATGTAGTTTGCCTCGAGGCCAACTGGCTGGGAAGGCACTGTCAAAACAAGCAAATAATTTAAATTGTTCTATAGCTAGAGTTTTTCTCAATACAATGCATGCATTCATTGGTTGATTCACAGTCACACAACATCTAACAAACAAACTGTTTCCTGCAATTATCCTATTAAGCAGGCAACATTTGCGAAAGCGGACAACAGTTTTGACATCAGAGGGTAACACTGCCCTGTTGCCCACTAGTGCATGTGATCAGACCATGACAAAAGGTGGCATGATTGTGATGCGATTAATGTTTACCTCGAGTGCTTGGAGCATTTTTCAAACTGTATTGTGTTGTGTTTTTTGTGTTGCTATATAACAAATCACTTAACGACTGATCCTTCGTGAAACAGTGATTCGAATTTGTTTCCCTCAAATCTCGATGTTTCCCTCAACTTTGTCTCAGGAAACATCGAGATTCTCGGGAAACCAAATTCACTGTTTCCTTTGGGACCAGTCATTAAGTGTTTGATAATAATAATTATAATAAATAAATATAATCACCACTCTTGAACTCAATTAAGTGCTTTGCTCTTGTTAAGGGGTATGGCGCTTACTTGAGGGCAGTGCTTATTAATATTTTTGCTGTTATGTCCAGCATAGTACTCATTTTGGGGTGATGGCCATTTTTAGTTAAGACAGTAATTTTTAAGACCTGCTTCCATCTGACCTCGTAGCTAACAGTTGGTTAGAGCCCTGGAAGATATAATCCAGAGGCCATTTTGTTTGATTCCTGTTGAAGTCAAATAAATATTTTTCCTCTGATTCCTAGATTCCCAATATTTTCCTTTCTCAAACCTGTATATTCAGGAACTCACAACATACACTTTCTTTATTTCATTTATGTTCACTTTTCACCTAACTAAAACACTGCAAGGAATCTTTCTAACCTAGCTTGAATTAGCTATGAAGCTAGGAGTCAATCACTGATGCTCACTCACCATTTTCCTTAGTCTGTATAAAGGCCAGATCACTCTTAGCTCCCTGATCCTTAAGCACCACTGCCTCCACAAGAAATGCATACAAGGTGAATGGTTTCAGTTTTGGGATGTACTTTACAAGCTTGCGGGGTTTGGATGATAAACCAGTGACATTAATGCTAAAGAAAATTTACAAAACAGAATGAGGCAACTTAACAATAACAATTCAAATGCCAGCTCATAGATACACAGGGCCGTAGCCAGACAAAAATTCTTGCCAAGGCAACATAAAAAAAACATACTCCAGACCTAGTTATTACCGGGCTATACACATGCAAAATTGCCATAAATTATTGCCTCAAATAATATAATAGGCGGGGGGGGGGGGGGGGGGGAGGGAATTTGTTCATTTACCCTAGGGGGGGTGGGGCTGATTATTTCAGGAGATAAATTATAGACACTAAACCTAACATGGGCCACTCAGCAACTTGTTCTTTCTTTGCTTGCTCCAACATTTTTTGCTCACCCCCCCCATCTGAGAGCCTGGAACAGGCTGTGATTGTATTAATAATTTGGTTTGAGTTCTGATTGGTTGATTGGATTGTCTGCACTTGTCAGTAGTTGTGATTGGTTGATTGGATTGTCTGCACTTGTCAGTTGTGATTGGTTGATTGGATTGTCTGCACTTGTCAGTAGTTGTGATTGGTTGATTGGATAGTCTGCACTTGTCAGTTGTGATTGGTTAATTGGATTGTCTGCACTTGTCAGTTGTGATTGGTTGATTGGATTGTCTGCACTTGTCAGTTGTGATTGGTTGATTGGATTGTCTGCACTTGTCAGTAGTTCTGATTGGTTCAATGGATTGTCTGCACTTGTCAGTTGTGATTGGTTGATTGGATTGTCTGCACTTGTCAGTTGTGATTGGTTGATTGGATTGTCTGCACTTGTCAGTTGTGATTGGTTGATTGGATTGTCTGCATTTGTCAGTTGTGATTGGTTGATTGGATTGTCTGCACTTGTCAGTAGTTGTGATTGGTTCAATGGATTGTCTGCACTTGTCAGTTGTGATTGGTTGATTGGATTGTCTGCACTTGTCAGTAGTTGTGATTGGTTGATTGGATTGTCTGCACTTGTCAGTAGTTGTGATTGGTTGATTGGATTGTCTGCACTTGTCAGTTGTGATTGGTTGATTGGATTGTCTGCACTTGTCAGTAGTTGTGATTGGTTGATTGGATTGTCTGCACTTGTCAGTTGTGATTGGTTAATTGGATTGTCTGCACTTGTCAGTTGTGATTGGTTGATTGGATTGTCTGCACTTGTCAGTTGTGATTGGTTGATTGGATTGTCTGCACTTGTCAGTAGTTCTGATTGGTTCAATGGATTGTCTGCACTTGTCAGTTGTGATTGGTTGATTGGATTGTCTGCACTTGTCAGTTGTGATTGGTTGATTGGATTGTCTGCACTTGTCAGTTGTGATTGGTTGATTGGATTGTCTGCATTTGTCAGTTGTGATTGGTTGATTGGATTGTCTGCACTTGTCAGTAGTTGTGATTGGTTCAATGGATTGTCTGCACTTGTCAGTTGTGATTGGTTGATTGGATTGTCTGCACTTGTCAGTAGTTGTGATTGGTTGATTGGATTGTCTGCACTTGTCAGTAGTTGTGATTGGTTGATTGGATTGTCTGCACTTGTCAGTTGTGATTGGTTGATTGGATTGTCTGCACTTGTCAGTAGTTGTGATTGGTTCAATGGATTGTCTGCACTTGTCAGTTGTGATTGGTTGATTGGATTGTCTGCACTTGTCAGTAGTTGTGATTGGTTGATTGGATTGTCTGCACTTGTCAGTAGTTGTGATTGGTTGATTGGATTGTCTGCACTTGTCAGTTGTGATTGGTTGATTGGATTGTCTGCACTTGTCAGTAGTTCTGATTGGTTGATTGGATTGTCTGCACTTGTCAGTTGTGATTGGTTGATTGGATTGTCTGCACTTGTCAGTTGTGATTTGCCAGAGTGCATGTAGTTACTTTGGTTTTGGTTTAATGACACTTGATTGAAAACTGCTTTAATGCATGATCACTGAACCCATGAACTTACTCAGGGGTATCCACAGAATGATCCACTCGTGTCCAGCTGAGTAAACAATAACACATAAAAAAACTGTAAGTTGGTTATTTATTCACATTTATAATGACCATGTCACTTTAAATCACATTATTTGGATTTTATTTTATGCACTGGTATATATTTTTTTAAGATTCATAATTATAATTAATTAATTATAGTTATAATTTAATTATATTATAACTATAATTTAATTATAACATAATTATAATTTATTATAATAATTACAAAAATTGAACATGAACAAACAATGCACCAGTGCATAAAATAAAGTCCAAATACCAGTAAATTATGTGATTAAAATTGGGCATGTTTAAACCACAAAATGGCAAAATAGTTTTCACTAAGGTTGATGAGTGGTTTGAATGTTGGCCATATGATGTAAATAAATAGAATTTGTCAAAATCAATTAATGGACTGCATTGTGATAAAAATTCATTCTGCCTTTGAAATGACCATACCACCAAAAAACGTTCTTTATATGCATGTGAATGAAATCTTATTTAGGCAACTCGGAAATGGCCTATTCTTGTACTATTGGTATCATAACACAAAGTTCCAATGATGATGATGATGATGATGATGATGATGATGATGATGATAATGATGATGATGGTGGTGGTGGTGGTGGTGGTGGTGGTGGTGGTGGTGATGATGATGATGATGATGAAATTAATAATTTACAATTTAGAGCAGGTACCATAAACTACATACCGGTATACATATCAACCAAAACATAAATTTCTAAGCTCTGTGTGATCTTTATCTTTTCCTGGAGTTACATTTATTGATTTAAGTACTGTATAATAGTAAACATGAACAATAACAAATGTTTCTTTTTTTTTGTTTATTTTGGATTGCCAAAGGCTGCAATTGCTAATAAAAACAATCATATTCTTCCATTCTTCATGTTAACACTGATGGTAGAGAGTCATGGACAGTTACATTAAAGCTTACATCTAGGCTATGGGTTAAAAAAAAAAGAACATACTTACACATTTTGACTCTCCTTGGTACAAGCATCTTGGTCATCATATTCAGTAATTTTTCTATTAGGGCTAAAAATTGATTATGTCCATTAGATTTTCGCGCACCGTCGGTTTTGCGTTTAAGGCTCGCGCACGCTAAACTAAAGGAAAAACAGGAAAAATAATTGCTATTTTCAGAATCTACAATATTTATTAGCTTTACAGTGATATATACAGTGATATATATATAGTTTTCTGGGGTTTCGTTAAAAACAGCACGAGTACGAAAGATTTTCGGGAAGGCACCCTCGAAGGTTTACAGTAACCTTAATTCTGGTCGTCCGCATTCTTACAAAATTGGTTCACAGTCTTGTGGGTGTCCAATTTAAACTTTTTGTAATTGGATAGCAGTAATTGTATGTTGCACACATCAATCAGGTGCACTTAAATGGGTTCTTTTTAGCTGTTTCTCTCCTTGTTTTAAACTGATAGAAAACATTGCAGACATTTTTTAGTAGAATTAAATCCACATTTTAGACTTTTTAATCTTGAATTTTGTTATTGATGTGATTATATTAGCATTAAAATTGGACTTTATAATTTATTATTGTCCTTGTAATACACACTTGGCTGATTTGAAATTACTCACCCGATTACCCTTTGAATTGAATTCCATTCAGTCCAATTAACACAATGCACAATAACTATAGAGCAGTTTTCAATTGAGTGACGAAAGTAATTACACATTTGCTTTGGTTTTGCATTGCTACGCTTTGTGATTGGCTAAAAAATCTCGCGCCACTTTCTCAACCAATCAGAAGTAAAACCAGAACCAATCGTGACTTGCTCGCACGCATTTTCCCGCGCTTGGCACTGTCGACATGTAATTGCTTCGAGCTCTGATTGGTTCATTGAATTGTTTACGACTGCTGTGATTGGTCAGAGTAATTACATTGGTTTTGGTTTTACAACACTCAATTGAAAACTGCTCTAATTTACTTACGAAATCACTTTGCAATGATCAAAAAATATTTGGCACAATACTAGATAGAAAAACGGCTTAATAAATATGATAAATGTTATAATTGTTCATTGTATTTACAATGTATTGCAGTGCAACTACTTGAACTGGGCCACTTGGAAAAAAAATTGACCAATCAGAAATAAATTAAGAACAAGGGACGGCAAACTTTGTTGTAAACAGACCAATGATGTTGAAGCATCCAGACAAATGATCTTCAACTAAATTTGAAACCATCCTAGTTTGCAGACATCTTAGAAAATAGTCCCATAAGGATTCATTTGGTAGTTTTCGAACTCAAATCAAAAACATTTTTGGTAAGCTGTCACGCGAGAAAATCTGTCTGGGAGCAATTTGAGAAGAATTGAATCAAGCGCTTGTCTACAAGAGAAAATCTCTTTTCATAATTGGGTTTAAAAAAAAATTGGTATATAGATAACAATAACAGCCATCATTCATAGTGCTGCTATGCATGCAAATATTCAGGGTTTACTTTCAATAAAAAAAAAGAACAGTCAATAAAGGAACACTTTTGCCGAAATTGCATTCCATGGCCAGGAGTGATCATGAAAGGCAGCTGTTTTCACATGCAGGCTAAAGAAAAACTAGCGTGCTCAACATTTTAACCTTTTTAAAGTGTTCGAAACATAGGATCAAAAGTGACCAATCAAAATGTTTGGTTTCAAATTAATATGTAGATCTTTTGTCTGGATTTGCTTCAATGTTATTGGTCTGTTTACAAAAACGTTTGCCATCCTTTGTTCTCGATTTATGCACTGTAAATGATAAAAATATATATAATTATGTATATTTTAATTCACAGTAATAATTAATGACCAGTGGCATGGTTCCCAATGGAAGGTAAAGTCCTGCAAGCAGATGGTCTAGTTATAAAACATCATAATTCTTAATTGCCCAAAAAAATATTGGGAGGTATTCGGTAGTTTTATCCAAACTTGATTGTAGTAAAGAGAAAGGAATGTGTTCATTAGCAGATTCAGTAAGTCTTCAGTGTCTTGATTGAGATAATTATTATATAGGAGTCAAAATATACAGGCCAAAATAAACTAACATGTACAAGAAGAAGAACAATGACAACAAAGCTAAGCATGAATAAATGTCTTTTATGTAATATATGTTTTCGACCACAATGGGTTGTTTGGCACATTGGCCAACGAGTGGATTAGCTTGGGTTGGTTTGTTTGCGACCAGAATGGGTTGTTTGGCACATTGGCCACCAACCGCATTTGCTCAATTCATTTTTCTGTGACCACAATGGGTCGTTTGACACACTGGCCACCGAGCACATTTGCTTAATTCAGTTTGTTTTCACAGATGAGAGCAAATCGGCTCAACTCATAATTTGGTTTGTATGCTGTTTTATGTCCCTCCTTTTGCATGATTTGCAATCAACAAAGCTTTGAAATCAACGATGCTATGAAAGAAAAGACCAAACTACTCCTCAAGTGACACAGTAGCAAAGCAGCACAAATTATACTTAGTCTCACAAAATTAATACAGAAAGTTAAAAACTCATCCTACATGAACCAACAGGCCTATGGAAGAGCTCGCAAATGTTTGAGCCAGCCTTGCAATGGTCAGCTGCGCTGTTGAGCTGCACGAAAGCGAGGCAAAATGTTCCACTAACACAAATTGAGAATCAAACTGGTATCTGAGTTGAATAGGACTGCTGCGAGGACTGTAGCCAGCAGCAAAAATAATTTTTATTATAGGTTTTACAATAAATAGCAATGGAAAGAAATCAATGATTATTACCTAGTTGATATACATGTATGTTAAAACATGGCAAATAGTAAGCTATTAATACTTACGCTTCTCTATAGGACACAGTGTAAAACAAAACATTTCTGTAATCATCCTCGATGATAACTTCATCCCATTCCACTTTCATACAAATTGGATTACACCTTAGTTTTCCTGGCGGTCGACTGATCTCCTCTAAACTCACATTTATTTGACGAACATCACCTGACGAATAAAAGAAAATTAAAAACATACAGCTCTAAACATTGATTTGAGCAGCTTTGCTGGATTTTTAGCTGAGAATGAACTGCACAATATTAAGCTACCAGAATGTACTGATATTGTAACATAATGCTCTGTGCAACAAACAATAGCCACTTTCCACTCAGCTATTTGTGTCTGGTTCATGCACCTTGATAATGACACCTTCAAGCAGTATAAAATTCACTGAGCCTCTCATTAAAAAAATTTTGCTCATTGACATCCAAGTTAAATGTGTCATTTTGAAGCTGAAAAGGCATGGGCAAAGCCACAGATAGGCTTAGATAGAGGCATTAGGTGGGCGACCAACTTACAGACTGAAACACAGCGATAGGCAGGGTGGCCCATTTAAAGCTATGAGGCTCATATCCCTCTGTGCTTCTGGATTTCCACTCAGCGCCTGCAAGCAATCAATTGCCCATGCTGCCCCTTTGCGCTCTATAAACTTACATGCCACAGCATTTCCATTGGTGGTGTCTGAGATAGCAATGTTTCTACTTGTGTCACTCCTATTCCACTTAAGAATATCATTCACAAGAGGATTGATCCTACCAGGGCATAAATGTGGATTTAAATGTACAATTATTCCACCCACACTAATGGTTAGGTTCTGCTGAAACGGCCACATAGCTTCCAGCTTTGGATTGTCAAGGATAGCCAGTGCATACCTAAAAACAAGATACAATATTATATTACGAAATTGTACAAAGCTTTTTTAATTAAGTGTATTATTAGGGAAAACACTGATTGAATTTGAAGCGGATCTACCCTGCGAGCAGTGGATTCTCCTATGCTGAGCTACCGGTACTCCAAACAAGGGCGGGGGGAAACCATTGCGAGCAACCGTTTCCTTTCCATTGAGCATGCACAGTCACGTCATGCCCCACACAATGCATTTGATGATGTTTTGCGGAACAACTGTAGCGCATGCCATTGTTCCATGGCAAAGAACTCTTTGTCACCTTGGATGCCATTTTGATTATTACATAGCGGGCTCACTTAAATGCAGGAGTTACATGGATGAGTACATGAGCGAGGCTAAACAAGTTTGCAAACTTGTTTTACCGGTTCAAGGTTAATTTATTCGTTCATGATATATGGCGTTGGACGGCGGCTCGATCAAAAGAACTAACAGTTGCCCGCAGTGGTTTCTCTCTCGTTCAGCGCAGCTCGGCATAGGAGAATCCACTGCTCACAGGGTATAGTGAGTCTTGAACTCCCAATGAAACTATTAATAATTATTATAGTTTTATCGGAGTTCACTATACAACCTAACAATTTAGCATAAGCAACATACGCACATGTGCCGCTAAATCCCGCTCAAGAAAAAAAATCCTGAAGTCCACTCCTTCAAAATCACTTCATTTTATAACCACAAAGTTTCACGTTAACTCCCTTAAGGACCTGTTAGGAAGCACTCCCGGTCCTCTGCTTCCACCTCATAGCCTTTGTCCACCTTGCCCAATTTCAGCTGGCCAGCAAGAACTCACTTTGAGCTGCCCAAAGCTGTATTTCAAGTGCCCGACCACACATAGCTGACCTATCTGCCACTGTCGCAAAGCATGTCTGGAAATTCTAAGGCATAACCAAAATGGAGTTTCCTGCCTGAATATTATACAAAATTGGAAGAACTTCATATATCAGGCATTTTGACCATGCCACAGGATAGCAAATGGCCCACAACTCACAATGCTCCCCTTTTTCTGATCCCAAGTGATTCCAGACTTTCCCACCGACTCGCCTTGTCCACCACGGCCCATTTTCACCTTGAGCACCGAATACCGCTTTGGGCCAAGGTGCAGCAACGAAGGACACACACTCAGTTCTTTGAATGGTGCCAGGGACTTAATAAGGATTTTTGGACTTCATGATGTCCTTCCATTACCAGGTGGGCCTTAAACATGGCTTAAACTAGCCGCTTTTCCCCACTGTTGTCTCAAGTTGCGAATTCAATCAATATGAACTGCCTATTTGATGGTATGTCAGGAGTATTGCAGTCGCATATTCTCACGGCCAATCTGTAATGGCCTCAAAGTTAATTATGCTCTGAATGTACAGTCAAAGTACCAGAGGGTCAGAACTATGCTTTTTTCAAGTGAAATAAGTCAAATTCCTTAAGGTTAGTGCAAATTCAACAAGGGTTTGTGATATTATTCACGATAAAATAAAAATCCAAGTGAAAATAAATAAATAATTAAATAAATAAATAAATAAATAAAACAACCTAAAAAGCAACACACAGGTCAGTTATGCCCTAAGCCCTTCAGTTATGTATGGTTTACATGTATGTATGTACATGTAAGTATGAATGTGGTTTGAAAGTTTTCTCATGACCCAACTTCAATTTTTTATTTAGAAAAACTTTAAAACTGAGGGCGCAGCTTATGCGAGTGCTGCTGATATCTAAAATTGTACCAGTTTTTTTTTTTTTAAATAAACAGGATTTTCTGACAGTGTTAGCTAAAGAAAGTTAATAAGTTACTGCAGCCTGCTGAGAACTCAAAAAGACTGAGGAGCAAATTAGATGCACCATTATGATAGCAAATCTTACTTACTTTCAAACCTACCTGTCATTATACAACTCAGGTTTAGGGCGTTTATAACCCGGGATCGGAATAAAAGGCGGCGTTTTAGGTTCAATTTCCTTCAGATTCTTGAGAAAGTTCAAAGATGTGAGAGAGGTAGACTCTCGGATCACAATGTAACCCCTGACTTTTTCAATTTTCCCCAAACTTTCTTCAAGCTTTGTTCCAATACCTGGAAAACACATTATGCTGTTGTTGTAACATTACAAGATAGCTTTGCTTTAGATAACAAATATAAGTATAGGTATTTAATATACATATCCAAGACACCACTGCTTTATGACACTGTGCATGCCATCACACTGAGAAAGTTAAAAGTCAATGTGTTGTTAGGCCTTGGTCAGATGATATTAATTTTACCAATAATATTCATTTGGACAGTCTTTGGATTTGCAAATAATTTATGGCTATTAGACTTGTTCACTGTACTATAACCCTTTTGCTTCCAGAGTCAATTATGCAGGCATACTGTAGTTCTAAATCATGAGTCTGTGGACAAAATCCTGTGGCGTGACCATTCAAATTAAACCTCTTCAGCCGTACTTTTGCATGATACCATTTGATTTTCAATATTTCACAAAGTGAAATTTGGGATTTTTCTTGAAGTTTGATTTTTTAAAGTCTGTGGTAAAAGTATTCATGGACAGAATGGCAGTTTCTTGGTGTTGCAGATGTTGCGACCACCATTGACATAAAACAAAAATCATTAAACAATACCCACACCACATTGCACAAAAGCTAATGAACAATAGTTTTTACCACAAAACCAAGAAATACCTGCCTGGTGTATACCTATTCGCTATCCCTGAAAAGCTCCTCCTGAGGTGTGGAATGTGTTGTTCCAAAAAATATCCATACCCCGGCCCTTGAAGGGTTTTTTGGTTTGGACCTCCCACCCCCACCCCACCCCTCTAGAAATTCCAATATAGCTTCATACTTTCCTTTAAAAACTTTAGCATTCGAAAACAACCCCCCCCCCCCCCCCCCGCCATCCTCAGAATTTCCAATGACGGGGGAGGTGTGATATTTTCTGGAACGACACACTGTTTCTCAGATTTGACACCAGATAACCATTATCACACAATTTTATACAGTCCTAGGCTAGAGTCTCCTTATCATATGGTCAGCAACAGACAGGACCAACAGATCTGGGGACATGACAAGCTTTAAATTCAAAAATTGTACTCATACTCATTCTTGTACTCATAGTCCGATCTAAAGTGCTGTGATATCCTAACCTGAACCACCACTTCCTCTGATGTTAATAATTAAGTTTCCATTGATTTCAGTGCAGCCTTTGTATGAAGCCAACGATGATAGTGACTCAATCGGTGGCCTATCATCACTATCAGCTTGTGGGGTTTTGGTGGTCTTACAAACTAAGAAAACATAAAAGAAAAATGATTGTTAAATTGAAATGTGGAATGGTCTTTACAAACTGATTGTGGACTAGATTACTGGCTGTGCTGGGCTATCACACAGTGGGCACAGATTCACTCAAAACCGCTTGCCATTCACGTGCTAACAAAATGGCGCAAATCAGGGGCCTATCAATTTTCGAAATGTGATATCTTTGGATCTCATCAACACATTAACGAACTTTTTTCACTTTTGAAATTATTATGGCGTGGACTTTCAGAAACTGTCATCAGATATCCCATAACACTTATTTCAAATTTTGGCGCCATCTTTGTGACGTCATTTTCCCGCCAAAATACTTTAAATTTAAAAAACAAAAAACAAACGATTTTTGCGGATGATAACTTCTACATTGTTGTAAAATTTCAGCTTCCTAGGTTCAAAACTGTTAAAGTTGAATGAAGCGCAAGTTTTTCAGTCGATTTCATTCTAAATGACCTTTGACCCCAGCAGATAATGTGCGGGAGTTCAAATTTTGAAACACCATATCTTTTGATCGGATCAACGTATTTACGAGATTTTTTCAGTTTTGAGATGCCTGTGGCGAGTACTTTCAGAAATTGTCATCAGATATCCCATAACACCAAGTTCTTTTTTTGGTGCCAACTTTGTGACGTCATTTTCCCACCAAAAATTGCAAAAAATGAAAAATAAAAAATATTTAATTTGTGAAAATGATGAGTTCTGTGCTGTTGTGAAATTTCATGTTAACAACATCAAAACGGAAAAAGTTATTATTATATCGCGAAATGGCGGGCGATTTTGAGTGAATCTGTGCCCACCGTGGATCAGTGACACTATAAACAGGGCGGTGGTCTGTGGATTGTGAATCAAAACAACTATGGAGTGTTGACTTTCACTAGTGGACTGCAGACCATGACATTAATTTTTGTACTGTGGCCAGTCACAGGTCCACGCTGTGGAATGTGCAAAGTGGAAAGGGAGCCCTTAGACTACAGACTGCAGGATGCAAAAAATAGACTTAAGACTATAGTAAGTTCTTTGCACTGTGGACTGCTCCACATCTTACACTGTACACATCACTAAAAAGAGTTGAGCTGAGAATGGGGACCAAATTGTTGCTATTATTATTATTATTATTATTATTATTATTGGTAGGTAAACGATTTTTCGTTTGTCTCACGATGGAGTCACTTTAAGATGTTGATCGCGACGTTTCGACTGCTATTACTGCTAGTCTTAATCAGGCGATGAGGTCGATTGGTTACGTGTCGCTTATGTAGCACATTGGCTTGTTGCTATTGGTGCATTTCGATCCTCATCATTATTATTATTATTATTATTTTAGCAATTCTTTTAAAATATTTATACGGATTGTAATTATGAGTACTTTTAGCATTCTACAATGTAGTAGATCAATAATTGTAAATGTAAGATTGTTTGAGAATTTGTTAATAAAATTACTATATTATTAAAAATTATTATTATTATTATTATTATTAATACAGGACAATGTTTTTCTATTTAATTGGAGGCCACATGCAAAAATTCAGGCACTTTTGAAAAAAAAATTAATAATTTCCACTTAGCATATTTTGTAACTCTATACGCAAGAAGCCGTCATCTAATTTTTGTCGCCGAAAGACTTTCTGAAGAAAAACTTTATTTTGTGCCATGTCGAATACGAAAAGAAATTGGCCTATTCACGTGAAAATTCTAATCAGTGGAACCGAGAGGGTGATAAAAAAAAGTATGAAAGAAAAAAGAAGTGTTCCAGACTATTGTTGATTACATATCACTATCTGATTTATCCTTGTTCTTTGCAACACAAACTCAGGTTATTCATTTCGCTCTTCGAAAACTTTACACGCTCAAATGTTCAAACTTTACTAAAACAAAACATGCTGAAGTGAAGAGTTCATTTGACTTGGGCATTTATCAATGAGGCGAATCTTTCGATTTTTTCGATCGAAGGTGGATTTTGACAAGAAACTACAACTGTACAGTTAATTTTAGCAGCATTGCGCCAACACGGGTTTTCTTCTTGTGTTGGTTTTGTTTTGTTTTGTTTTGTATCAAAAGAAGAGAAGAAATAGCAATGTGGCACAATTTTGTTATGTACTTTCTGTCAGGGGTAAAATAAGTTGGAGCTTTACCCAGCCCGCAAGCAAGATTCTAGTACCCACTGTTAAGGACCTCCTTTAAAAATTTCCCAATAAATTATGATATTCATCATTTCCTGGGTATAATAGAACTTACAATTAATTATTATTTACCATGCAAGCTTACAGCTGACCTTGTAACTCAGTGATAGAGCATTTGCACCAGAATGGGTTACAATCCCATGGAGGCCTGAATTATTTCAAGCTCTATTTGCAACTTGTTGTACTGTTCTATTAACTACAACTTCTATAATTTGTAGCATGAGCATACCTCTTGGGCATTTGACAGCCTTACACTTGGCGCACTGTCTTGTAAAATCGTCAGGCTGATATCCAGCTGGACACACCTTGACACACTTCTTATTTTCACCAGGAATTGTAAGCTTGTAATAGTCCCAAGGGCATCTACTCACACATTTGAACTCATCAATCTGAAAAAGAAAACGACACACACGTTATTATAATATTATCATATGACCCTTAGTCAGTTCTGAGCGCATATTCTTTTCAAATCTATTTACAAAATACCTATATGAAGGCAATTCGCATTAGCACAGCTTCAGCCCCCCCCCCCCCCCCAATAATGTTTGGGGAAAAAAATAATTTTACCCAATTGAAAAATTACTGTTTTACTGCTCTCATAGATATGCGATAATTAATGAAAACTTTTGCCAGTGAGTGTTGTGGTAAGCAGTAAATTGATTTCTTCCTTTAGGACATGCAATACGGTGGCCGTTCGTAGGACATGGCTTATAGGTCTTCTCTTAAGTTCTGTTATAGAAGTCGTTGAACTTGTTTGCTTACATCAGAAACCCACAACTCTTGTGGGGATCTGTTCAGAACATGAACCAACAATGTTTTAATAATGTGGCTTTACTGCATACCCACAAGGCAAGAACAGATAAAATTTGGCTTCTAGATGTAGCGAATGAATTTGCCCAACGAAATGAAAACCGTTTTCGCAACTTTGGTAAATTTACTGATTTAGATTTGTCAATGTGCTGAAAAGTAATTATTGAATTTTCCTTGTGTTCAGTGTTTTGTTATTGTAGTTCAAATTTGGTGGTATTTATTAGCCCGATAAATAATAAAATAATTCACTGCATTTGGTATAATATTTATTGGGATGTATTTTTAGCCATTCTGGGAGCCTATGGCAATTCATTTAGCCCCCCCCAATCGAAAATATGCTGCGCGGTCCTTGTACAACCACCTTGTGCAATACGTTAGCACCAAAAGAAAGAACTGCTCAATAGCTTTAATTTGAATGGTCACACTTCCAGATTTCATCAGCAGACTCAAAAGTAAGAACGGCCACCTTGTACAACACAATAAACATTACCACAAGTCAAACACACATGCATTTAAGTTCAAGTTTATCATTAGATAAACTGATGTTAATGAGACCTGAGACAGTTGAACTAAGCCACTCACTGCCTGCATGTAACATTTTATTCCATAGTCCACTTGTCATGAATTGTATGGCCTATTGTCACACAATCTCACAGGGTACAACATTTTCTGTACCTCTCTGTACTCTTTCAAGACGCAAGTCTCAATGCCTGAAGGTCAAGCCTGATATTGATTTTGTCACCTCGTTTACAATGTATCTACATGTATCAGTTTCAAGGCAAAGTCCAATGTAAGGCAATGTTTGTAAGATGTTATCAAACAAAGGTCCCAGTCAGTTCTGTCATATTTTTCCATCGTGCTTTTTTTACCTATAATGTAATAGCCCATGTCCCACTCGGTCATTCTTCCATCGCTTCGCACCAAGCATCAATAATTTTTTGGAGAAGGCTGCAAGTTTCCCCGCAGCAAGATCAAGATTGATCAGAGTTCAAAATGGTTAATGTCACTGTTCCGATAGATTGATATTACCCATGATCTACTACCCAACCTTAAATTAAAATAAGGACCACAAGACACATATGGCGTAATAGGGGGACACCGCTCAGCGATTGGCGCGACAGACGACTTCCATTGCATGCAGACCATTTTAAAGCCTCACTTCTCCTGGCACTACGAGCTGAAACCTAATGCCAGCAACGCGCCAAGCCGAGAAGAGTATTGGCAGGTCTAGAAAACTAGGGCGCTACGAGCTGCAACCCAGGCCAGCAACGCGCTACAGCGACAGCACTACGAGCTGAAACCTAAGGCCAGCAACGCGCCAACTTTAATAAGTGACTTAATGACCTATTGAGCCTCACCTATCTCCCCAGGGGTGCTGGATCGGACCGGAATATTGGCAGGTCGATAACGCGAAAACAATTAAAAAACAAGTGCACTACGCTTGGGGAAGTCGCTGCGCAGACTTAACCGAACGCAATCACCGAGAAGTGGCCCCAAAGTTTATTGAGGATACCCAAAACACTCCAACAGGGAGGGAGGGAGGGAAATCTTTTAACAGAGCTTAACAGTGAGTAACTTAACTGAAGGCAAATGTGCCTTTGAAACTTGTACAGTACCTTTTATAGCTAGACAGTGCATAATGCTTAGACCAATGGCCGAGGCTGTAACATACAAATGCTAGACTTCACGTGATAGAGAATACGACATGAATGGGGCATTTACAAATCCAACCATTTAGCGAAAGTCAACTGAGCTATCAACCAGATGAGGTTGATAGTACTACAATAGGGCTCTATATGAAAAGCCCGGACAAAGGATACAAAGGTACATTTATACGCCTAAGTTGCAAGTCAAAGTCTAGTTACAAAAATACATGCCCGACGGGGCTTCAGAGCGTCACGCTCCATTAACTGCGTTTTACAATTTTGTATTGTAAAACTTTCTTAATGTCACTGTTCCGATAGATTGATATTACCCATGATCTACTACCCAACCTTAAATTAAAATAAGGACCACAAGACACATATGGCGTAATAGGGGGACACCGCTCAGCGATTGGCGCGACAGACGACTTCCATTGCATGCAGACCATTTTAAAGCCTCACTTCTCCTGGCACTACGAGCTGAAACCTAATGCCAGCAACGCGCCAAGCCGAGAAGAGTATTGGCAGGTCTAGAAAACTAGGGCGCTACGAGCTGCAACCCAGGCCAGCAACGCGCTACAGCGACAGCACTACGAGCTGAAACCTAAGGCCAGCAACGCGCCAACTTTAATAAGTGACTTAATGACCTATTGAGCCTCACCTATCTCCCCAGGGGTGCTGGATCGGACCGGAATATTGGCAGGTCGATAATGCGAAAACAATTAAAAAACAAGTGCACTACGCTTGGGGAAGTCGCTGCGCAGACTTAACCGCCACAGATACGCGCGAAGCGGGTATCCCCCCAAGCAAAAACAAGAAATCTTAAATAGGTAACATTGCAGGATTAGAAACACCAGCCATCCTAGGAACTGTGGACATTAGAACCTGTTGTGGAGTCCTTATATATAATTGTTAACATTCTGAAGACCATCTACCCAATACTTGGCGGCGTCAATGCAAAAGCTATGTCCTTTAAGGCTGCAATAGGGGATCCTGGCTTGACGAGCAGCGTCACGAAGAGGGCAGATAACTGCTGACCGAGTGAGGAGACTACCAGACTGAGATGCGAAAAGAAGGCCATGGGGTGGCGACACAAATTGAAAATAATGCTGCATGGCTGCGACTGCGCAAACTGTGATATCCGCCCAGACCATGATAAGCGGCAGGCCAGCGCCCAAGTTGTGTGAAACTGGCAATGGACTGGTACTGATTCAAGTGCTCGCCTGCCTGTCACGAAAACCCTTTAAAAACCCAGTGGGAAAAATAAGGGAACGTGTACTCCCAGAAAGATGCAGGCTCGCCACCCCTAGAGCTCGGGACAATCAGGTACCAGAAGATATGAAAATATGGCTAGTTACTGTAAGAGTCACCACTTCTGACTATTGATGGACAGCGACCTCTTGGTGGTATGGTCAGTGTTGCAAACTAGTTTCCAGCTGGTGTGTGCCAGCCACTCATGCAGTGCCATTGGGATGTCCACCAGATAACAAGGACCATATGGCATACGTTTGCGTAAAACAAAAAACAAAAATAGTGTGAGACACTGTGAGATAACAGGGATATGGCAAAAACAAAAACTAAATGAGGTCAGTGAAGGTCACAGGTAAAAATAATGATAGGCTACAATTTCTTTTCTGTTTGGTTCGAGCCATCGTCATCGTCATTTGTGCTCGCCCGTGTTTGCTCGCTGTTGTTGCTGTTTTCAGCGAGCAAATAGAGATACAATATAATACAATGTCCTTTATATTATATTATAAAGATGGGTGCATCAAGGTGTTCCTTTAATTTGTTTGGTTGGTCATTGCTACGGTTTCACGACAGTGTAAGCTTATGCGTGATTTATTTATCATTTCTACAGATCTATTGAAGATTGAGTAAACTTATGTTTGAACCACATCATCTTTATTACACCTGTGTTGCTACTTGTCCTCTCCCCATGTCAAACACCTGATGTTATTGTCCGCAATTTAATGCAGCTGTGACGCTGTTTTCCGCAAATCGCAACAATAACAAGCATTGCCTAGGTATGGGAACGGGTAGACATGCAAAACCAAAGATTCAAGAGATTTGGGGCTGCTTATCAAATGACGTTGAAGACAAAATTCATTTCTTTCCGACTGTGTTTCAAATTCTGACCTAAGAAATTCACTATTCAATGAAATTAGCAAACATTGTAAAAGTTTTTTGAATCTACAAAATACAGATGGAATTAATTTATTTTTTAATAATGTTGACCCCTTCATATGTAAACAGGGAGGTCATTTTATAAATGAAGCTTCAGAGAGACGAAACACTCTGTTAGCAAGGACTGCAATCACTGTATTCTAGTTTAATTTGTTAAATAGACAATAGGGAATGCTAATAAACTTTGATTGATTTATTGCACCCTCAAGTGGCGCCAAGTACAAACAAAGATTTAGCAGGGCATAAATCGACATCATATTACTTCTTTCGGCTCGTAATCTAATTCACTCCTATACCGGCCATCGCGCGTGATTATCCTCATGTACGAGAACTCGCCACTGCCTCCCTTAGAAAGTTCTTTTGGTCCTCTATTGTTACAAAAAGGTTTCGGGAAGGTTAAACCAATCGGGATCCATCTTCTGCACACATGAGAGAAGCGGTGTGTCACTCGGAGAAAAAGATCAGATTTCAAGCAAATTGTATTGTGTTGTGTTGTTGTACGTGGCGGCCCGTGTTACTTCGTGCTTAAATTTTCGGACGTTCATTGGAATAACCGGAATGAAAAAACACGTCTTAAGACTTCGAAATGGAAAGCAAAAAGTCGGTCCTCAAGAAGATTTTTATGCCTTTAAAGTGGTGGGAAGACGGCTGGAAGCGATGAAAAACGTCCTTTGAGGATCACTATCCATTTATCGCAAGTGAGGGATGACTTTCTTCAGAATTCACACGCGAAGCGGCAGACTTTTCTAAGAATTCGCAAGCTTTCCTGGAAAAACTATGGTAAAGAAAATAACAATTTTTGAATGTGGATTTACTTCTAAGAAACATTTATTGACTGTTTCGTGTCATCAGTAGTTTGAGAAATTGTAGAGTTCGATCGGGCGATAAATTCGCAATAAATTCGCCACATGCTTACCAATGAAATTGTATAGCGTGGGTAATTTCCTCGATGCGGTTAGTTAACACGTTTTGCTTTTGAGTGCATTCTATTCTATAATAGATATTTGAATAAAACTTTCCACTGAAAGATTTTGTTGTCCCGGTTGTTGGTTATTTGAGTAATTAGTCTGGAAAGCGGGCGTTGTAAACAAAACCGGATTTGCATGTCGCAATATAATTTTTTCGCATCGCAAAATCCAAAATGTCAGCGTATTTTTGATATGTTCACCTTAGTGTTTTAGGGAATTTTCCATACGCAACTGACTGTTTTATCCGCAATTCGTTGACACTAATTGTTCCAGACTGAAGAGATGTTGTATTACAAGTCTGTGTTCGCTCTTATTCCTGTGCACATTGCTCAGTTTATTTATTTATTTATTTATTTAGTTATTTTTTATACATTTTTTCTTTGATTCGCGTAAACTAAGAAATCACCAGGAGTGTAATCAACTAAAAACGAGCGTGAACATACTCGAACCGAAGACAATGATATGTAGGTATAGATATCAAAAAACAAAACGAAGAATCCCGAAGAAAACCGGCGGAATACCAAAAAACATGATGTGAAATATATGAAGACGAATGTCGTGCTGTGCCGTGAAAACAACAACATGCCTGAGTGCCACACTGCTGGTACAAAAGGGGGTACGCAGAATACAAAAGGTAAAACAGCACTGACAAAAGATCGATGGGGGAAAGACAAAAAAGAGACATAACAAGGGGATTACAAACAAAATGGAAACATAAAAACACAGGACCTGACTTTCGAGGAATTAAAGGACCATGCCATCGTGAAGAGCTGGAACGGGAAGGCGGTGATCCAGAATGTTTGGTAATTGTTAATATGGCCTCATGGTTCTCATGAAGGTGACAACCTGATTAAATGATCCCTCGGAGTCACCGTGCTCATCCGCGATTGTGACGATTAACGGAGCCAATTCTTGTTCGCCATTACCGAAGAATCCGACGCTGGCAACTGCGGTCGTTTCGGCAGGAGCTGGCGGGGGATCCTCTTGGATGGTTGTCATCGTGTTTTTTGCTTGGATTGTGCGAGTCCCTCGCGGCAGAAACGCCTGGTTAAGCAGTGCTGCGCCGGGGTGTTGCGTATTCGAAGGTGCGAGTCAGATGGTGGGCGCTCAATGTCCACACGAATACTCAAGGCGTTAGGTTAATTGCTCGCGCGACGCGAGACGGGGGGCTTCGTTAATTAGGCCCGAAACGTCCATTTTGAACTCTTGCGCCTTTCAAAATCTTTTAACAGAGCTTAACAGTGAGTAACTTAACTGAAGGCAAATGTGCCTTTGAAACTTGTACAGTACCTTTTATAGCTAGACAGTGCATAATGCTTAGACCAATGGCCGAGGCTGTAACATACAAATGCTAGACTTCACGTGATAGAGAATACAACATGAATGGGGCATTTACAAATCCAACCATTTAGCGAAAGTCAACTGAGCTATCAACCAGATGAGGTTGATAGTACTACAATAGGGCTCTATATGAAAAGCCCGGACAAAGGATACAAAGGTACATTTATACGCCTAAGTTGCAAGTCAAAGTCTAGTTACAAAAATACATGCCCGACGGGGCTTCAGAGCGTCACGCTCCATTAACTGCGTTTTACAATTTTGTATTGTAAAACTTTCATAATTGCGGGCCTTAGTAACTAAGCCCTCCATCTCGTACTGGGTCACGTGAGCAGTTTATCTGTTCGCCTTAGCTCAATTATCACGTGGATGTTGAGTGCTCCCGATCACCATCTAACTCTCAGCCTCGAACACGCAGCGCTAAATCACCCGACTCTGCCAATAAAAGGATGCGCACAACGCAAACAGACAATGACAATGATGGCAAACAAGAATTGAAAGTGGCGTTCGCCAGAATCCGGCTTCAAACACGGTGGCCCTGGCTCAGTTAATTGGCATGATCGTGGATGAACATGATGTCTCTGTGGAAGGATCATTTTATGATTTTTTTTTACCTTAAAGAGAACCAAGAGGCCATACTATTACCAAAACATTCTGGATCACCACCTTCCCATTCCAGCTCTTCAAGATGACATGGTCAATTTCCTTAAAAGCCAGGTCCTGTGCTTTTATATGTTTTAATTTTGTTTGTTATTATGATATGTTTCTTTTTCTTTTTTCCTATAGATCTTTTGTCAGTGCTATTTTACCTTTCTGTATTTCGTGTACGCCGTTTTGTACCAGCAGCGTGGCACTCTCGTAATTCACCATGTGTTTGTTTTTTTACTGCACAGCTCAACACTCGCCTTTACATACATTCATATTACATTCTTTTGATGTCCCGCCGGTTTTCTTTGTGATTCTTCACTTTTGTACTCATCTCTATACCTACATATCATTTGTCTTCAGTTCAAGTGTTCAGTTTATGCTTGTTCTTAGTTGGTCACTGGCAATTTGGACAACATGCGCCACAGCAGATTAAAACATTAAGTTCGATATGTTTGTTATTAATAACAGCGGATGTCGATTTATACCCTACTGTTCGCCAGTCTGGGACAGTTGCGGGGTTGGAAGCAAAACTTATCTAGATAAGCTAAATAGACACGCGGCATGTATTATTGAAGGTCAATCTATCGGGGCTGATGAGTTAAAATCAACACTTGGCTGGCCCAATGCAACTTACAAGCATGCAGAAATTATCTCAAATGCGTCTTAGTCCATAAGTGTCTTCACGCAATAGCGCCTTCGTACTTACTTTCAGAGTTTAGGCATGCGCACCTTTTAAGTAAAGTCGCGCACCCGAGCCAGAAGGCTCATAACGGCCGGAGCTTAAACCCAGTTTCTATAGCACGAAGCGACTAGGAATATTGCTACTCCCCCCTGGATGGGATGCTAGTCCATCGCAGGGTTACCCCCAGCATTTTGTCGCCGGTACCCATTTATACACCTGGGTGGAGAGAGACAGTGTGGAGTAAAGTTTCTTGTCTAAGGAAACAACACGATGGCAGAGACCAGGCTTCGAACCACCGACCTTCAGGTTGAAAGTCCGACGCGCTAACCACTACACCACCGTGCCGCCCACATGCGCATCTTTTACATGGCTATAACACCAGAAGCCGTGATTTGCTGCACCCTTCCTTCACAAAAACTACTAAATACCAAGGTAGCTTCAGAATAAACGGTGCTCGGACCTACAACACCCTACCGAGAATCATTAGACAAGTAGAGACACTTAGCAAATTTAAAATCAAGCTAAAGCGCCATTTTAAACAGTAACACCTGCGATACATGTTGTTTCTGTAACTTAACTAATTTTCTAGTTTTAATGTTTTAATGTCTTTGTTTTTGTGTTGTGTCAGGGCTCCATTTAAACTAGCTCTGCTAAATTGGATGCCCCTGGATAAATAAATAAATAAATAAATAAATAAATAAAATAAAACTAAATCTTTTGTTCACCCTTAGCTGCCACTTGAGAGTGCAATCAACTATCAAACCCTTTGCTTGTTATTTTGCTGTAGTACAAAAGAAACAGCATGACAGCTGCATTACAATTTTTACAATGACATATTTGGAATTTGCGGAATATTCAACTGAAGTCAAAAACAAATAACATTGAATACTTGAGAGAGAGAGTATAAGCTAGCAGCACAGATGTAAAAAGATGTTGTGATTCAAACATAAGCTCACGCAATCTTCTATAAATCTGAACAATCCATAAACAAATAGCATAAAACGTACACTGTCATGAGACCCTAGCAATGATAAAGCAAACAAGGGAACACAGTGATGCAGCCATCTATATTGTAATTGCTGAAAACGGCAACAACTGCGAGCAAAAACAGGCCTTCATAAGTGCCAGGGAAGATTGTTGGATCCAAACAGAAAAGAAATATATTGCAGCTAACCATTATTTTACCTGGAACTTCATTAACCTCATTCATTTGGCATTTTTTGCCATATCCCTGCTATCTGACAATGTCTAATACTATTTTTTGTTTGCAAGCGTGCGACATCCATAAGTCTGCTCTACATTCTAAAGTCTGGTCCTTGGTGGACTGGTGGACATCTCCCAATAATATCTGGTGGACATCTCCCAACAGCACTGAGGGGCTGGCACATACAAGCTGGAAATTTATAGCTTACAACACTGACCATGCCACCAAGTTAAAGTGCCCATAACCTATTTTTTTTTTATTTTTGTATCTAAATCTACACGTCATGTAATGAACATCTGCAAAATTTTTTTTTTATTTCAGCGAAACGTGAATTTTTTATGAATATTTCAAAACTTCAAAATTCTATTTTTTGGTGGTATACCCGTCCCGCTGTTAAGAAGGCTAACGGGCTCACATGTTCCTTAATGTACGTCACAGTTCCTTTGTTTGAAGTCACAAGTTCCTTTGTTTGAAGTCACAAGTTCCTTTGTTTGAAGTTATGTGTTCCTTAATGTACGTCACAGATCCTTTGTTAACCGAGAGGGACCGAGAGGAGACTAATGCGAATGGTGGACCAAAATGGCGGCAAGACTTTAAAAAATCATAAAAAATTCACGTTTTGCTGAAATCAAAAAATTTTTTCGCAGATGTTTATTACGTGACATGTAGATTTAGATACGAAAATAAAAAAAAAAAATGGGTTATGGGCACTTTAAGATGTAGCTGTCCATCAACAATCCGAAGTGGTGACTTTGCCTTGGATCCTGCACAGATCTTGCTTTCTTCAGTATTCTTACAGTAACGAGGCATATTTTCGTATCTTCTGGTACCTGATTGCCCCAAGCTCTATAGGTGGTGAGCCAGCATCCTTCTGGGAGTATACGCTCCCTTATTTTTCCCACTGGTTTCTTTTAAGGGTTTTGATTTCAATTTTTCTTGAGTGAACATTCCGTATTTCAGCCACCGATTTCGACTTAGTACACTTAACCTATTCTCCCACTAGCTCCGAGAAAGTAGTGATCTCTTCCTCTTTTGAACATAGAGCAGTTTCTCTACAAGTAACCACATTTATTCCAAAGCTTCCTTGTGAACTCTGTACATGGGATTTTTCTACTTGGTGGATTAGCCAGGATTATTTTGAAAGTTTGTGGATCCTAAGTATATACCTGGGGCATAATGGTATCATTAGGACCACCTCACCAGATCTGACATCTCATCCCAATTGCATCTGTGCAACCCCACTTGTCGAGGTTGTCATAAAAAAGTGCAAAACCAACCCTTTCCGGGAGACATCCAAGCTCAAACCATTCTTAAAGTTCCTTAGAACCTAGCGTCCTGCCTCTCCAGATATTGCTCGCTGGAGAACATTGTACTGTCTTGCATACTTTGCAAACACTAGGTGATCTCGTTGACATGCCATAGATACTATATTTAGTTTATTTTGATTGACGATTCTTGGCTACACATAGCATAAAAAAAAAGGAACAGTTATGGGTTATTTCTGCATTATAGCTGCTTATGAGCCGATTTAATGTCACATAGAGTGAATCCAATCTTTTGCAATGAAATTCTTGCTCCATACATTTTGTTCGCCTCTAACTCTTGAACGTAATACTCTGGCACGTCAAGGTTTTTGTCAGTTGTGTAGTTTTTAAACTCTCTCCAATTCCATAAACATTTTTTTCTGCTTCTGAATTTCAATATGACATGTTATGATGTAAATGCAAGCCTCCTGCTCAGTTATCATTTTTGCTATGGGGGAATTGTGTCCCCAGTTATCATAGTCCCACAATTCATAGCAGGGAAGTGCAACCTTTGGCTGCACTTTACCCCACAGCAAGGCTTAGCCCTTGGAGACAGGTCCAGAGAAATATCCATTCCAGGGTGGGTACCCATAGTCCCACCTGATCTGTACTCCCCTCAGGAGGGCACTCCTCTCCTGGTTCCCTAGTTCCCCGTGACTAGGGATATGGGCCTCACCCTGTAAGGCTCAGCCCTTGGAGACAGGTCTGGAGAAATATCCATTCCAGGGTGGGTACCCACGGTCCCACCTGATCTGTACTCCCCCCAGGAGGGCACCTCTCCTGGTTCTCTAGTTCCGTGGACTAGGGATACAGGCCTCACCCTACTGGAGACAGATCTGGACCCCGGTACCCCCTGATCTGCTCTCCCCCTAGGAGGGCACTCCTCTCCTGGTTTCCTCCTCTTGGGGGGTTCCCTAGTGGCGCTTCCCTGCCACCCTGATTTTACCCATCACCTGTGCATTGTTGTCCTGAATTACCATAGATACCAACCAGCCTGCCTCGAAAGAGGAGCATTAAATACACAATTAACCTAAGCCACGGAAATATTTAATAATAAAAATGGGCTATTTAATATCCATGAGTAATAATTATATACAAACTGGACAGAAGTAACTTACAGTAACAAGAACTCGGAGAAGACTGCAAACCTCAGAGAAGACTGCAAACCTGTCATGAACTCAAGACCCACAAAATGAATTCAACATACTGTACCTTATAGAATTCATTTTGTGGAACTCCAGTTGTTTATGGGTTTTGCGGTTTGCGTGCAAATGCCTTCTGCTCCAAGTCCTTCTTACTTTGAACTGCCCAGTACTGATTATAACAAAACTAAATTATATAGTCTTTGTACCTCAAATGGATCAGCCTCCGAACACCTGTCAACACATTCACCATTTGACATTTGACGGAAATGCATGCAGGCAAAGCAATGATGGGGAGAATTGTGATAATTGAAGCATCCCCCAATGCATTGCTTGTGACAACAGATATGGCTAGTCCCCTTCAAACAGCCCTTGTCACCGCACTTCATATCACACACTGCAAAAGAACAAACAGGACAACTCTATAATGACTTTATGACATCATGGTCATTTTCAAAGCTAAGAAAAGGGTGACAAATGTTCTTTTCCAATTTGGATTTCACAAAAGTGGGCACAACCAATAATTCAATGAAAATTCCTGAAATTTAGTTGTGAATGAAACAAGACTGAACTTGGGTACAAATCCATTCAACCAAAATAATTTCCTTGAAATATTTCAGTCCAAAACTAAATGAATCCACAAGAAAACACTTTGATAGAGAGGTACAGTGTACCTAGTCAAGTACAGAACATTTTCAGTTGAACTGAACAGATCCATACATTTCTATACCATCATCAGAAATGTCTGGTTGAATAGATTAGGCCCCAACATGTCTTGTTTGCAACCTCAATTTTTGAGCAGTCTCATCTTCATATCATATTTTAAAAGGTCTTAGGGTCACAGGTGAAAATGCTTGTTTGGTTATCTCAAAAAGCCTTAAATTAACATGTATCACTCTCTTATTAAAGGAGAAATGTCTTGAGTTTACAAAATATGGGGAAAAGTCTGTGCCCATTCAACAGTGGTATGCTGAGAATAACAAAATTTTAGTTGCAAAAAAAAACTAACTACTACTACCAAAACCAGAAATGAGAAACGAGAAATTTCTGAGAAAGTCTGAAAAAGTGCACCCATGATACACTTCTTGAAAACCGCATTAACAGAGCATGAAAATCAATGACTGAGTCATGCAACATTCAACATGAACTAAAGTAAGACACAAGACTGTTGAATATCCCTTTATTAGCTAGGCTGTAAAACAGTCGCAAAATCGCGACTAATAGACAAATTTCAGTCGCAAAAGCAAAATCTTTAGTTGCAAATGCACCCAATACAGGAGCAGTTTCGAGCCCTGGTGTGGTTAAAGTCAAAACAACAAAAAAATGTGACTAAATCACCTTTCAGTTATTATTGGTCATATCATACTGTTCTCACATTGTTAAAAAGTTTAAAAAGTTGATTAAATAAGAAGGGGTGTATGGAATAAGGCCCGAAGTGACTTGTGATGTAATGTCAAATTCTCCCTGTGTTTCACAAGAGAATACAAGGCAATTTGGAATGAGAATTTAGCAGTTTATCAGAAGTCACTTTGGGCTTTTTTCCAGGCACCCCTTCGATTGCCAACTGTATTTACAAAATAATCAACTGAATAATTAATAATTAGTACTGCATGATTATAAAATTTTAAAAAAATGTTTGCGTTCAACTATGTTGGCGGAGAACTGATGTTTGAAGGGAATCGCGATTCTCGTGCTGTCGACCAGATCTCTTGCTTCTACAATTTCCAGTTGTAAATTTGGAGTTTATAAACTTCTTAACTGATCTCTCAATTAATACTTAAGGGTACTTAAGCTTTAAGAAGACGCCTCTCAAACGATCACATTCTTTGTGAAAAAATGACCACAATGACGATAGTCGGTTTGCTCTATCGAGCATTGTTTTGAGTAAGCTATGCTTGTATTTCTCGTCTACGTGGCTATGATAGTGTAACAACAAGCCGGTGTTTGTAGGCTTGACATAAACCTCTGTTTCGATGTCTGATGACTTGTTGAGTAAATTAAGACCTAAAAAGGGAAGCATGCCGTCATTTTCAGTCTCCATAGTGAAACTGAGAGAGGCTAGAGGCGTGGCAGTTGTTAAGTACACAATATTTAAAATTATTACAAATACTGGTATTTACAGTCTGACTAAACAAAACATCTGATATTTGCTTTTGGATTAAAATTTGAAGACTCGACCAATATCACTGCCACTACAACACATAACAAAACAATGGGCTATTCACTACTATTCATTATTTTTCTATTCAAAATAATCATTAATTTTGACTTTAATTTTTTTGTACAGTGTAGCTACAACTGCAGTAATTAAACCAATTAAAACAAAATTATTATTCAGAGGGTTGACAGGAAAAAACAGAGCACACCTTTCACATTTTATTTATCCTTATTTGTCTCTTCATTTACTTCTTGATAGGTCATATTTTCTAGCTTACATGTAGCTCTCGTTCCATCTGTACTTAAGCATTGGGCAACCACCATGCTACCAAACTAGCGGAGGTGTTGTACTGTCGAGGGAAACTTAGAGAAGCATTTATTTACTTGAAATAATGAAAATCTGGTAATTGCTTTTGACACCATGGAAGCTTTTGTCACCTTGGCAAGTTGCATTATCAATAATTATCTGAAAACAAACAGTGTTCCTAACAAGACAGCATTCTTTACTGACCTCACACCATGAGGGTCCCATATAACACAAAACATCAAAATCATTGTTTGTCCTATATACATGAAAGCTTGGTTTACGCGATAAATCTTAGGGCACGGCACTCCTAAATTTGGCATGCCGGCCAACTTTTTTGGCCTGCCACTGTTCAATTTGGTACTATTAGTTTTGTGATGGGCACGCCTATATAAGAAATGGTACCCCAAAATTTCTAAGCATTTCAGTAAAATCACCAGCAGATGAACCATTTTTTGGCAAACCTTTATGTACATCTGGATCAAGTTTGAAAGTGGCAGATGCAGCACAGCGCGCAATTGTCGGGTATGTTTTAAGGAAGCAAGGAGCTAAAAGGGCTCAAATGGTTAATTATATAATGCTTTGAGGCAGCGCAATAATATTTTGGCCAATTTTTGCTGGCCTGTCTAAACCAGCCATGGCCGAGAAATGTCTGAACACTTCGCTGGTTTCACATAAACTTTTACTGTTCTCCAGCAGCAACTATATGCTCTTTACTGACCAAAGACCAATTAAAATAGTCGTTGCTTCCATGGACCATTATTTTCCGCGATTCTTGCAAGTCACAGTGTCAACTGACCTCGAAGCAGACAATGCCATTTTTGTTTGTCGAAGAGCCACATTTTAACATTATTTTCTACCCATGAGAGATTGGGCCCATTTTAAAGTGGGCTAAGACTTTCTTGCCAGGTGGTCTCGGCCCGCCTAAATTTTAGTCATGTGAGCCGATGCAACTTACTTTTACATGGCAAAATTAGGATTCAGTCTGCCATAAATTATTGGCCTTAGGGGTGCCATGCCCAAAATTGTGTGTTAACCACGCTATATTAAAGCATTTGTATTGCAACCACCCAAAATGTAATAAATTGTGGTTATGTAGAGGTGGTTGGTTGTTGTTAAAAACAAAGGTTTCATCTGAATGTTTGCACCAAAAGATTTCATTGATAGACTTAAAAGTTAGAACTACCTGTCCATTACATGTCTCCATATAATTGACTTTGGGAGTAAAAGTGTTAACAAATCAAAGGCTCATTAGAGCCAACCCGTGAATTTGAAATGCTAGCGTGCCGCAATATTACGGTAAGCTTATGTTTTCACTCTGTCACGGTTCAATATTTTGTTTAAAATTAAACGTAAGGATTTTTGACAAACGCAAAAAATAAAAATACAGTACATCACTTTCATAATGTTCAGTCCGAAGAAGAAAGAAAAAAAAAAGAAAAAAAAAACAACGGCTCGAGCGAGATTCGAACCTCTGCCTTTCGGCTGGAATTCCGCGCTTTACACCACTCGACCACCGTGACCACTGTCTTAATGTGTGATATATTTTATTACTTGAATTTAGATAACCATCAAAACGCATGTCTCAGTTGAAAATTCCTTTTAGATCGATTTTAACGTTGCATTAAAGACTCCAAATGCGAAACATCTTTAAGCTTATTGTTGTTTATATTCGTTTACACCAATTTAGTTGTTGTTATCGATGTATTCACCCTGTTCTTGTTACAAAACACATTCGTAACAAAGCATTACGTCACTAAGTTTACAGCTGATGGAAGGAGTGAGCGAGTGAGTGACTCATTTGCATATCTGTCGCCGTTACCGATAACCCGTTCATTACGCATGCGCGTATATTCACGGGTTAAAAAAGAAAAACAAGAATGATACGTGATGTCCAACTCTACTAACAATGTTATTATGACCTTTGATGGACTGAATCAACTCACAAGATAAATATTTTGAGTTAATTTTAACATTTATTCCTGACTTGGAACTGTGCGACAATGAAGGAATTTTGAAGAGGAATGCAAGCATTAATATTGACATTTTTGTGCAAACCTTTGCTCTGACAGGCCCAAACCACATGGCTTGAGCCAGCACTTTTGGGCTGTAATACACTGCCTTGCTAAGTATTTGAATTCATAGTCTTCCTGTCTCAGTGTTAATTATTAATTGGATTTATGTCGGCAGTGTAAGACACGCTAATGTAATTAGGGCTAAGAGGATTTTGTTAAGACCAAAGTCATTTTCTTTACACCTTTCACTCCCAGAGTCAATAAGGACAGTAATGTTATGTACATGAAGCTTTAACTTTTGAGTCTGTCTATGAAATGCTATGGTGTGACCATTCAAATGAAACCTCTTTGGCTGTAGTTTTTTATGGTACTATTTCTTTAATATTGCACAAAATGAAATTCGGAGTACTGGTATTTCTTGAATTTTTATTTCTTGCACTCTCAGCAGTTACTGGTCTGTTTTACATATTATTATAAGGTATTTAGCCATAATTGGCTTAAACCCAGTTGCTACTGTATGATTGGCCTCAGTTACTGTTATCTCCTGAACTAGTATTAAATGTAAGCCACTTATTGCAGAACTAGAAAGCTTGACTGCCAACTGCATTGAAGAATTAATCCCAGGCTCACCCATGAGGAAGTCCATTAATTTAGTCTTCCTCTCTGACATGACTAGATGGATTTGCAGCATGGCTAATTCCTGTGTTCAAATCCTAGACCACGCAATGTAAATAGCCAACTGTTAAACCTACCAAACATTGGGATTTAAAATGTTTGTGCTAAAAACAGTGAGAGACAGCAATGAAGCCTATAAAAAAGGTTTGATTGTTTTATCTTTAATTACTTCATAATTTAGAAAACTGCTAAATTTTTGGTACCACTGATCGTGACATTTTTCAAGTTCTTTGTGATAATTTGTGGAGACAATTCAATAGCTTAGTGGTTCAAACAGTCAAGAAGTTTCTCCGAATTTCACATACCGCAACACCAAAATTTGATACTGAGAGGAAATAGCAACCAGTTTATATTACAGTGCTTTGTGGAGAACTTGGAGAGTTTTCAAAAAAAAAAAGTGAGATCTGCTCTAGCACTCAAATTACAAACTCTGCAGCAAAACTAGCTAAAGAACTGGCAATTTTTGCCTAAAACGTTTGTGTCCTCCCTCAAAGCTATTCATGATACTCTACAATCTGTCATAATGTCAACACTTGGTTTTTTTTTGTATTTCCGGCACTAAATTGCAAGTCAGCGAGAAATCTCTGCTTTTCATCAATCTTTTTATTGTATGTAGTTTTTTCTTTGCTTCAATTGTGACTTTTCAGAAGCTTCAGAAGGAAAGCGTGACTCGCATGTTCTCTGGGACATCAATCTGGTTTCATAACTACATTTTTTTGTAAACTAAATTTTGTCCAGTTATTTATAAATGGAGGCAGTGCAGTTGAAGATTTTTGTCCCCAAACAATCTTTGTCAAGTTGCAATAAACCATCTGCATTTGTTAAGCATTGGTGGCAGCAAAAAAAATTATCTAAACAAATATCTTAGTGCAGATAGGTCCTGTTTTTTATACCTTTTAAGTTTAATTAAAATCGATACATAAGCTTACATGTACTAGAAAATTAATAATAAATTAATGGAAGAGTTATTATAAATTTACTTTCTAAAGAAAATAATATTTATTGCCACTAAAACACTCATTATCACGTTCTGTAATTAAAGTTGCTGACTAAATAAATATTTAACAGGAAAAATATTAAATATACCATTCATACAAACTGAATTAAATTCATGAGGAATTTCACGTGAACGTTTATCTCTATTCATGACAATTGTAAGCTGAAGAGTGACATCGACAGATTGAAGGCATTCAATCTAATGCTTAATATTGACAATTAGCTGAAGACAGCTGAAGAAAATTCAAACTCAGTAATTGAAAAAGTAAACGACGGTCACTCAAAAATTTGATAATTTTTTAAGAGCGGAAGGCGCTATTTTAAAAGAGTTGTCAGGAAAGTAGTTGAAGACGGGCTAGTTCTAAAATAGGGAACGGGGAATCGGGGAACGGGGAATGGGGAACGGGGAACGGGGAACGGGGAATCTCTAAAATGGGGAATCTCTAAAATGGGGAATCTCTAAAATAGGGAATCTCTAAAATGAGGAATCTCTAAAATAGGGAATCTCTAAAATGGGGAATCTCTAAAATAGGGAATCTCTAAAATGGGGAATCTCTAAAATAGGGAATCTCTAAAATGGGGAATCTCTAAAATGGGGAATCTCTAAAATAGGGAATCTTGAAAGCAGCTGTTACGAGGGCCGTAAGTAAAGCTGTCCGCTCGCGATAAAACTGAAATTCAAGATGGCTACAAACTAGAAGTCAGGCGATGCGTTATGACGTTCATTTAGGGATGTACTCTAGTGTAAATTCACACGACTCCTAGGAAGACCATGTAATTATGATACGATTTCGTGTATAAATAAAGATTGATGATGATGATGACCATTTAATTTTTGTCGGAAGGGGAGGGAGGGGAGGGGGGGTGGGGGGTTGGGGCAATTTCTTCTGAGTGTAATTTTTTTTTCAGCATCACTATTTGCAAGAATTTTTTTTACCAAAATGCTTGAATTTTTTTTTTTACGTGCTTTCTTGTGCACTATTATTTTCTCTTAAATTTCTTCTGCAGGAATTTTTTTTTTGGTAATTGCTCACCCCCCCTCCCCCCACAAAAATTAAATTGTCCGTCCCTCACCGTGTTTTGTTTCATATTGTGTGACAAATCAAGTAAATCATGCTGCGACACTTATAGTGTCTAGTTCATAAGTGTAAATATCCGGTCTCGATTGCGAAACCGTCACACGAAAACTCCAAAAAAAAAATCACTTTGCTTTTCGGTAAGTTTGAAAGAAAAATTAACAACTTCTCGTTATATTTTTTCACACCCAAAGAGAAAAGCTCAATTTATCTGCAAGATCTCGTAAGTTCGCGAACGTGACCGCTTTGCGTTTTCTCGTGCCGGCGTCATGCCCGCGGTTGGTCCGAACCGTGTAGGACGAGAACTGCGAGAAGAGTATTCCTTCCGATCTTGATTTTAGAGGGTGGTAAAGGGTTTTTTCGTGAGCCGTGAAAGGCCTTTTTTCCCCCCGTGAATTGTGAAATGGCTATTTTTTTTCTCGTGAAACGTGATTTGGTTACATAACCCGTAAACCGTGAATCGACTTTTTTTCATGAGCACTGCAAAATGACTGTTGTTTTTTCTCGTGAAATGCTACTGTAAACCGTGATTCTTTCTTCCTCCCAAAACATTATCCAGTAAGGACCAGTAAGCGTTTAACTACGCCGGTGGTAAATTGCGTGTCGAATGCATGACCGTGACTGATCGTCATTCTGGACCCCAGATCACTCTACGAGGTTAGGTAATTTTACACAACATCAGCAAAACAAAGGACTCAGCTTTCTTTTTACATCAGGAAGAACGAGGAGTGAACGGTCGATGAAGACAACAAACAAAGCTGTACTTTGGATGTAATTTAATTAGCAAAAAGTAAGGATTTTTTTTTCGTGAAATGGCCATTTTATTCTCCGTGAAACGTGAAATGACAATTTTATTTTTCGTGAAACGTGATCTAGACCCCCCCCCCTTTACCACCCTCATTTTAGTTGGCTGTACGAGATTAGAAAGGCGGCGCTCCGTCGTCACCCGCGATATCTTTAAGTTGAGAATTTATAATAATCCAAAAATTAAAATACCAACTATTGAAAAGAAAAAATCACCAAAAAAATTAACTCATCTTGGAAAAATTGGGAATCTTGCAAAAATTCAAGAAAAACTTTATGGCGGGGTGGCATCCCCCCCCCCCCCCCTCCCCTTGTACACCCGAGAGTTAATCGGTACATAAAGTTACAATATTACAAGGAATTTCCCGTTTGCTTACCTCTATGTAACATCGACGTGCATTGAAAAGGGAGTGGAAAAAATTCATCTGTCCACTGTTAACGGCCGCAAACCCCCTCGGAACGAAAAAGCGCAGCGTGTAAATCGTCGTTACTTATGCCAACTTTTTTTAAGTAATGCTATATTTTTTTCTTTTTTCTGCAAATTGGGTGGGATAAATGCGTTATCTCCGCAATTATTTTTTAGTATTTTTTTTTATCTCCGCAATTATCAGTCATTAATTTAAATGCTTTTTGTCACTACATAGTCTGTATGACTGCTCTGCTCTGCAGTCCGAATAGGGCGTTCGCTCAATACACTGAGATATGCAGGTTCCTTGATGATGATGCTGTGATAACATGAGAACATCTCTGTCCCCCTTCCAACTGAATCGTGCTATCATTTTTCGCATTGATTCTGAATTGCTACAATGAGCCGCCGCAAAACGTCTTTTTCCTTGCTTTTCACTCTAATAAGGATAACACATGTCAAATTGAACAAAGGAAACTCGGGTTTCATTCTCAGTGGCAAGAGTTCCATTGTAAGTGTTCGGTTAGTACAGGTTTTTGACATTGACAAATGACTATTTATTCCATGTCCGCTTTAATAATTGAGGTGTTCGCTTAAAAGAGGCAGTTTTACAGTAAACATGGGAACAAAATTTTGGGACATCGACAATACAGGTTTGACTGTATTTTTTTTCTTCCACAAAACTTCACTAGTTTCTGGTGTACTTTAAAAAAAAAGAAGTGCTCACATTCGTCGTTCGTGCTCACTTTCCGCGCCGTCGCACGAAGGAATTTGTTATCCTAGGAAGACGAATTTTTCACACGGTACCACAGGCAGCCCAAGCGGTAGTGATTTTTTCTCACTTATCTGCTATGTGCTTCTAGCCTCCACGTGCAAATGTTCATAGCAGCCATGTTATAGTCTTTTGACCATGGCGTTCAAAATACCCTTTATAAAGTCCAGCAAGTCCCTTTCACATGGGTACTTTGATGTTTTGTTCTTCAAGTTTTTCTATGGCGCAAGAAAATGGCAAATAGATGTGTCGCGCGGAAGCGCTGACCTTGGTTTGCATAATTAATACCTTTCCGCTCTCCCTACGTTTCTTAGGAAGAAAGGGGGAAACTGTTCGCAGTCATGTTTAGTTTTTTGTGATCTCCAGTTTTTATGTTAGGAATAAGAAAAAATAAAATTGTGCATGGTTCATTTGATTAGAAGCTTGTATACTTGTTGGCTGTGTTTGATAAAAAATCTAATTAACTGACCGCTACAAAACTGATTTTAAACTACACACAGAAAGATTTGACTATAGATCTAGCGAAACCCCTTATAATGTTCCAAAAAAGTCAATGAGTGTAAGAAAGAATGTTAATGTTCAAATGAAGATGTGAGGGACACTTACTGGCGATAAAAGTGAAACTAGACCCTATTTTAGAGATTCCCTACTTTAGAGATTCCCCATTTTAGAGATTCCCCATTTTAGAGATTCCCTATTTTAGAGATTCCCCATTTTAGAGATTCCCTATTTTAGAGATTCCCCATTTTAGAGATTCCCTATTTTAGAGATTCCCCATTTTAGAGATTCCCCATTTTAGAGATTCCCCGTTCCCCGTTCCCCGTTCCCCGATTCCCCGTTCCCTATTTTAGAAGTAGCCGTTGAAGACGTTTGGATTAATTTCAAAGCAATTTTCCGCATACAAAGACCGCAGAAAATAATAATAAAGCATTGGTACTCACATGACTGACAATCGGGGTTTTGATCGTCTTTGCCCGGTGCCCAACAATATTGTTTTGTTGAAATGCCGTGACCTGCCGGCGGGGAGCATCTTCTCTCTCCTCCTGGACGTTGAAAACATGCATCATAGCAATCGTTATTGTTGGAATTCAAAACCAAGGGATATTTATCATATATCTCTTCTGTTCTCTTGTCATTTCTCATAATCGACTTCCATCGTATTGTATTGACGTAGCATAGATTGATGTTTTTCTCAATGCGCACGCCTCCATCGAGAATCTTAGTTAGCGAGGGAAGGTTGATTTCCTCCAGTCCGTCATTCTCATAAATAACGAGCGAATAGTCTAGAAAAACTTCCCGTCCTCGAATCACCGCAAGGTTAGGAAATATATCTTTTAAACTCCGCTGGCTGTACACTAATGAAACCAGCAGATGGCCGGTGATTTCTGTAAGCTTGGGAAAGCGTAGTTGGTTCATAACCTCCGCGCTTGCTTGTCTCAAGATCTGTATTTGAATGCTTCCTTCGTATGTTGTGCAATTTTCCAAAGATGAACAACCTTGACATTTCTCTCTAGTTATCTTCAAAATCAAAGGAGGTGCTGACCTCGGTATTGGAAATAGACTTCTTGGCTTACAAACTAGGAATAAAAGAATAAAACGAAAGGCTTGTTGACATTACAATAAACAAATTTTACTCGAACTAAAAACGTAATCGTCTCTTCTTCGGCTTCCGCTGAATTAAAAGCTTAGCTTCTTGACTGAATACTCACGTTTGAAATTGAAGTCTATTTCCACCCCACTGTTGAGACCACAGCTTGAAATTGTAAGCAACAAAATAAAAAGAAATCCGTTCTTCATGCTTGTTAGCGACGAAGAATACACAATTCTGAGAAGACAAGTTCTCCAAATTAAAGGCTTGTAAAATAATGCGCTCGACCAACCATGGCCATGATTCAACACTTGAACATAAAACGAAGTTATTTCGCTAATTCGTTCAATATTCCAAAGGAACTTCAGCTCGCTATTTTCCACTTAAGCAAAAACCATATAACGATGAGGCCCCACGACTCGAAGACAGTGATTTTTTCTTCACAATTGATGACAGCTCGCTACTATTTGTGAAGCAAAAGCCTTTCAAATTAGACAATGCAAATTGCTTGTTCGGGAAACTCAATACAAATACAACATCAACATCTTCCCCCACTTACGTCATCGTGACCTCACATCCCCAAAATGCAATTACTGACAGTCACAAAAACCGCTAAAGGCCAAAAGTCAATAATGCCACGATCAGATAAAGTTCTTCAAAGTTCTTGTTTACCCTTGGAGCATAAAATGGCATGTTAATGACCGCTTATTAATAGGTTAATCAATCCTGAGAAAAACCGTGACAAAATACTTGGCTATTCTTCTGTTTTTCGTGTTTTTCACACACAGGAAAAAGCCATTTGCGCCAAATGCCAATATTTAAATCATTTTCATTAGTTTTTTGTGGCACTCAAAGTCTACAGAGTCTACAGCGGATATAAGTTGAACAACCAAATAGATTAAAACAAAGTACAAACAAAAGTTGCTGTGTCTACACAAAATTATTCCTCAAGCTCTACAGTGAATCATGTCAACTTTTACGATGATTTAAATCCATCTGAATATATTTTCACGCGGTGGTGTCGAATTTACTCTGGCGGCACCGTTTTTCGTGAGATGTCGGGGCCGGCCAAAGGAGCTGAAGCCCCCGGGGGGGAGGGGGTGCTCCCTTATATAGGTATATATAGGTATGTGCCGCCCGATAGGGTAGGGTAGGGTTTTTGAGGTGCTCAGTCCTTTTAAAAATAGGGTATCCTTTTGGTATTTTTGGTATTGTGATCCTTAGATATTCCTTAGACAGGGTCACAGGGTCACTAAATTGCAGTATCTACCCCAACGCGCAAAACGAAAAAGATATGGTCTGTTAAAACTGTACTACACGTAGGGTCAGGGTTTGAGAACCTTGGCGGCACACACCTATCCTAAATTGTTGGGAGTACCCCCCCCCCCCCCCGGGGGGAGGGGGCTGAGGCCAGCAACGAGCTGGTAAAAAATACTAAGAGACATCAGGAGCCATACGGCACCCAGTTTGGAATAGAACTCATGAAGAAAACTGAGATTTCCCCCTCCCCCCCCCCCCCCCCCCGCCCCACCATCACCCTTATCTGACCAAAACAATAAGGACCGAAAGGCCGAAAATTGTTTTTGGTACGCGAACGGAAAATACTGTATGCTATACTTCATAGAAGGTTCGCCAAGCTTCGCCTTCGGCTTCAGGAAAAAGTGATGTCGGGGGGCGCGGGGGAGGAGGTTGAAGAGGTCCTCGAGTCCTCGAGTTCCTTACCATTCTTGGACTTCCACTTCATAGTGTTTGTAGACGTCCAGTTGTTGATCGTATAACGATGGTATAAAGATGATGATGATGTCGACGATGATGTTGACGATGATGATGAGGATGACGGTGGTGATCATGCGGATGATGATTGTTTCGCACCTCTCCTCTACGGAAAGATCCTGATACGTACATTTTCTTGAAAGGAATATTACAAATTAGCTACTCATAGTTGTTCTTCTTGCCATGAAATTCCATGACATGATCTCGCCTGATAATGTTTGTAATAAGATTATCAGCTTGCCTAGAGAGCAAGCAAGTCGCCCGGGGCATGCAAAGGTTGCATTAAATTTTGATTTTACCAAATTGAAATCGTTTTCGTCTTTAGACACGTTCCTGGTATTCACCAACGTACATCGATTTATTCATTTAATGCACTCACCTTTTCAGTATTATTCTCTGTGTAATACTCTCTCGGAAGAAAATTGTAAGTTGTAGCTTTTGGACAAACACAGGGGCACCCAATGAACAATCTTTGGTAAAATGAATTGTTTTACTCAAATAAATTAAAATAAATGATATAATAGCATTTCCAGGTGTTCTTCTAAGTTGCTGGGAAAAATATATCTGTTCCTTTTTCCCAGCATAACACATAGGGAAACCAGCTGGATAAATAATGCGTGTTTCCCAGGCAGCAATTAAAAAAAAATGAATAAATGAAAAAAAAAACAAACAATAATAATAAGAAATAGAACACAAACCGCGGTGATAAACATATTGAACTTATTCATTTTTGATAAAAACTTGACGTTTCGTATGCTACTACATACATTTTCAAAAGTGACCGTTGGTGTTAAAAAACGATACTAATATAGTAGTATAATTAATTAATTAATTAATAATTAATAATTAATAATTAATTAATTATTATTAATTAATTATCTGTTTCTTTTTATAGATCAACTGTTAAGTTTTGTACTTAATCTCGGTCCCAGTCCCTTTTTACTACTATATTAGTATCGTTTTTTAACACCAACGGTCACTTTTGAAAATGTATGTAGTAGCATACGAAACGTCAAGTTTTTATCAAAAATGAATAAGTTCAATATGTTTCTCACCGCGGTTTGTGTTCTATTTCTCATCAAACTTCGATGGCCCAAGAATAAAAATCTTTACGATACAATAATAATAAGTTACCAAAAGGGGCTTGGAAACTAATGAAACATTAATGGAAAACTATTTGAAGCTTTTTGTTTGTTGTTTTGTACAATGCATTTACTGCCGTCTCGAACTTAACCTGTTCGGATATCTCTAAGCTAGTACTGCTTAAATTTGTTACTACGAAGCTGAACCCAAAGTGTCCTGCGATTTTCTTCGATCCAGTCTCTTTTCGATCTGCTCAAGTTAGCCAGCACAGTTTGTTCTTGTGACTCCTTTCTCAAGTCAACCAGCGCAAAAATGGTAATTAAAAAAATATGTACATAATATTTTGCCAGCCAGCAGGAATAGGCCATTTGCACGATGACGTCATTTGACTACTAACTACCAGAATTCATTTCGTTTTTCCTTTCTTATTTAAATTTTGTGTTAAGGCCCTATTTCCTCCAGAGGGAAAAGGATATGATGATGATGATGATGATGATGATGATGATGATGATGATGATTTAAATTTTGTAATCCCAGTGCGGTTTAAATAACAATGGCCCTAATTTGCACTACAAAACAAAAAAATGAAGGATTCTGGTAGTAGTAGTCAAATGACGTCATCGTGCAAATGGCCTATTCCGCGGGGGAACAGATAAAGTGAGAAACAGATTCGTTGGGTGCCCCGGCAAACAGAGCGCACTGCACCCTTGTCAACTTGAAGATAAATGAATGGGGTTAGCTTCTAGAGAAACTGTGGTGCTGCGTCGGTGGGGGGTGAAGCACAAGAATTTGGTTTTATCGACTGAGTCCATAAGGTAAATTAGCCACCGTAAAAAAATTCGAGAAAGCCGACGTTTCGAGCGCTAGCCCTTCGTCGGAGCGAATCAAGGGATTGTGGGTAGTGTGGTTTTATATAGTACGCGGTGGAGCTACGCTATTGGTGGAAATTTGGTGACGACGTGCATGAAAAACAAATATAAATTAGTTGAATGAAACGCGTTCGTTGATTCCGTGGGGTTTGAGCGGAGCCTTCCTAGAATACTTGCTGCCTGCTCTCCTCAAGGACACACGGTCCCCTCGTTCGCTTGGGGAGAGGGAATGGGAAGTATTTTAGGAAGGCTCCATTGGGGTGCACGGATGCCTATTTAAGGCGCGGCCGAACGAAACAATCCCCTATACTACACACTTTAAGGCTGGTTCTCATATAATCGTCCCGGTCGTCCGAGTCATTTCAAAAAGTGCACGGACGACCGGGACGATTATATGAGAACACTTCTGAGACGACCCGGGACGATCGCAAACGACCCGGACAACCCGGCGGTCGCTTGGATAGAATTGTGTTCTATCCGGACGACTGGGACGATCGTGAATAATGGGGGACGATCATATGAGAACTACTCTCAGGCGACCGGGACGACTGAGGCCATCGAAGCGACCCAAATCTACCCCAGAATGCAGTATTATTGCCCATAAGATGTTGTCGGACACAGTTTACGACTGCGCCATTGACGTTCGAGACGACCGGGACGATCATATGAGAACCCAAATCGCTTGAGTCGTCCCGATCGTCCGAGTCGTTTGCAAAAAACTTTTGAAACGACTCGGACGACCGGGACGACCGGGACGACCGGGACGATTATATGAGAACCAGCCTTTAAAGGTGAGGAAGGATCGCTAACAACTCTGAAAGTGGAATTTAAAAGTTAACTTTAAAAATACATATTATATGGGTAGACTTGTGTGCTGCCCTCAGAAAAAAGTTTGTCAGTAAAGTTAATTAGCTGGTCAGTAAAGTTTGCCAGTTAACGAGGCGCAAGAAAAAAAAAACCCGCCAGGGCTACCAAAGACTTCAGCTACCTTGGAGACCGAAATAGCGGACTATTTTTTTTTTTTTGCCCCATCATATTTTGCTAGTTTCGCATCGCTCGTGGTCTCACACGCCGCCCATGTTGAGCACAGTGTCAAATTGAAAATAAAAAATTCCTGTATATACGATGGAGGATCGCGAGCGAATTTGGGCTTCTCTATCAAACATGGACCTTCGTGCATAAGTGGGTTTGGCAAAGCAAGTTCTACAAGAAAACTGCTTGGAAAGCAACCTTGTAGCCGACATTTCAGAGGTGGATTACTTGGACGGCCACCATGGACGAACAAACCTCCAACCATTGGAGGATCTGCCGCTGTTTGTAGATGACATCTACGTGCATGGGTTTTTGGACCAAATGGAGATAGCCCATACTTGCGGCAATCAAGTATTTTGTGAGCCCACAGCAAAGCAGATAGTAGCCAGAATTTCTATGGTGGCGGAGAAGGTTTTGGAGGTCCACGAGGAAACACAAAAATCTCCCACACGGTGCTTGCAAAGGCAAGAGAATCTAAAATCCTGGAAACAATCGCGAGAATTGAAAGCGAAATAGAGCAGCGTAAAAGGAGCCCCCTCTCCTCATAGATCAAGAATTGCTTGTTCATTGGCTAAAATGCTTCTTACGTCACAATGGAAAAATCCACCGGTAAATTTCGCGTGCTGCAAGTGGGACAAGTCCATTCCAACGAAGAACCGAACTTAACGAAAAATTAGTATTGAAAGGGACTTTTGGCAAGTCTAGCGAATCCCGTGCTTGTTCAACAAGCAGTGTTCAAATCGTATTTGAACAAGTGTGTTTGAGGTGGAAATATATTTACGTTCTAATTCACTAGGTTCAAACGAACGTAAATTATTTTCACCTCAAACACACTGTAAAACAGACATAATTGGAATTGCGTTCTTCGAACGCGATTACAATGATAACAAATAAATAAAAGCATATAAGAAACGAAAAACTGACACAAAGATAATGCTAAAATTCTAAAAAATATTAGCATTTTCGCATTTTATTTTTATATTTAATCACACGTCAGCATTTTACATTATTGAATGTCAAGCAATAAAATTTACGTTACTTACAAATAAGTCAATTTTCTTGAAAAAGAATAATATTTACATTTCTGTATGACATTAATACTTTGATTACAACGAGATGAGTGCTTTACATCAGTGAGTAATTAAGCTACTCCACTTATTCTCGGTGACCATGAATTTATCATATATCTGAGGCTGGCCTACATAGAAGACGAGAAGACTTCATATATCAAATGACAGGGGCGGATCCAGGAATTTTAGAAAGAGGGGGCCGTAAAAAGTTGCATGAGAGACAATGGCCGTGTTAGAGCCCAATTTGGCGTGCTTGCGCTCGCCTTTCTAGAGGAGTCTGGAGTTATGCCCCCTGGAAATTTTGATAATTTAAGTACTCTGCCAGGATCCCATATTCATATTAAATAAGAAATGTTTAAATATTTAATAAAATGCAAATGTGGTTGTGGAAGGAGCTGATTAATTTGATCGGCTCCTGGTTGTGGTCAAACATGACTTGAGTCAACTCGAACGTTTTTTTTTTTTACAAACGAAATCCAAGTAACTAGGGTGATATGGATGACTCTAGTTTAATTAAAATTAATCTCAACATACCATCCGATGCCGATGGACAAAGGGGGGGCTGGACGTCTCAGCCCCTCCCCTAAATCCGCCCCTGAATGACACAGAAAGGATACAGCAAGAATAGGCCATTTCCGAGTTGCCTTTAGCCTCTCTATCAAAGTGAGGCTAAGTGCAAAACCTTTCATATGAAAATGAGTTTTCATTCACATGCAAATAAAACTTATTTGCATGTGAATGGAAACTCATTTTCATATGAAAGGTTTCGCACCTAGCCTCGCTTTGATAGAGAGGCTAAAGGCAACTCGAAAATGTCCTATTCAGCTTATGAGAAAAGAGAAAATATACCCTCACATAACACGGCCTTGAAAGCCCCTCTGGAAAAGTTTTCTTTTCGCTTTGATCTGTTTGCCATAAATACAACATTTGAGAAATTGCAAGAATGTAGGCAGTGATCAGAGGTGATAAAGAATTGTACATTGTTATTCCCATGGTCAAGTTGCATTTCATAATAATTCCGAATTATTTCTAGGCAGCTTACTGCACGCGTTAGCGATATCACAGACCAGCTGCATTGCTATCAGTCACGCGGCATCCCTCGCATTTCTCAAGTGCCTAAAGCCCGCGACCACCCGTACAGCATTTGGATTTCTGGGGTTTTTCTTCTTCTTTCTTTCTCCTTTCGACTCCTGTAATAAGAATAAAAATCAATAAATATAACCCTTGTGTAAGATGCGACAGAAAACATGAGTCGCATGCAGACACACCAGTTTTCAAATGTCACTTTTGCCGCTAAATTGTAATTCTCCTTCCTGCATGAAACATGACAATTTAGTTCATCAACTGATTTGATAACGTAAATTGGACACTGTAAAGATAGAGAGAGGGGTAACTGTAAGACGTGAACAGGGTCCTAGCATTCAGTCTTACTTTCACTTATGAAAGTAAGACAGCTATTTTATACAGCTATTTCAATTACCGTTGTCGGATGAAAGTTCAAAGCTACAAGCCAAGACAGTTGGGAGCGGCGCAAAATAAACGTTTTTCCCGCTCGTCGCATCGTTCATTCGCGCCGTTTCTTTTCGTTTCACCGCTCCCAACTATCTGCATGCCTGGAACAGGCACTCGTCGTTCGGTCTTGACTTGCAGGCTTTGAGCTTTCACCCGACAACGTTAATTGAAATAGCTGTATATTGTATAAAAGCTAGAAGCAAACTACACGCCATTGAACATTTTCGTTGGTCATTTTTCGCTTCTCAAAAGACGATCCACGCATCACAGAATAATGCAGATCGCAGTCTAATGCAGACACTTACTTAGACCACCCCCTGCTCCAATCTGCTGTATGCCTGTTCTTGATTTCTGGGACTCGAGCTCTCGTAGGATTGCCTGCTCAAAGGTTATTGCTGCCACACGACGGAAAAACTCTTTCACGTTTTCACCTATGAACACATCAAACAACGTCACTTCTTCCAACTCTCGAGAGTGATTCAGATAGCTTAACGCCACTGGAAAAGGTCTAACAACAATAGAGCGTATGCACTCACGTGGCAAGCAGCTATGCAAATTTATTGGAACAAAAGAAAGTGTTAACATAAGAAAAGCGTTCAAATCCCACAGGATAGTTTTGGTACACCAACATGGCCGCCGTTCTATTGTTTTGGTACACCAATATGGCCGCCGTGACGTCATGTGCATACGCTCTATAAAAGTATCGCATTTTGATGAACAAAGCGCAGGTGATCATTCAAGATTTAAGGTGATGTTACACGGGACAGACTGACGGGACTATTCGCAACGACGATTTTTGGCGCAACATGGGTGCGCGGACGATTTTCTTCGCGATTTTTGCGTTGCGAAGTTTTTGAATCAGCTTCAACGCAAAAACACGAATTTTACTCAAGTTGTTTCGCGAAACATACCCGTCGTTAATTTTGTTGTGCTAAAAATCGTCGTTGAGAATCGTCCCGTGTAACATCAGCTTTAGTGATGATGAACGAGTTCGGAAGAAATTGGAAATAGTCAGAACCCGATGGACAGCAGAAATGAACGAGAATTTTATTGGTCATAAAATTATTGGGCTTTTTCGCGTTCCAAGCATAAAGACGTTGCTCGAAAAAAAGTTCTTTAGTTACCGATATATTTATATTGTTATTTCAAGTGAAAGTCGCAAACCAAGGCCTGGTTTTGAGAGGTCATTGTACATAAAAACGTTAATAGTTTTGGCAGAATCCTTACTGTCAAAAACTGCCGAGATTAATCACAACTGTAGTAAGGGAATATCCAGCCTATTGGCAGTCGGCCAAAAGAACACGAATACACACAAATAAACTACTACCAAAAATCGGTGGCCCAGATATATAAAAAGGTACTGGTTTTTATACAATTGACAATCGTAAGATTTCAGCATGTCTCTCCGTTCATGGACATACTGTACATCTATTGATAGCTAGTTAGAATGTACACAATGTAGCCAACTTGTGACTAGGGCTGCAACGATACATTTTCTCACGATACGATACATATCTCGATACAAGTGCCACGATACGATACACGATACGATAACGTACGATACATCATTGCATACATTTTTCCACCAACACGGGAAGACATTTTGCGAAGAACCGCATGTTTTTCCCGTGGGCGTGCAGGACTGCGTCAGCTGACAACTAATTATGAAAAATATGTGTCGGAAGCCTGCGAAGCTATACGAAGCTATACGAAGCAAGGATGGCACTTTCTTGTCCCTTTGTTTAATAAATAGCTATAAAAAGGCTTGGACTTGGGTAAGGAGTCATTTAAGACAGTAATTTCTGAATGTTGATGAAGAATCATAATATCATAATATCGCGATATGTTGTTCAAATATCGATATTCGCATCGTGACAAAAAATATCGCGGTGCACCGGTGTATCGTTGTAGCACTACTTCTGACGTTTTCTTTAAACTGCCCAAACACAGTAAACCTGGTCACCGTGCTACAAAAAGACAGGACAATTTTGTAATGCACTGGTAAATTGTCAGTACAAGTTGTAATCCGTGACAATAATACAAGAATGTACCTGATTTGGCTGAAACACTCCAGTACTCAGCGTTTATTTCTTCCGCCACTTTCAAAGCTTTTATCTCCATCTGTGCAACTTCATTGCCTTTCTATGATAGAGAAAGATATTATTGAAGAACGCAATCCTAATTTCGTGTTGGTTGTCCTGTGGTTTATGGACGGTAAAATTTGAGATTTTTTGGTAGACGGTCTTCCAAATGGCCGCCCCTATAGGTTTTTTTTTTCAGGGGCTCATTTCCGCCGGAAATTCTTTCGAACGCGTCTCCATAATCTGTGATTACTGCTAGTAATAGAAAGTATTATTATTATTTCATCCACCAATGTCAAAACTTTTATCTCCATCATTCTGAGAAACTTCATTGCTTTTCTACAATAGAGAAAGATATTATTATAATAGAAAGTATTATTATTTCAACCATCACTGTCAAAATTTTTATCTCCATCTGTGAAACTTCATTGCTTTTCTATGAAAGAGAAAGATATGGTATTATATATTGATTCTGCAATCGGATGAAATAAGATTATTTGTCACACATTAAAGAACTCTACATGGCTATTATTTAATACCTCTCTCCCATCATTTATACAGATGAATCAGTTTTTTTTAAGCAGCTTTAAAATTAAAAGATATTAGACAGAAAAGTGACTTCAACCTTCTTAAAGTCAACAAAATATATACCGGTAGTTACATATATATTTTTTTAGCAGGGGGTGGGGTGGGGGTTTTGCCAGAACAATGGTTGTGTATTCATAGGGAAGTAATTGCAGAAAAAAATGAACCCTGGCATATGACAGTGAACTGTGAGCAAAAAGGAAATTCATATGGAGCAAATATGAAAACCTGAGCGAGGTCAATTGAGGACTTCAGTGTGAAAAAGGGGGGCATTAACTGGACCAGCTGCACATCATTATCAATGCCTTTTCCTCCACCTGGAGGAGTCAATGGGCATTTAGGTGGGCAAACAATATTTAAGAAAACAGTCTAAGTACTTTATATAGTTACTTACACATAGATCCTTTTTGGAGCCAACAAGAAAAATCTCTGGAAATGTTGTTGTGTTTTGCTCCAAAGCTTCTTCCAACCATTGCCTAAATCAAACATAAAAGATTGTTGTAATTTTAATTAGCCTTCTTGTTGCATTGTCAAGTCAGTCTGGTCTGTCATTGGTCATAGGAATGAGAACTGTATATATGTTGAGGTTTAAATATTTTTTTTTGGTTTCAAAATTTCCAAACCAGTTTAATTTTTATTGTGGCTACTAATCCTTGAGAGTAGCCACTATGTCATGGAGTGTGTAAGAGTGAGTATACATGTGTAAGTAGTCCTAATCTTCGGATAGTGTTCGGAATTGCACGATTAGGCTTTGATTGAAACCGATGCTTGATGTTTGTATTTTCATGAGTATAGTTTGTGACTTATCGTCGACTATTGTGGTTATCGGCGACATCTTGTTGTTGACGTATTATTTATTGCAATGTTCAGAGCCATATTACTTCCATGTGCTTTGCATTGGTTGATGACCTTCGCATTTGTTGAAGGTAAGCTTTTACTCTATTATTGTGCTTTTTTGCACCAAAAACCAGTGTCTCAAGTGTTTTTTCCTAAAGGTTTTTTCTGGTTTATTCACGGTTTGCGGAGATTTTCTACCGGAATAACCATTTGTGAACCAAAGAGTTTGTTTGGCATACATTATCATCCTTAAGTCTAGTAACACAGGAAGACCAACTCTTTACAATGATTTTCAATTTTTCTTTACAGTGGTAACTACATGTAGTCCCCAACTACCTTTTTTCCTGGATAATTAAAACTGATAACTAAAATTGTAAAGATTACAAAAACCATCACTGACCAACAAACCTAAAGAAAAATAAAAAAAAAAAAAACAATAAAGTCCATGTAATGAGTATCCTCTTACTTTGTATTGTGAAGGGACCTGATACTTGTCAGCTCAAACACTAAAATAATCACTGCAGGAATAAAGAAAAAAACAATTATTCCTGCCACAAACCCTCTTAAATAGAATGGTAATTAATACAGATATTGTAATTAGCAATTATGCAACTGGTATGTACATGACGACGACGACGATGACGACAATGACGACGACGATGACGATGACAGTGATGACGACGATGACGATGTGTACATGTAGTGTGCATTGTATATAAATATTTGTGTTGGGTTGCACCTTTCCAAACGCCTTACATGATTCGCTAAGAAAACAAAAGAACAAACAACAGAACAATGGACCCCAGCCCTGAAAACAATAGAGCTGCGGGTTATCCATGTCCAATGAAATTAGAGGTTCGCAAGAGGTGCAACCCTACTGAAATATTCAAATGCACTTTACAATAATAAAGTACATTAAGCGCTAAGCGCACAATAGTCAACAATATTCATATTCTCGGTATTAAACTGGAACTCTTGCAATGGAGGCTCATGCGGGGGAATATCATTAAAATTATTTGCATGTGAAAAGATTGTCGTGTATGAGCTTCAACTGCAACTAAGCTAGTTCCAGTTTAATACCGAGAATACAAATATTGTCTATTGGCAGCTGCTACTGGTCTATTCATTATCTTACCCCACCCTCCTAAAAAATGGAAATGGGAAAAGAAAGGTCTGGCATGTTTTTTTTAACCTGTTCACTACCAGAGTCAATTATGGGGACATGTATTGTAGTTCTAACTTTTGAGTCTGTCGGCAAAATCTTATGGTGTGACCATTCAAATGAAACCTCTTTGGCTTTTTTTTGGCATGGTACCATTTGTTTTACAGTAAATATTATACAAAATGAACTTTGGCATTTTTTCTGAATTTTGACTTTTGACACTTGAGGAAGTTAAAGTGTAATTTTTTTAATGAGGGTAACATTAACAGTCTCTTGAGAGACTGACAAACCTGTGGCCCTCAAATTCCGGATCGAATTGGAATTTGGAAATGTTGGTTTTTGTGGAGGAAAACCGGAGTACCCAGAGAAAAAACCTTGGAGCAAGGATGAGAACCAACAACAAACTCAACCCACATATGATGCCGGGCTGGGGATCGAACCCGGGCCACATTGGTGGGAGGCGAGTGCTCTCACCACTACACCACCCCGGCTCCCAAAAACAACATGTAGAAATCACATTAAGAAGCAATCATTCACTTCACAGACATACCATGAGCTCGCCTGTAGTATGACGCTGCCATGCATTTGAACCTCTCTTGACCAGCTGTATCCCAACTACACAGTAACAGCGTACATGTAGGAAAATTTTATTGTTAATTCACTTTGGATTACCTTTTAAGGGCTAATTACTTGTATGTGTATTTCTGTAAATTAGTAATAATTAATATGAACTTATTGACTGAGTGGGAGGACCGGATGGGAAAATACTTGGCTCAAGGTCATGGTAAAGTAAAGTAAATAATAGCTTTATTTGCATGACTATATTGAGTTACAGTATTGCAAAAGAATACTTTTAACAATAACAAAAGACAGTAAAAGAATATTAAATAATTACAAAACTTCATTTTGATTTGACAATATTAAGCTATCAGGTAACATTGGCAACATCGGTAACATAGGTAACAAAGGTAAAATAATAGCTTTATTTGCATGACTATATTGAGTTACAGTATTGCAAAAGCATACTTTTAACAATAACAAAATACAATAACAAAAGACAGTAAAAGAATATTAAATAATTACAAAACTTCATTTTGATTTGACAATATTAAGCTATCACGTAATTCAAAGCATGCAGATATCATTTTCATTAAAAGTAAATTAACAAAATAATTGGAAGAGTTCATCAATTCTTTGATACTTTCTGTTGAGGATGTATTTTGAATATTCGGCAAGTGTTGGTAGATTTGATTAAAGTATTTATCTCTTAAAGTTGAATATCTTGGGCATTGAAAGAGAAAATGAATTTCGTTTTCGATATTATTTGATTCGCATAAAGGGCATAATCTATTTTCTCTAGGGATTTGATTATATCGACCAAGCTCGATCATGAGTTTTGGATTACCTGTCCTAAATTTGACTAGAGTTTTCCTTTCATTTGATTTCCTTGTGTGATCTAGATAATGGGAGATTATGTATTGATCCTTAAAACTATTGTAAAATTCTTATTTCCTTGAGTTCTGTAAAGCATTTTTCCAGTAGGAAATATACTTTTGCTTCATAAGATTGACATAATGCATGATCTTATTTTCATCCAGTGTGTCAAGATTAAAATTTTGTAGATCATAGTATTCAACCATGTTTAATAAATTAGAGTAAAAATTAGTTTTTTTAATTGAATGGAGATCTAATGATATTAAGAAAATTTGTTTCATTATAGAGTCGTCATTTTTGCTTTTAAGATATAGAATATAATTAAGAATTTTCTGATTTATGGTAAGAATGAGAGGGAATCGACCTAGTTCCGCTCTACATGCTAAATTCGAGGTCTTATTATTTATTTCTAAATAGCGTTTGCAGAATTGTAATTGAACTTTTTCTATTGAGGATCTATCCCAAGTCTTAAAGTCTTGTTTGGTATATAAGCCCCAAGCTTCACTATTATAAGTGAGGATTGGAGAAATCATTGTGTCAAAGATGTTTGATGCAATATTTGGTTTTAATCTACTAAAATCTGTGTGTCTTCTAATACTGTAAAGAGCATGCATGGCCTTTTCTTTCAAGTGATCAGTTGCCAATGTGAAATTTCCTGTTGATGATATTCGGGTTCCTAAATAGGTATAATTCTGAGCAGTTTCATTATTTAGGTAAAAGGTACAATTATTGGACTTTCTTGCGCGTTTTTGGAATATCATAGCCTTTGTTTTCTTTAAATTAATGCTTAACATCCAAGAATTGCAATATGAAGACAATACTTGCAAACAATTTTGCAATCCTGTTTTGGATCTCGACAAAATAATTAAATCATCAGGGGATAAGAGGGAATTGATTTTTGTACCATTCGGTAAAATGAATGGATCAGATAAAGTGTTTTCAAACGAATAAGGTAAATTGTTTAGATATAGGTTAAAAAGTAACGGACTTAAAATGCACCCTTGTCGTACACCTCTCGAGTATTGAAAGGGTCGCGTTTTACTGTGATCAATTTTCAGAGAGCAGTTAGAATTTGAGTATAAGCTTTTAATGAGATCGTAGAAATGTCCTCCTACATTGATTTTAAGTAATTTATATAAGAGACCTTCATGCCAAACTGAGTCAAACGCTTTCTTGAAATCGACAAAACAAGCATAAACTTTTTCTCCGTGATAGTGAACATATTTATCTATTAATGTTCTTAATGTGCGGTGCAATTTTTTGGTAGAAAACCAATTTGAGATGGGTGCAATATGTTTTGAGTTGTAACATGTTCAAGAAGTCTTTGATTCAAGATAGCGCAGAAAAGTTTTCCCAAACAACTTGAAACGCAAATTCCTCTGTAATTGGTTGGATCACTTTTGTCACCTGATTTATATATTGGTGTTATAAGGCCATTACACCAGTTTTTAGGCATTATACCTGAATTTAGAATTGTATTAAAAAGTTTGATATATACAGGCATCATACTTCCAATACTAGCTTTAATCATTTTGTTTCTTATTCTGTCAGAGAACGCTGATTTGTTATTTTTTAATTTTTTCACGGCAGCGCGTATTTCATGTTCAGTGATCAAATAGTCTAGAAAGTTACATTGTTCTTTTTCTTGTTCCAAAAGTCGGAGTTCATTTATGATTTCATGTTGAATTGGATTAATAGGTTTATTTGAGTGGAGAGATTGGAAGTGGTTAAGCCAGCTCTCTTCTGAGATTGTTGGGTTTTCTTTCTCTTTCACGGTATCATCCGTTGATTTTAAGCAATTCCAAAAGTTAGATTTGTCAGGATTATTTGTTGCTTCTTCTAATTGTGAAATCTTTTTTGCATGGTAATCTTTTCGTTTATTATCAAGCAGGTTTTTGTATTCTTTTAAGACGTCATGATATCTCTCACGTAAAGTGTTATTTAGAGGATCTCTATGTTTTTGATTTGATAATTTTCTGAGTTCATGTCTTTTAAATCTGCATTCTTTATCAAACCATTTTTTGTTTGATGTTGGTTTGACACGTTTTCGTTTCTTTATTCTTCTAACTTTTAAACACGCTATTGATGTTGTGATCAGAATGTTTTCCACTTTATCCAGGGAATAGTTGACATCTTCATTTTGGATATCTTCGTTTATATAATCGTTAATTATCTGTTGAATCTGTTCTGAGCGTAAGGTATTTTTAAATTTAAGACCAGAATCATTTTCCCAGGAAAACTGTGCCGGTAATCTTGTAAGAGACTGAGAGTTAGTTTCGTTTGATGCTTGTAATTCAAAAATATTTGATTGATGGTTAATATATAACCATGTCACTATTGGACTATGATCAGATAAAGGTGATGGCTGTTTCACTATAAAATTTTCAATATTTAAAAATATGTCTTGATCGCATATTGTATAATCGATTACACTTACGCCATTTCTACCGTGAAAAGTAGGCCTTCCGAGAGAGTCCCCGTTTACTCTGCCATTTAGTATTCTAAGGTCACAACTTTTGCAAATTTCAAGTAGTCTTTTGCCATGATTATTTAATTCATTATCATAACTATTTCTCTGAGTGTAATTAGAAGATTCTGCTGATTGGTCGTTCGTTATGATCTTGTTTCCCTCTTGAGAAACAGAATCTGAATATTTTCCAGTTCTCGAATTAAAGTCCCCCATAAGGGTTACCGATCCTTGGCAAGAAAAAAACAATATGTCTTGTTCTAATTGTTCAAATATTTCTTCATCAAAGTATTTTGAGTTCGTTGGAGGTATGTAAACTCCACAAGTGTAAATGTCTCTTTTTGTTTTGATATATTTTTTGTCAATTTTAAACCACAAGAAATTTGGAGATGTTTTAACAATTTGTAGCCAATCATGACATTTATTTTTATATAAAAGACATATTCCTCCAGAGTCACGGCCACCACTTTTCGATTTAGTGGAGCATTGGACAACTGATCTAAAGCCTGATACTTGGATATCACAGCAGTCCCAAATCTCGGTAAGAATCACAAAATCAAAATCATTGATGATATTGGTGTACAGACCTAGTGCAGCGAGGTCCATAAGCCATGACTGAGAGCCAAATATTTTCCTGTTCAGCCCGACCTAACTCAGTCAATAAGCATTTTATCTTATGACCACTACTGCGATTTGTTATGAATAAAAGAAACACAGGGTTAACGGGGCCAATTATGCGATCCTTGCAGGGCCGGATGACTTTTTCCAGCTTGCTTACATCATTACGTATGGCCCACATAAAGGACTTTCACTATTATATGGTTTTGCAAAGAAAAGGCTCCAAGGGCTGTATGGGTCATATGGTAGAACATGTTGGTTTCCCTGTGTCTTACATGCAGAAAAATTTGAGATTTTTTGGAGTCCGGTCTTCCAAATGGCCGCCCCTATTGCTTTTTTCAGGGGCTCATTTCCGCCGGAAATTCCTTCGAAGGCGTCTCCATAATCTGTGATTACTGCTAGTAGTTATTTTAATACTCATGGGAATAATATGTACTTATTGACTAAGTGGGAGGGCCGGATGGGAAAATATTTGGCTCGAGGTCATGGCGTAGAGCCAAATATTTTCCCATCCGGCCCGACCTAACTTAGGCAATAAGCATTTTATCATATGACCAATTTGGAGACAAAATTACTTGAAATTTTAATGCGCAAGGCCATCTGCTTTTGTAGTAGGGCTGCACGCCTTTTTCCGGCCCCGCTCGTGCAAATGCGTACGGCCCTCATACGGGACTTTCATCAATGGTTTTGCAAAGAAAAGGTTCGCAGGGCCGTACGGGTCATATGATAATTATTGAAATCACAAAAATTGAAATTCTTTGTTATGAATTATGAAAATGATTTTTTGCAAAAATTCTGCACAGCTTACATCTGCATGTTGAACTCTTGATCCAGGACCATGAATCGTTCAACCTCAAAGTCTACACCAATGGTGGCTTTGTAGTCTCTGTCAAATAAATTGCGACAGTATCTGCAAAAGAATGTAAGGAGTGTCATCGTGGGGTGCATTTATTGGCCAGGGAAATATTTCAGATATTAAGAAATAATTGCAACATCTAGGTTTTCAAATCTTGCATGTATCCATCAATTCTTCATTCAAATTGTAAAAGATGATGATAATTTTACTTTGGGATCATTTTGCTATTTTATTGCTTTTATCAATAGGAACATTATACTACAACTGGATGCAGTTAAATGTCTGTAGGACAGTGGTTTGAGCCCTGGTCTCTGCCACTGTGTTGTTTCCTTGGATGAGAAACAGTTTGCTCTACATTGTCTCTCTCCACCCAGGTGTATAAATAGGTACTGGTGACATGCACCATGCTGAGGGTAATGCTGCCATGGACTAACATGACCCTTCAAGGGGGGAGTACCAATAACCCTACAGTACCACTCAGAGACCCAAAATGTTCCCGTTTAACGCATCAAAAAAATGTGTGCAAATGCATCTACGCATTTCCAACACGCACCAATAACGCGCATTTAGCAAGCTCATTAGTATGTATGAGCTAGCTTATTGATTTCCTGTTGTTGGTGTTTCATTGTTGCTTTGAATGGCTAGACATGTAGCTTGGAGATGAATTTAATGAGAGATCACATTGCTTTTTATCCGGCCTTTTGTGGATGCAAACTGTCATAAAAAGTTTGGCGACAGTATCGGTGCCATAAAATAAAAAACTTGAGCTTAAGGTGGCTGAACACAGCTTATGCGCGCTCTTCAATTTCAGCTGCTTACGTAAGTCCGCATGCGCAGAGTTTTGAGAAAAACAAATGTGGTGCCTATCAGCGATTATTTTATTTTACTCAGCGTATTTTACTCACCAATTTTGAGTGCCCAGACGTTAGTGATTTTTAAATGACAATGAATGACACATAGGTACAGTGAAACTGTGTTCAGCCACCTTAAATATTGGTCTAATATTTACAGAAAACTGCTTGAACCAAGCTATAAATACATGTAAACTGTACTTTCTTGTCATGATGCAATGAAACTGAAGACTTGCTTAATGCTATAGATGGTTTTCACTCACGTGACCTTCAGTCCTGTGGGACTCAAATGACAAAGGCCATGGCTGCAGCCATGTTGGTGCACATAACAGTAGAAGTTCATTAAAATTTGTAGGTGTGCATCAACATGGCCGCCGTGACGTAACGTGAAAACCACCCATACATGTAGAAACCAGGTTAAGCTCTGGCATGTGGGTACCATGTGGCTCATGAGCGACATAACATACCTTTTAAAATACCAAAAACTAAAACAGGTCTAAAACAGGACATTCAGTCTTGATGCAACTGGCTTCAGGCATTTAAACTTTACTGACTTAAGGCCCCCTACCTTTTTATTCAATATTTAATTCAGCAGACTTCAAGGCACCCTATCACTACATGTATTTGTGAGAACAGCAATCATACATGCGGTCAGTGTAAAACGCAGACTGCAGACTGCAGACTGCAGACCGGGGGTAAAATGCAGACTGAGGGTAAAATGCAGACTGCAGACCAGGGGTAAAATGCAGACTGAGAGTAAAATAAAATATTAATAATAAAAAACAAGACTTGGGAGTGTTCCTACGAGTACCCGTAACTTTTTTTTTCAAAATCCCCAAAACTCAACCAAAAGGCGTTTATTCGCCTTAGTCAAACATATTATCAACCTCGAGTTCTTGAACTCCCCATTTTGTTGAACCAAGTTTCCCACAAGCACCCAAACTAATCGTAATTCTATGCATCTTACCTTTGTTTACGTGTCGGCCATTTTGAATTGTGCTTACGCGATTAGGTCTGGGACCGAGCAACTCTTTCTGCGTTCATATTCTTCATATGCCCTTGGAATTGTTCGGAATACAAGGCAAGCAAAACACGACAGCACAATAACAAGGCAAGGTAAACTTGTAGGTATCGAGCATAGTTTGTGAAAGACATTCAATCTTTGTACTCGACTTCAATGTATCAAGAGGTTTGTGAATTGATATTTGCTGAAAGGTGACAGTGGGCTATCCTAACATGAAAAATTATAACATTTCGGCGTTCTCAAATAATTGTTACTATGACCATTTTGACCATGAGATTCTGACATGTTTCTAGGGCCATGTGACTTGAGGACCACATGACTTTACTGAATGAGGCGGCCTTTGTGTGTTTCGTGAGTCCTGACGTGACATTATTTTACGGGTACTAACACACTTTATTTCATCCTTATGACTCGTTTTTTATTATTAATATTTTATTTTACCCTCAGTCTGCATTTTACCCCTGGTCTGCAGTCTGCATTTTACCCTCAGTCTGCATTTTACCCCCGGTCTGCAGTCTTTGTTTTACACTGACCGATCATACATGTACACTGTAGCTGCTTGGATATCTGGACACACGAGGTATATTTTTGCAAACACCTACCTGTTGACTAGGCACGTCTTTCCTACCCCACTGTCACCTAAAACAATTGACTTAGCCACCTTCAATCTAAAAGGCAAGATCAGAAGTCAAAACAAATTCATTATTGTAAAGAATTTATAGAAAATGGCCTACATGCTTACACAGCCTGATTCAAACATGACAGGGAGTTTGGGAGAATTTGAAAGTTTGTATATGTTGAAGGGACAGTATCTTGGTTGTTTCATAATCATAATGCAAACCTGTGGCTTCTTAAAACTGGTCCCTTACATTTTTATCCACATTCATTTCAATGGTTTAGCACACATAACTGCTATCAATCAGTAGTGTAGCAGCTCTTCCAAAACCTCTATTTTCATTGCAACATCACCCCTATCAATGTGTTTCAGTCGTCATCAAAATGAAGCCATCTGTACCATTCTTGTAGGGTTTCTGCAGAATTGTGTCTTACACCTACATGTATTTGACATAAACTGTTTTTTTAGAGTCTTTAATTACATGTATATTGGCCAAGCAATGAAAATATTAATGCAAGCATGCACATGGCATGATACATTCCCTTTAAACCTGAAGCTGCATGCAAAGGTTTAATACACATCTAAATTCCTTCCTTTCTTTCTCTTAATTTCTTCCTGGCACTAACCTAGACTGCATCAAAGGCAAATATTTCTTTGGCTTAGAGCTTCACTTCTTGCCAGTTGGGAGATTACAAATCTCCCATGCTTCTTCCAAATTCACAAAAGGAAACTACACAGTCTAACAGAAAATGCTTTTACCAAGCTATGGCAGAAGCAGTGGGTGCATTATTTTTTGTTCATGGGGGGAGGGGTAGGCATAGATCAATCGACAATGGTGAGTGGTGACAGGGGATTAAGTACTTGGAAAGACTTACGATATATTGCCAGTATTTCCTGTAGAACATGCATCTTTGGTTTTAGGATGAAAATTGGGAGCTTTTCTTGGTGCTGCATCTGCTGTATAGAACTACACAAAACAAAATTATATTAAAGACCCGAGTGCTGCCATATTTGCATGTATGTTACACTTAGTCAATCAGGCTACAACCTGACATTTCTAGTGATAAGTTTAAGTTACATGCACTTACTGATTTTTCCTTGTAGAGGCTCAGTGGTGTAGTGGCTAGCACGTCAGCCCTTCGACCTGAAGGTCAGTGGTCTCAGCCGTCGTGTTGTTTATTAGACAAAGAAACTTTACTCCACATTGTCTCTCTCTCCGATTAAGTACTAAACCACAGATTAAGTACTAAATCTGTGGTTTTCTCTACAATCATTATTGAACTATCATTTTTTATAAGACTTTAGAAAAGATGTAGTAAATTTTATTCATAAACGGTTAAGGACGTTATTAGTGTTTAAATTAATGCGAGCTTGTTTAAGTCTTTTGTTGACTTTGTTTCACAACCAGGGGTGTAGCCAGGAATTTTTCAGAGGTACACACAATCAATTTTCAAACACTCCCCCAACCTTCACCCCCCACCCTCAAGTCCCAAATCTTTCATTTTTTTTTTTACTTTTTCAAATACGCATGTGCGTACTTATGTACAGGTAGCTAGCTATGCCCCTGACAACGAACCCTTTTGTCGATTTTTATCAATTTCCAATACATTGTATGCTTAACTAATTTTTATCGATTTTTATCGAATATTGTTGATCATCAATTTTATTGATTCACTACCCCGAGTTAAGCATTATTACTCGTGCCAGTATGGCGACAAGTTAATAATTGCCCTGTGTTTTTCTCCTTGTTTTCCTCCTTGTTTTCGTATCTACTTTTGTGCATTTGTTAGATCTGGGGACGAGAATACACACGCATGCACTGAGAGAAATTTTGAGCCCACCGTACTTGGGATTTTGGTGTAATCGGCGGCGTTTTGCAAGCAAAAGCGAAACAAATTTGGGTTTTATTGTTTGTTGCTGTTTACTTGTGACGAGGTAATGTTTGCTCTCCGTTTTTCTTTTTATTCTTTTTGTTTTCGTCTCTTATAATTATGTGCATCACATTAGATCTAGGACATTACTGGGTACGAGAATACGCACGCATGCAAGCAGAAGCGAAACTAATTTTGGTTTTCTTTGCCTGGTGTTGTGTTACGTAAGTGTTCCCCGCGAGCAACTTAATTACCGGTACGAGTATAGGCTATGGGTAGCCTCTTGTATTTTAAAAGAACGCAAGAATGGAGACCAATTCCGATATATTAAAATTCATACTTGGTTCCGAGGCTTAGGGGAATAAAACAAAACAAATTAATTATTCATCCCTGAACCTCGATGTGATTTCTTTTGTTTTATTCCCCTAAGCCTTGGAGCCAAGTATGAATTTTAATATATCGGAATTGGTCTATTACATGCATCGATTACCGATTATCGTGCATACCGATTAAGCCTACGTTTGGATACAATATACAGTTATCACGAGTCTACCTATCTTATAAGCTTTATCACATTGTAGATTGACCATTGCTAAGCCACAATTTCCGTACAACTGAAGGAGAACTTGAAGAGGCAAAAGTTGGCATTCACTTAAGCTTACCTTTGGAAGTTCATTTATCAAGCGGTCTTTTTCTACCTGTTTGTTTGAACCCATGTGGCTACAGTGTACAGCCAGTTCCCCGAAACACCAAAAGATTGCAGAGTTGTACCTCGAAACGACATAAACCTGTGGCCTATCGAGAAAGAAGGAATTGTAGAGCAGTACGAAACCATGCAGAAACTGCAGACACAAGAAACCTCCCAGGCACGATATTGGCCGCTAGAAGAGACCTGGGTCGAGGAGAACAGGTTACCCACTTTTCCATGGTATCACCTCGAAATGCATTCCATTTGTGGCTATTAATTCTGCTGCATCACTAAAGTTTATTGAATCAAAGTGTACCCAGGCTCACGAACAGAACAAAATATAAGGATTTGATTTTCATGGAGCATTATCGCTGGTTTAGTAAGCGAACGAAAATGACAATAAACAACCATTCAAGTTTGCTATTTTATATGGGTAGCCTGAGAAAACAGACGTCGTTTGGAGGCGCCACCACTTGGGCCCCTGCGAAATGGGCAGTATATGGGAAGCAGTAAATACATTATTTCTTGTTTGGTGTCCCTGTGCCTTACATGCCCCTAATGCTTTTTTCAGGGGCTCATTTCCGTCGGAAATTCCTTCGAACGCATCTCCATAATTTCTGATTACTGCTAGTTATTAAAAGAAACACTTAAAAGAAACACACACATGACTTTCACGATCTTTTCGCCACTCTATTGAATAATAGCGTCATTTCGTAAAACTAGCAGTAATCACAGATTATGAAGACGCGTTCGAAGGAATTTCCGGCGGAAATGAGCCCCTGAAAAAAAACAATAGGGGCGGCCATTTGGAAGACCGTCTACCAAAAAATTTCAAATTTTACTGCACATAAACCACAGGACAACCAACACGAAATTAGGATTTGCGTTCTTCGAACGCGATTACGAATTTACTGGAGCATAATTCTTGTGATGCACTATTAGTTTTTATTCTGCTCTTGGAACTCCCTACGTAATGCTTACATTGTGTCACACCAGGATACCTTCCAGATTGTCATGTGACTCATGTCGACATCCACGCTGTGTTTTATTCAAATTAACTCACAAAGGGGTGGGGGGAGCGGTCACGGGACCCCCCCCCCCCAGCTACGTCACTGTGCAGTATAAGCAATGCAAGCTGAAAAGCCTCCAGACTGGTAGCTATAGTTTCGATAACTTTGAAAGTTGTTAAAAATGGTTTTCTGTCAAATTCATAAACTGAGTTTGTTGCCTTACATGTCTTACATGTATGGCCAGGGATGTTTCTTTTATTCTCGGACTGCCCTTTATTTACAGCTCCATAGCTAATGAGTGCGCGTTTGTTTATTTTGATGACGCCACGAAAATAAAGAGGTTTTACGGAAGCTAAAACGTTTATTGTGCGCGTTTTACACCATAATTTTTTATAAAAACTGGAAATTGGTAGGAAAAGTGAGTAAATTGCCGAAAATTATGTACCGATTTTTTTCCGGCTTTGTCAGATGAGACTTACTGAATGTATATTATGTTTCACCAATAATCGTATCAATAACAAAATTCTCGATTATGATTGGTCATCCGCGCGCCTATTTCTCACGTAATTGGTGTGTGGTCACGTGGGTATCCAATTACAACTTTTTGTAATTGGATAGCTGTAATTGGACACCTACGTTGCGCGCGCGTCAATTAGGTGCACTTAAATGGTTTTTTTTCTCGCTGTTTCCTCCTGCTTTCAAACTGATAGAAAATAATCTTGACGTTTTGAGTACAAAAAACTCCACATAGACTTTTTAATCTCGAATTTTGTTATTGATTCGATTAATTAGTAATTGAACTTCGTGTCGTACAATTCAGGGGTAATCGTGCTCGTAATTTCATATCGTTCTCGCGCTACGCGCTCGGCCGATTTGAAATTACTCGCCCGATTACTCCCCGAATTGTACTCCACTCAGTCCAATTACTATTACAAATCGTGAATATTTACCGTGTAAAAACCGAGAAAGCAAACCTTGAACAACAAGCCAAACAACTCAATCAGTGGTTGCCATGGTAACGAGACAAAACTCAAATTAGCCTAAGCTATGTGTATGCGTATATTATGCCTAGTATCGAAAGACAGCAATAAAAAAAAACTTTCGAAAGAAGATCATGTATATTTGGAAGACTGGACAATAACTAGATAGAGCCACCTTAATAAACCGTGCGTTTCTGGCCAATGACTAAGTAAACATCCTTCAGAGAAGGTGACATGCAGTAAACTTTGAAGTCTCAAACCACAAACAAGTTAATTTACATGTATACAATTAATTCATTGACAACTTTGCCGGTTTCTATGTAGCAGACTTAGCAGTGTCCGTGCCAGATTCTCTTTTTCTCTTAAATCGATATTACGCACAACACTTTCTGTCTGGACACGGAATGCAATTTAACAATAACACTGTAGATGCAATATAATGTTGCGCGCGCAATATTACACAGTCTGTCTATTGCGTTTCGGCGTTCACTTAACATTTTGTATGTATCGATCGAGACTAATCTGTTAACAGTTAAAATTCTTCCAAACACTGATCATAATTTGTGTGAGACAGAAAGATAATAAAAATAAGCAAATATAATTAGTAAAAACTAACGGATCAGTTTGCCATGCGTTTGAACTATGCGATTGGATCCGCCTGCTTTTCCACCTGCATGTATTCCGCAGCTATCTTGAGCTGTGAAGTTTGCCGATCTTTTGTTCACGCGGCATTACATACAATTGCCTTTTTGTTGTATTGTTCTAGACGTTAAGTAAGTTAACTTTAATTTTACTTTAATTTGTGAAAAATCAGCGTTAAACTTCCTAAGATGTGGTTACATTCGCATCGCCTTCAATGAAGTTATGAATTCGATGCGGCTATAATACCTTTTTAAGCCTGCCGCACATTTGAGTAAAATGCTGAGCAAAATTCCTCGCGAGGTAGTTAGCTCAGCTGTTTCCTCAAGTGTGCGCTGGAGTTTTTGTGAGTTTTTCGCCTCGCGAGGTCGTGAGAGAAATGTATGGCTAATCGATTAATTTGGCTCAGCCATGATTTTCGCGGCGCGCGCACACGATGAGGAATTTGTCTGACGAGGCAAAAAATATCAAACACGACAGATATTTGCCTCACGACCTCGCGAGGCGAAAAACTCACAAAAACTCCAGCGCACACTCGAGGAAACAGCTGAGCTAACTGCCTCGCGAGGAATTTTGCTCAGCACTTTCCTCAAGTTTGCGGCAGGCTTTAGCGTCCTGATGCTATTGTCGGTCATTATTTTTTTTTTTTGCGAAGCGCTGTTCGAGACCCGGCGTTACTTAAACTGTGTCGCTTTGAAAACGCTGTCAGAGAAATTAAGGGAAGCGCTTTAAAAACGACGCGGTTTCATTTACAGTGAAAAACCACGACATCACGAAAACTAGAGCTCATTTATCCATCAAAAAGAGTTGTTTTCCTAATTTGTCTAGTGACAAGGTCGGCAGTGGTCGCGAAGCGAAGCCTTGCTAAGAAAGTGTGTAAATGGGTCACCAACACTTCTTTGTCCGTCATCAGTGCAAAAGAAAAAATCGGAACCGTGTAAAAACTTTAATACTGTAATTATCGTTTACAATGCGGTTTTGAAATGAAGTGAGTCTATACTACAAGATCGGTTTCAAAATTGAAATTTATTACGGCTCTTTCCGAAGCTGTTATTTGCGAATCGTATTATACAGTCGAATCTCTCTACACCCGGCGTATCACATCGAACGAAATCGAAAAACTTCCCATCGAACTTCATCGAACTCTATCGAACTCAATCGAATGAAAGAGTTCGATGTAGTTCGGCCATCGAACGAAATCGAACGCAAAACTTTTTGTGAGTTCGATGCCCGAACCAAATCGAATTAAATCGAACGAAATCGAACAGTCATGGTTCGATTTAGTTCGATTGAGTTCGGAAATTGAACTTTGAGCTAAAATACAAAATAAAGAGTCTGAAGTCGATCAGGAGAACGCCACATAACAGAGAAGATGCCCGCCTTGACTTATTTTAAAGGTAACTTTATGGTTACTTGTGTTCTTCTCAGAGTTGCGCAGCAACACCTTTCGAACCAGAAGCAAATGCCGACTGCACCAGAGCTGGAATCAAGTTTCGCACTGCGACACAAGCAGTGGCGTATTAGGCGGAAAAGTAATATTTCACAGGGAATATATTAACGATTAAGAATAAACTCAGAATATGGAAATAATAAAAGGAAAAAGACTTCACATCGCCTAGGTTGTTTCAACGCTGGATCAATTTACGTACTTGTCATGAAGAGTTCGAAAATCGAACGTTTTTGTTTTTGTGAGTTCCACTTCGTTCGATGACCGAACTTAATCGAACTCTTTCGTTCGATTAAGTTCGATTGAGTTCGGAAATCGAACGTTCGATTTTGTTCGATTCGAATTTTTTTTTTGTGAGTTTGATTTCGTCCGATGGCCGAACTCTATCGAACTCAATCGAACGAAAGAGTTCGATTGAGTTCGAAAACCGAACGGTCGATGTGATACGCCGGGTCTACAACGGCCACCTTATACCTTTCTGGCCGTTGTAGAGAAGTGGCCGTTATGGGGAGGTTATCAATTAGAGGATTTGAGTGAGTAAATGAGAAGTCGGGACAAGAAAACATGGCTGTTGTGGAGAGGTGGCCGTTATGAAGAGGTTATCAATTAGAGCATTTGAGTGAGTGAATGAGAAGTCGAGACAAGAAAACATGGCCGTTGTGGAGAGATGGCCGTTGTGGAGAGGTGGCCGTTAGTAGAGGTTCTGCTGTATTTCTACCGCGCGGTCAGTGTCGTTCTATAGGTAAAGGGCGGCGCGCCGCCAAAGTTTGATATTTATTGTTGTTGTTTTAAGTTGTCTTGTCAAGTTATCGGCAACAAAGGTAGACAAACAACTTGTTTGTCGGACGGTGGACAAAGAAACTTGTATATGGACCGACTGCTTTGTTATCAAGTGATTGACAGCTTTCAGAGTATAAATAAGGTTTGAGTTTATATTGCTTTCACTCAGTTTGTGTAGCGCGGTTACAGTAACAAGTTCATCCGATCAGTTGAAATGGAATGCAATCAGTTCAAATCAGTTATTTCACTGGTAGACTCCCATGTGCGTTCTGCGCATACTAGAAGGTCACGTATGCTGTTGCCCAGTCTCCCTATACGCGCGCCGTCCATGGCCGCAATCTCCAGAAAGTCGCCGACTGACTTCTCCATCTGCAGTATCCTGGGTCTAGAAACTGATGTCACACAGTCTTCATCAAGTCCAGGTAAGTAGAATCTTTTTCAAAACTTCAAGCTTTTATTACTCTTACAAGATACATCTATGTATGAGTAAGGGGTACAAATTCAGCATTGATCTAAATTCAACACCTTTTCTTTTAACAACTGCTGAAACGTGCGAGATCCATTAAATTTGTTAGTGAGATTTTAGGACCATTTTTTTTTCACCGAATTAAGTCGAACTTAGACCTGATTTAAAAGAATCCAGTGAAGTTCTTACACCTGCTAATGAGTAAGTCAATTTTAGAAGATAAATATTTCTTAGGATGTGCTATATGCCATCTCGACACTGCTGTCATGCTTGTAAACGATGTTTAAGTATTCAGGTTGCCAGATTGAAATCTGTATAGATCGCGATTTAGTTGAATATCTTTTAGATTTAAACTTTGTTTAAAAAAACTTCTACTCTTTGAATTTTTAATCCCTTTTCAACTTATAATATAGTTAGTTTAGCGAGTCAAACAACTCATGCATGTTTAGAGTCAAACAACTCAATCGAAACCGACGAACAGTATTTTTACGCATTGCATTTTTCTTGTAGAATGCCACAGTAATACCAGTCCACTATTTTCGCCTTACTCCGACTGCATAAGTCCTCGCCACAGCCACAGAGAAACCAGCCCACCGTTAACTCCTTATTCTGACATCGCAAGTTCCGAAAGCGATTGTGATAGCGAGCCCGATCAAATACCGACTCATCCCGAGCAGGCGAAGCAAAAGAAGCGGCAGCGCACGACCTTCTCGCCGATTGAAGTGTGGGAGCTGGAACGAGCGTTCAGGCGGCGGCCATATTTGATAGGCCAAGACGAGGAGGAACTGGTACAGAAACTCGGGATCACTGCCAAAAGTGTGAAGGTGAGTTCACTTTGCTCAAGCTGTATAATTCATAAAGACTTTGTGCTTTGTTACTGACAATGAAAAAGAACCGTGTTGATTAGGCTACTCTTGAAACAACACAAAACTAAACAGTTTGCGAATCTAAGTTCTAAATCTAAGTTTGTTCATTATCAAATTTTGGTAAGGAATCTTTTTTATTCGCATCACGCTGGGGATTTTTTGAGCTGATATCGGCCAAACAAATTAAACTCCTTACTTGTCCGATGCCGATTTTTCGTTTTTAACGGTTTTTGGCGGGAAAATGACGTCACACCATTTAGTCATTTTTTGGGAGAGGCTTTACAAGCTATTTTGGAACAACAAAATGAAAGACAGTTCGTGGACAATATGAACATTGAAAAAATTTTTAAGCTACTGCTTTTTGTTACAACAATATATTACTTTAAAATTTGAATTTCCCGCCATTTTGTTTCTATTTTTAAGAAATTTTACGACATTTAAAGAGTCATAGCTTCTTAATGAAAAGCAGCAGCTGCAAACTTTTTTCAGCTTTTATATTATCCTGGCCTGGTGTTTCATTCCTCATTTAAAAATATATCGTAACGCACTAATTCGTTTTTTAATTAGTTTTGTGACGTCATTTTGGCGATGAAACCTTAAGAAGTTTAATTTGTTTGGCCGATTTCAGCTAAAAAATCCCCAGGGTGATAACTCCCTGTCTACTTGACAGTTATTAAAGTTGTAATAACGAAATTTGAAATTGAAGACGCTCGTTCCTTCTTCTTGATGTTTTTTTTTTAGTCTAACAACACAACATTTGGAGATTTTCTATTCCACATTTGTTTCAATAAATTATGAAAAATACAACTTTTTGCGTCAAATTTGTTTTCATTTTTTCTTACTGAAATTTAGTTGTTTTCACAATTTTACCTCATATTGTTCTGCTATGCACTTTTTAATATTTATGAAATGATACAATCGTCATGAAATGGAAGTTCTAGTTCATTATTCCGTTAATGTTAACTGTCATTAATGTTTTTCCCCTTTTCTTTCAGTATTGGTTCCAGAACCGGAGAGCGAAGACGAGAAAATTAGAACGAAAGATGACACCCGTCTATCAGACCAGCCCGTCAAACCAGTTTGTACTACCTGTCAGCAGAGCCTCGCATACAACTCCACAAGTACACTTTGTTAGCCAGTTCCCTTTAGACCAATGGAAGAAAGGTGAACGCCAGCCCTGTCCAGCAGTTGAAGATCGCCCGGAATATCAACCGTACAGCAAACCAACGGCACGAGTCAGCCATTACTCGTCAGTCAAGTCAAACCAGTTAAGAGGCGATCATTCATTCCCGTTACCCACGTTCCACCCGGACCAGTTCAAGATCAGACGTTCTGAGCCCGCGAGAGTATTGTACAGAAGTGCATCACACAGATTCCGGCCGTACTGAATGTAAGGCGTATGCGCAAATCGAGGGAAAGTTAAAATAAGTCATTAGCATTAAGTTAACCGTAAGATATGCAAGAAAAAAGTCATTATTGGCTTAAAGACATACATACATATATTTGTAAAGAGAGCAGAAATTCTTGTGTTTACTATAGAAAGACATATAAGGAAAATGTAACTTGATAATTTTGTAAATAAAAGCTATTTGTACTTCATCGTATGCATTTTGTTGTTGTCGTGGGGTTTTCTTGCATGTGCAACGAACAAGTAGTAAAATATTCACACGGCTCTTTTCTGGAATGTAAAGTGTTCAGACGGCCGCTTTGGAGAGCTTTCACTGCAGTAAGATGAAACCAAAGCATGTTTCAAATAACGACAAAGAATTAAAGTAAAATCGTCACGGGCGAGGTGGTGTACAAAGAACTGAAAGAACAAATCAGTCTTGAATGTCTACAATAGCGTATCTAGGGGAGAGGTCCCCGGGTCCCTTATAAATGGTTTATTGGTACAATAAACCACTCTGCCACCCCTCCCTCCCGTTATTCACTCCTCCCTCTTACGACGTGTAGTCTAGAGATTGGATGCGCTATTGGCCTAAGCTTCGGAGAACACCAAAGTAAACTTTCGGTAATGAGTTGATTCAAGTTAGAGCAAAATTAATGAGGTGACAACAGTAAAACCTGCTTCTAGAATACGAATCACCGTTCAGCAGGAAGCAAGCACTTCAACAGTCACCGAGACATTGCACCGGCTATTCAGTTGCTGCGGTGTTCTATCACAGGTAGCCCAAGCTCAAGTGATGTCTACTGGTAACTGTTGGCTAATAGCGAATTTATAAGGATTTTTATGGGGAAAATTCACTTCGAATTTGAGCGTATAATTAGGAACGATATTTGAATAAAACTGGCTCACCTGAACTTCTTTGTGTGTTTACTTGTGTCTTGAGTGGTTTTGTGGTCGATTCGAAGTGATTCCAGCGAGGGAGGAAGAAACAGTTGAACTAGAACTCGCTGGAATCGCTTCGAATCGACCTCAAACCACTCAAGACACAAGTAAAAACACAAATAAGTTCAGGTGAGCTAGTTTTATTCAAGTATCGTTCCTAATTATACGCTCAAATTCGAAGTGAATTTTCCCCATACAAATCCTTATAAATTCGCTATTACGCAACAGTTACCTGTAAACACCACTTGAGCTTGGGCTACCTGTGGTTCTACATCTACATCTGCATTTATTTAGTCGGTAAAAATCCCATTGGACATCAAAACAACTATAAAATATTAAGATATTTACATGTATATACGATGCAAGTAAACAAATAAATAAAATAATAAAACAAAAATACACAAATAAATCAATAATTCAAATGATAATAGTAGGTCTATTTCTGGTTGTTAACCAGGTAGTTAAATAACTCATGCTTAAAAATAGTTAGTGAATTTATCTCGACGAGATCAGTTGGTAAACTATTCCAAAGTCTAATAGTCCTTGGGAAGTATGAATAAAAATAAATGTCCTTATTTGCTTTTTCTTGTTTGTATCTGTAACTATGGCTTCCTCGAGATCTATGTTCGGTGTGGGGGGCGGAGATAAGTGTCTACATCAATATCAACTTGCCCGTGACTCACGTTGTATAAGAGGATCAACCGAGTCATGCTTCGTCTTAACTCTAAGGTAGTCCATCTTAAATCGTGAAGTGTTCAGAAGAAGCATAAAAAAAAGCAACAGTGAAAACGTATTTTTGGATTGACCGAGGAGGGAGTGGCGGCGAAAAACAGCCAGTTTCGGCTCGTGACTTACAATCTCTTCTCGTGTTCTTTCAACATCCCGTGTGGTTTATAAAGGCGATAAACCATTCAAATGTGTGGCCTATTACTTTATCGAGGTTTGAGCTTAGTCAGAAATGGAAATAAGGATCGAAAATTAAGAGCTTTATAAATTTATTACATCCATTTTGAAATTACTTGCGATCCTTGCAATCTGATTGGCTCTCAGCAGTGCGATTTATTCCCGAATCGCACTGTTTTTGCTCTAAATCGCATCTTTGCTCTAAATCGCACTATTTTGTGCTGTAAATCGCATCTTTGCTCTAAATCGCATCTTGACACATGACGTCTAAGTCTTTCTGTTTTGCATACAAAATGAGATGTAAAAGCGTTTGCGATTCCGCTTTTTTTACAAACCGGCTACTGATCAATAAAATATTGGTACTGATTAAAATCCTCAGTATATTTCGGCGATTAAATTGTGCGATTTCAAAATGGATGTAATAAAGTGATAATTGAACTTCGTGTCGTTCAATTTTGGTGTGAAATCATACTTATGATTTCAAATCGATAACTCGCGCTGCGCCCTCGTTCGATTTTGAAAACACGCGTATGATATCAGACCAAATTGCACTCCACTGAGTTCAATTACCATTATAAATACCATGATGAAAAAACTAAGGTTTAATACCACTAAAATGCCTCAAAGCAAATTGAAGCGTGTTTCAATGTACAAGTTACATTTCTTATATTGATCTCCGGCACAGAACTAAAGAACCCTTGATGTTTCCAAAGCCATATGACGTTATCGTTAACAAGCGATACGTACAGGATACAATATGCTGCCTTATATGTTGGCATAATACATTCACAATAACTTTAAAATGGACATTCAAGAGAGCAGCATTCATCCCCTCTGTATGGCCGTGGGGTTTACGTTTGCATGTAAGTCGATATTCTATTACATAGGAAATACGGGACGAGCCATTAGACCGGCTTCTGAGAGGGGGAGGAGTGTTGAGTGCTCTAAAGGAGGGGCGTGGGAAACCCACTCTTCTCCCCTTATCTTGCAAAAATATAATGCCCAAAAGGCCGCTCTCTGACATTTTCACTCCTCCCGAATGAGAATAATATTTTTCTCGGAAGGGGGGGGGGGGGGGGGTTGGGGAGGGGGACTTTTATATATAAATGGCGGGAAATGCCCATGGTACCTCTTTGGGGGACTAAAAATTCGGTTCTGATACCGGTCTTAGGATGTTTAGAGACAAAATTCTCTCGGTTTTACCCTTAAGGATACCGACTTAAAATCGACTATAACAATTGTGAAAATGCTTGTCATCCCCGTCACCCTAATATGGGAGCGCCCCCCCCCCCCCCCCGGAATTTTTAAAGTCAACCTTAGGGGCTATGTCACGGCTATGTCACGAGGTTTTAGCTGATCTTTGGTCAAAAGTCTGCTAAAATTAACTGACAAGTACCTTCAATTTTACACACAAAGATTTATTTGAACCAAAGAACGAAGATATAAGATGAATTCTTAGAGGGAGAACGATCTCTTGCTCAAAGACACGGGGGAAGAAGTTAAAAAACTTAGGGTGCGTTCGATTGACCTTATTTGGGCCTCGCCTCGCGGCCTTTTACTTTTTCAAAACAACAAACAAAATGGCTACCGCCGGCGGCCATGTGCCGAAGACCATGTGTGAAATAAAGAGTTGTTACTCAAAGAAGGATACTCCTGGAGTCAGGAAGAGACGCTTCTCCTCATTTCCTTGTACGAAGAAATGAAAGAGATGTTTCAAAACGTCAATTACAAACGGAAACAAGAAGTCTAGGAATTGATTGCTGCGAGGATGCGAGAGGAGAGTGGAAAACCGCTGTCTGCGTGTTATATCACGGACATTATTCCAGAAACGGAATAATCGTTTTATTGACCTAGCTACGGACGGAATGGCTATTCTGGAATAATCCGGAATATATTCTTATTCCGGAATAGGGTCAATCCCCGGGGGGGGGGGAGGGGTACTCAACAAAGTTTTGTACAAAGTTTTGCTCCGCGCCAAGGTCCAAACCCTTACCCTTTCACATACCGGTTTTGACAGAAAAGGTAACCCTTTCATATACCTTTCATTGAAAGTAGTACCTCTTTCATATAACCTTTACGTGCGTCTGTTTGATATATTTTGAAAGGCGCTTTTTATAATACTTAAATGGAAGGCGGAGCATCCCCGTATAGCCCATTATAGGGAGTACCCCCCCTCCCCATCGGGGGTCAATCGAACGCACCCTTAGATTGCAATCCATCTCCATCCTGGCCATCCGCTGCTAAAACACACGTTAATAATTTGAGTGCTCTAATGTAATAAGTGTTAACAAAACTAGACCATTTTGTTTAAACAAATATATCTTTTGGCTTTTGAAGGTGATGCTAAAATCTGATGGCATATAGGTCCTTTAAAGTTGAACCTAACGGATGATTTTCAGTATTAAAATCGGCAAAAACCCGAGGGTCATGCTCCTTTTTGTTTTGCTAACCATTAAAGCAATACCCCAACATTAGGTGAACCTCTTTGAATCAGAGGATTCTAGTCCATTTTTAGACTAGAATCTAGTCCAATCTAGTCTAGAATCTAGTCTATTGTTAATTACATACTGCAAAGAAGGAGAATATAGGGACTTTCCTCAGACCGTGAAATAGTTTCTAGTAGTTAGTGTATAATAGTCGGATAGACACAAAAGAAAACAATGGAAATGAGATCTACTAATCTCTATTAGTGTACTAACTAGAGTGATTTTTCTCAGACTGTGAAATAGTTAGTACACTAATAGAGGTTAGTAGATCTTATTTTCATTGTTTCCTTTTGTGTCTATCTGACTTGATCATACACTAATTACTAGAAACTGTCATTCAAGGTCTGAGGAAAATCACTTTATTTCACGGTCTGAGGAAAATCACTCTATCGAAGTATTAATAGTAATGTAATAATATACAAAGCTGCAATGAAAGGGCTGTGTTGTTACCTACAGGCATTGTATCTTGAACTGGAGATGTTGGCAAAATAATACTGAGAAATAACTAAAGATGTAAATATTAAGAAATCCATTGTGCTGACTCTCAGGAGCCATTTGCCAGAATTGAAGTCCTTGTTATACTTTTAAACAATCGTATTAAGTAATGATCCGCATAAGAAGGATAGTGCTGAACGGCAATGCACGATGGAATGTCAACTATTTTCATTGTTACAACTAGTGATCTCACTGACCTAGACTCAAAAACCGCTAAAAAATTAAGGTTCAAGGTGCATTAAGTCTAATTTTTTTAAGGTTTCAAGTATTTTGAGACCCAATCGCACGACATACAATTTTTAAAAGGTATTGTATTTGGAGAACTTCATCAAAGAAGCAAAATTAGTAGCTATTGTCTTCTGCTATTCTGATTGGTTAAGCACGAACATTTCCTAAAATATATTTGACGCAAATGGATTTTCTGTATTTTTATAATGAAATATAATTATGAACAATCAGCCCCTCTTCTATTCTTGAAATCAAAGATATTCTATGTGGGAAAGAGCCAATGCCGCAGAACAATGAAGTTTGCTATAGTTCCTATGTGAAGCATTACTTAATTGGCAACAAAGTAGATTAATGCAAGGAAACGAGTACCAGAAGTAGCGAAAACTGTATGACTACCTACGTCATAAAGCTCCTCTTGAACGAGTGGTTTTCACTTGAGTGTCGTAAAACCAAAACCAAAGTAATTAATCTGACCAATCACAGAACTCGTAAACAATCCAATGAACCAATCAGAACTCGAAGCAAATACATGCAACCGGCACCAAGCGCGGGAAAATTAAACTCGTGCGAGCAAGTCACGATTGGTTTTACTTCTGATTGGTTAATAAAGTGGCGCGCGATTTTTTAGCCAATGCAAAACTGAAACAATTACGAAATTACTTTCGACAGTAAAGTGAAAACCGTTTTAACAGCCCCGAGGCGCCTTCATGATACTGATGTCCGATCTCATTCTCAATAGTGTATGTAAAGCGGAACGGAATGTAAGCGAGCCTTATTTGTCTTGATAAGAAATAGAACACAAACCGCGTGATAAACATATTGAACTTATTCATTTTTGATAAAACTTGACGTTTCGTATTTATTTGTCTTGTTCCCGGAATTCTATTGTGTAGTATCGTCCATGGCTTATGCTTTTCTTTTCGATATCGTTTAGGTGTATTTTGACGGTGTCCGGTACTGACGTCAAGCAGAATGTATCTGATAGGAAAATCATTCTCGTCCCCAGAGCCGCTTGGCCCTCTTAACCGCCGAAACCTGAGTACGAAGGCCTTGGCCCTCGTACTCAGGTTCCGGCGGTTAAGAGGGCCAAGCGGCTCTGGGGACAAGAATGATAGGAAAATTGGAAATGAACGCATCATAAACGATCGATCGAGGCGAAAAAAGGCAAAATGTGCGGAAATAAACTCTTAAGAACTAACAACAACTTAAAACAGACAACCAATGGATTTTCCAACTTAAAAAAATTCAATCCATTGAACATTCGAGATAATAAGCCGCAGTGCCAATGGCTTCCAAGTTAGCGAAACAAAATGGCGAGAAATAACGACCCGGCTACAGGGAACCCAAACGCTTTATTAGCTATAACATAATCATTTAAGAAAATATTGTTATTTTCCTGTTTTCCTGCGTCTCTTTGAGTCGTTTTGGAAGCGATTTGAATCAGAGCGAAGACGGTTGACCTTGCAGGTTTCAAATCTTGTCTGCCGCTTCGTAAATACGACGCGCCTATTAAAGGTAAATAACAATACTTTCTTAAATGATTATGTTATAGCTAATAAAGCGTTTGGGTCTCCTGTGACCCGGCCATGCCTGGTGACTAACCTATTTTTAGTGAATCATCATGAAAACTTAGTACTTGGTCTTTTTTTTTTGCAAGAGTTTCACGAGCCATGTATTTCTAGAACAGTGGTATCCCGATTTTTCGAAACGGAAACGAAATTTGTTCGAAAAATCGAAGGTGACATCGACTGAAATCAAATCCAAGGTAAAAGAGTTTTGGTTCGAATAATCCAGAAGTTCAAAAAATTAGGACTACACTGTCATTAAATTTAAATCGAGTTATCCTTATTAAAAGAAAAACTAAAAACATCGCATTATTTGCTTTTCTGGCCGTAATGATAACTTCTCAATTTAATTAAACAGTAAAACGTAAACAGTAGTTTGAATTCGCAAAGTTGCTTTGTGGTGCATTATAAAAACACGTGAATTTGAGAATGCGCAACTAATCTCATCATGGACTTTTCATATTTCCTTGCTTTTGTTTTAAGTTGTCAAATTTTAATATCTCAAACGACAGCTTGGGATGATGGCTACCTGTCGTCCCCTATCATAACTCGGAATCATCGCCGGCTTAAAGGTTCAACCTACAAGTCATTTCACTCCGTCAGTCTGGTGTCCTGTGGATTGCAGTGCCAAAGACACCCTCGATGTGTTTCTACGAATTTTCGCATAGTTTCTATTCTCGATGAAACAGAAAAAGGAGTTTGTGAGTTGAACGAGCGAGGCGTACAGTCGCCCATCGAAGAAGATGAAGATCTGGAATATGACGAAAAAACAATCTATATTCAGTTTCGCGACATGAAGGTTAGTTAAAGAGAATTTCTTTTAAAAAATATTATCTATATGATTCAACCTTAAGACGAATTGCTGAGTTCAGTTTAGCATGAACAAATTTTAGTAATTACCTTAGCAAGAAAGTTGCGACTATACATCGTAAAGATCTCGGAAATTTAATAAACAAGAAAACATTCAATTTTAAAATAGTAAATACTTGAAGTACAAATTAAAAAAAAACACTTGAAAAAAATGATTATAATTGTGAAACGTCTTAGTATTTTTTCTGTTTTAAACGTTAATAAAACGGCTCTGGGACAACTCTCTCATCACAATTGTTTCGTTTTATTATTTTTCTAAATCCGAATGGATTAGTGTTAGTCTGGAAGAGTGGCAATTACTCGTGCTATAGCATATATGTCAAAATGTCCAAAACTGTTTCCTTATTTCAATATTTCATTAAGTTCCGTGGAAAGTAAATCGTCACAACATAATGATCAGAACCGGGCTTATTCTTATTGATGTCTAGCATGTATTATTATTTAAAAAAGAAAAGAAATTCAAGATTCTTAATCTTGTTACGACTGTTCAGGATTGGAATAAAATAATTATTGGTTTCTTAAAACTGGTCCCTTACATTTTTATCCACATTCGTTTCAATGGTTTAGCATGCATAACTGCTATCAATGTGTTTCAGTCGTTATCAAAATGAAGCCATCTGTGCCATTCTTGTAGGGTTTCTGCAGAATTGTGCCTTTCACCTACATGTATTTGACATAAACTGTTTTTTTAGAGTCTTTAATTACATGTATATTGGCCAAGCAATGGAAATATTAATGCAAGCATGCACATGGCATGATACATTCCCTTTAAACCTGAAGCTGCATGCAAAGGTTTAATACACATCTAAATTCCTTCCTTTCTTTCTCTTAATTTCTTCCTTCTGGCACTAACCTAGACTGCATCAAAGGCAAATATTTCTTTGGCTTAGAGCATCACTTCTTGCCAGTTAGGAGATTACAAAAATAATGCTTCCCATGCTTGTTCCACACTCACAAAAGGATTAACTACACAGTCAACAGGGTATCCATTTTAGAGACGTTTCCTAGTAATAATGGGGTATAATAATTTATTTTGAACGCACAAAAGCTTCAAATTATCAGCAGTCATTTTTTCTAGAACGGGGTATTAAAAATTGACCTATTTCTAGAACGGGGTATCATTTTGAGTGCAAATTCTTTCTAAAACAGGGTCCAAATTTGGAGACCCAGGTGGCACATACCCACCCAAAACATACCTGAGTACCCCCTCCCCCCCCCCCAACCGGGGCTTTTATCAACCTATGGCATCATCATCATCATCATCATCATCATCAATCTTTATTTATACACGAAATCGTATCATATTTACATGGTCTTCCTAGAAGACCAGAAGAAGACCAGAAGAAGACCAGAAGCAGTGGGTGCATTATTTTTTGTTCATGGGGGGAGGGGCAGGCATAGATCAATTGACGATGGTGAGTCGTGACAGGGGATTAAGTACTTGGAAAGACTTACGATATATTGCCAGTATTTCCTGTAGAACATGCATCTTTGGTTTTAGGATGAAAATTGGGAGCTTTTCTTGGTGCCGCATCTGCTGTATAGAACTACACAAAACAAAATTATATTAAAGACCTGAGTGCTGCCATCTTGGCATGATGTTACACTTAGTCAATCAGGCAAGTTACATGTACCTACTGATTTTTCCTTGTAGAGGCACAGTGGTCTAGTGGTTAGCACATTGGCCTTTCAACCTGAAGGTTGGTTGTTCGAGCCTGGTCTCTGCCGTCATTATGTTTCCTTAGACAAAGAAACTTTACTCCACATTGTCTCTCTCCACCCAGGTGTATAAATGGGTTCCGGCAACAAAATGCTAGGGGTAACCCTGTGATGGACTAGCATCCCATCCAGGGGGAGTGGCATCCTCCTACTGTAGTTGGTCATGCTACAGAAACTGGGTTAACCCTTAACTTCCAAGAGCGCCAATCATCAAAATTCAACAAAAATCCCAAATTTCGTTTTGTAAAATATTGAAAAATAAATGGTACCATGCGAGAGTACTGCCGAAGAGGTTTCATTTAAATGGCTACACCATAGGATTTCATCCACAGACTCAAAAGTTAGAACTACACTACATGTCTCCATAATTGATTCTGGGAGTGAAAGGGTGAAGCTCCAGCCTTGTGGGCCATCCATGGCTAGTGTGCGACTTTACCTTTTTTTACTGATTTTTCCTTGCATACTGTCTGGCTCAGTTATCAAGTGCATTATATAAACTTAAACTACAAGTATATGTGAGATTATATTTCCTGGGGAAGTCAATCAATAAAAATCGATATCGGAAAACCGTTCGATAAATCAACAAATTGAAATTAAATGTTATTGATTTTATTGATCAATCGATAGAAATTGATATTCATGCTGGTGAAGTTTCAACGTTATCGATTTTATTAGATTTATCAATAGAAATTTAGTATTTGTTTGTTGGTTTACGCTTTTGAAAAGCTAAACTAATGAGCAGCGCTTTTACGAACTTAAAGTTTGTAAAACTGATTTATTATGTTCCTATGCATTTCATCCAACTATCGTGGCTTTCATCAGGGAGTTTACAAGTAACAGTTACATGCTTGCATTTATACAATATTATTTTATGGATTTGCATATAGGAAACTAGCTAAATATTTTCGCAAGGTGTGACTAAGGTGTAACATGTGTGACATATTTATTTTGGGGACCACAGATTAAGTGCTAAATCTGTGGTTTTCTCTACAATGATTTTTAATCATTATTGAACTAACATTTTTTATAAGACTTTAGAAAAGATGTAGTAAATGTTATTGATAAACAGTTAAGGAAGTTGTTATTAGTGTTTTAATTAATGCGAGCTTGTTTATATCTTTTGTTGATTTTGTTTTGCAACCACGGGCGTAGCCAGGAATTTTTCAGAGGTACACACAATCAATTTTCAAACACTCCCCCTACAGTGTACCTCCGATCCTCCCCCCACCCTTAAGGCCCAAATCTTTCATTTTTTCGACTTTTTCCGGTACGCAAGTGTGAACGTGCGTATAGGTAGCTATGCCCCTGACAAGGAACCCTTTTGTCGAATTTTATCGATTTCCGATATGATTAACTAATTTTTATCGATTTTTTTTATCGAATATTGTCGATCATCAATTTTATTGATTGACTACCCCGAGTTAAAAGCATTGTCATGCATCGATTACCGATTATCGTGCATACCGATTAAGCTTACGTTTGGATACATATGCACAGTTATCATGAGTCTACCTATCTTATAAGCTTTATAACAATGTAGATTAACCATTGCTAAGCCACAATTTCCGTACAACTGAAGAAGAACTTGACGAGGCAGGTTGGCATTCGCGTAAGCTTACCTTTGGAAGTTCATTTATCAAGCGGTCTTTTTCTGCCTGTTTGTTTGAACCCATGTAGCTACAGTGTACAGCCAGTTCCCCGAAACACCAAAAGGTTGCAGAGTTGTACCCCGAAACGACATAAACCTGTGGCCTATCGAGAAAGAAGGAATTGTAGAGCAGTACGGAACCATGCAGAAACAAGAAACCTCCAGGCACGATATTGGCCGCTAGTAGAGACCTGGGGTCGAGGAGCAACAGGCTACCCAATTTTTGCCATCAACCAAATCAATTGACTTTGTCACGGTTTTTCCAAATTTTTATATTGACAGGAAAAATCATCTCAAAATTAGTAAAGTGGCCGAGTTTAAAAGCGATATATTTTAAAATAGTGGAGATATAGTGGAATACTAACCATATATAGCTCCGCAAAGTCGGTAAATTTTACAGACGTTTGTATCGCGCGGCCAACCGGTAGGCAAGAAATTTGGCCGCGCGATACAAACGTCTGTAAAATTTGCCGACTTTGCGGAGCTATATCTCCACTACTTTAAAAGATATCGCTTTTAAACTCGGCCACTTTACTAATTTTGAGATGCTTTTTCCAGCAGTGTGGATGGATTTTTGCTATCGGGCCAATATAAAAATTTGGAAAAAACCGTGACAAGGTCTATTACTGTTACGTTCAGGGGCTCCCGTTACTTTCTCTAAAAATATGCATGGCATCACAGCGAAATGTATTCTATTTGTGGCTATTTCTGCTGCGTCACTAAAGTTTGTTGAATCAAAGTGTACCCAGGCTCACGAACAGAACAAAATATAAGGATTTGTATGGAGCATTATCGCTGGTTTAGTAAGCGAACGGAAAATGACAATAAACAACCATTCAAGTTTGCTATTTTATATGGTTAGCCTGAGATGACAGCCTTCGTTTCGAGGCGCCACCACTTGGGCCTCCCTACGCGATGCTTACACTGTGTCACACCCAGGATACTTTCCAGATTGTCATGTCGACATCCACGCTGTGTTTTATTAAAATTAACTTACAAAGGGGTGGGGGGGGGGGGGTGGTCACGGGCACCCTAGGACCCCCTAGCTACGTCACTGTGCAGTATAAGAAATGCAAGCTGAAAAGCCTCCAGACTGGTAGCTATAGTTTCGATAATTTTGAATGGTGTTAAAAGTGATTTTTTTTGTCAAATTCGTAAACTGAGTTTGTTGCCTTACATGTATGGCCAGGGATGTTTCTTTTATTCTCGGACTGCACTTTATTTACAGCTCCATAGCTAATGTGTGCGCGTTTGTTTATTTTGATGACGTCACGAAAATAAAGAGGTTTTTACGGAAGCTAAAACGTTTACTGTGCGCGTTTTACACGATAAATTTTTATAAAGACTGGAAATTGGTAGGAAAAGTGCGTAAATTGCCGAAAATTATGTACCGATTTTTTTCTGGCTTTGTCAGATGAGACTTACTGAATGTATATTATGTTTCACCAAAAATCGTGAATATTTACCGTGTAAAAACCGAGAAAAGCCGTCGAGAGGTTTGCTAGCTTTGAACAACAAGCCAAACAACTCAATCAGTGGTTGCCATGGTAACGAGACAAGACTGTCAAATAAGACTTTTCTGTAAAGGAGAAAGCCTAAGCTATGTGTATTTTATATTATGCCTAGTATCGAAAGACAGCAATAAAACAAAAACTTTCGAAAGACAGCAATAAGATCATGTATATTTGGAACAATGGACAACAACTAGATGGAGCAAACATTCTTCAGAGGAGGTGACATGCAGTAAACTTTGAAGTCTCAAACTGACAAACAATTTAATTTACATGTATGCATTGACAACTTTGCCGGTTTCTATGTAGCAGACTTAGCAGTGTCCGCGCTAGATTTTCTTTTTTTCTCTTAATCGATATCACGCGCAACACTCTCTGTCTGGACAAGGAATGCAATTTAGCAATTACACTGTAGATGCAATATAATGTTGCGCGCGCAATATTACACAGTCTGTCTTTTGCGTTTCGGCGTTCACTTAACATTTTGTATGTATCGAACGAGACTAATCTGTTAACAGTTAAAATTCTTCCAAACACTGATCATAATTTGTGTGAGACAGAAAGATAATAAAAATAAGCAAATATAATTAGTAAAAACTAACGGATCAGTTTGCCATGCGTTTGAACTATGCGATTGGATCCGCCTGCTTTTCCACCTGCATGTATTCCGCAGCTATCTTGAGCTGTGAAGTTTGCCGATCTTTTGTTCACGCGGCATTACATACAATTGCCTTTTTGTTGTATTGTTCTAGACGTTAAGTAAGTTAACTTTAATTTTACTTTAATTTGTGAAAAATCAGCGTTAAACTTCCTAAGATGTGGTTACATTCGCATCGTCTTCAATGAAGTTATGAATTCGATGCGGCTATAATACCTTTTTAAGCCTGCCGCACATTTGAGTAAAGTGCTGAGCAAAATTCCTCGCGAGGTAGTTAGCTCAGCTGTTTCCTCAAGTGTGCGCTGGAGTTTTTGTGAGTTTTTCGCCTCGCGAGGTCGTGAGACAAATGTCTGGCTAATCGATTAATTTGGCTCAGCCATGATTTTCGCGGCGCCCGCGCACGATGAGGAATTTGTCTCACGAGGCAAAAAATATCAAACACGACAGATATTTGCCTCACGACCTCGCGAGGCGAAAAACTCACAAAAACAGCTGAGCTAACTACCTCGCGAGGAATTTTGCTCAGCACTTTCCTCAAGTGTGCGGCAGGCTTTAGCGTCCTGATGCTATTGTCGGTCATTATTTTTTTTGGCGAAGCGCCGTTCGAGACCCGGCGTTACTTAAACTGTGTCGCTTTGAAAACGCTGTCAGAGGAATTAAGAGAAGCGCTTTAAAAGCGATGCGGTTTCATTTACAGTGAAAAACCACGACATCACGGAAAACTAGAGCTCATTTATCCATCAAAAAGAGTTGTTTTCCTTTGTCTAGCGGCAAGGGTCGGCAGTGGTCGCGAAGCGAAGCCTAGCTAAGAAAGTGTGTATTAAAATGGACCACCAACACTTCTTTGTCCGTCATCAGTGCAAAAGAAAAAATCGGAACCGTGTAAAAAAATTAAAACTGTAATTATCGTTTACAATGCGGTTTTGAAATGCTTTGCAAATCTGAAAGTGAGTCTATACTACAAGATCGGTTTCAAAATTGAAATTTATTACGGCTCTTTCCGAAGCTGTTATTTGCGAATCGTATTATACAGTCGAATCTCTCTACACCCGGCGTATCACATCGAACGAAATCGAAAAACTTCCCATCGAACTTCATCGAACTCTATCGAACTCAATCGAACGAAAGAGTTCGATGTAGTTCGGCCATCGAACGAAATCAAACGCAAAACTTTTTGTGAGTTCGATGCCCAAACCAAATCGAATTAAGGAGGCTCGTACCCATTTCTCAAGTCCACCTTCTTTCAATTTTAATGGGCCATATCTTTTGTTGTAGTGCATAAAAAGACAAGCCACTTTGCATGCAAACACACAATACATTGAACTTTATGGGAGTATAGGATTTGTTTACATCGGTGCTTCCATGGCAACGGAATGGTGATCCTCTGAAATTCACAAGTTGCGGAGTTTCTCTAGATCAAGAGAAATTTTTGTAAAACCCGCTAGTGGACTAATTGATTAGACCATGGGCTTCAACTGGACAAAGTTTGAAAGAAATGTATGAGAGCGTTTTCGAAATTTTTAGGGATGAAGTTTTGGGGATTATAAATACAGTGAAAAACATACTATCGACATAATTGGCTAATATCTAAAGAAAATGATGCGCGATGGGGATGCAGTTTCATCTCATAGTAGTTTGATTCCATTTGATATGGTGTGTGAAAAAGTGAGGGGGTTGCCTTGGCCGATTGCAAGAAAGAAGGATTTGATTAGCGTGCGTTCAGCTGCTCTTGTTGCCATTTTTGTATGTAATTTGGTCTACGTCTACAAATGTGATGATAATTTGGAAACCGCGAGATAATGTTTTTAAAAAATTTGACAATCTCGAGATTGGTCATCAATTTATATGGCCTGCAAGTTTCAAGGGCAATGAAGATCTGCAAGGCAATAAAATAGGGCCTCCAATGTACCAATTTTTTCCCGCAGAGTTTGTGTTTACAAGTGAGCGTCCTCATTATTCACGGGTATTGTTTTCAAGTTTCATATGCACGTGCAAAACTTTACAAAAAAATTTATTTGCATCGAACAGAACGCTCGATTGCTTTCCGAAGAATTTTCCGAAACATGCTAATAACTGGCTTGCGTTACGAATAGCAATGACAACAGTACTGATGAAGACAACGTCGGAAACGTCACGTTTCATCAAGTGCCGGATGCAGAAATAACACATTTATGATTGTCTCACTCTGGTTATTTGTTGCAATCGGCGTAGCATCTGTTCCTTATTTAGATATAAAATAGCGCAAAGCAGAATTCTCAGCTAAAATATAAAGTTGTCACGCTGTTCTTGCGTGTGACATATTAAAGAAGCACTGTTTCTGCATTACGTTTATAAATTTCCAAATTGGGATATGTTCTTCTTGTCCTGCAATTTTAAAGAGACCCTCGGTATGGCTGCATTACAGCGTAATAGTGCAAAATCGAGTGCGTAATGTTATTACAATTCTCAAGCCAGCTATTAGCATATTTCGGAAAATTCTTCGGAAAGTAATCGAGCGTTCTGTTCCGATGCAAATAAATTTTTTGCTAAAGTTTTGCACGTGCATATGAAACTCGAAAACAATACTCGTGAATAATGAGGACGCTCACTTGTAAACACAAAATCTGCGGGAAAAAATTGGTACATTGGAGGCCCCATTTTATTGCCTTGCATTCTTCAATGTCCTTGAAACTTGCAGGCCATATAAATTGATGACTAATCTCGAGATTGTCAAATTTTAAAAAAAAATTATCTCGCGGTTTCCAAATTATCATCACATTTGTAGGCGTAGACCAAATTACATACAAAAATGGCAACAAGAGCAGCTGAACGCACGCTAATCAAATCCTTCTTTCTCGCAATCGGCCAAGGCAACCCCCTCACTTTTTCACACACCATTTCAAATGGAATCAAACTACTATGAGATGAAACTGCATCCCCATCGCGCATCATTTTCTTTAGATATTAGCCAATTATGTCGATAGTATGTTTTTCGCTGTATTTATAATCCCCAAAACTTCATCCCTAAAAATTTCGAAAACGCTCTCATACATTTCTTTCAAACTTTGTCCATTTGAAGCCCATGGTCTAATCAATTAGTCCACTAGCGGGTTTTAAAAAAATTTCTCTTGATCTAGAGAAACTCCGCAACTTGTGAATTTCAGAGGATCACCATTCCGTTGCCATGGAAGCACCGATGTAAACAGATCCTATACTCCCATAAAGTTCAATATATTGTGTGTTTGCATGCAAAGTGGCTTGCCTTTTTATGCACTACAACAAAAGTTTCCAAATTATCATCACATTTGTAGGCGTAGACCAAATTACATACAAAAATGGCAACAAGAGCAGCTGAACGCACGCTAATCAAATCCTTCTTTCTCGCAATCGGCCAAGGCAACCCCCTCACTTTTTCACACACCATTTCAAATGGAATCAAACTACTATGAGATGAAACTGCATCCCCATCGCGCATCATTTTCTTTAGATATTAGCCAATTATGTCGATAGTATGTTTTTCGCTGTATTTATAATCCCCAAAACTTCATCCCTAAAAATTTCGAAAACGCTCTCATACATTTCTTTCAAACTTTGTCCATTTGAAGCCCATGGTCTAATCAATTAGTCCACTAGCGGGTTTTAAAAAAATTTCTCTTGATCTAGAGAAACTCCGCAACTTGTGAATTTCAGAGGATCACCATTCCGTTGCCATGGAAGCACCGACGTAAACAGATCCTATACTCCCATAAAGTTCAATATATTGTGCGTTTGCATGCAAAGTGGCTTGCCTTTTTATGCACTACAACAAAAGATATGGCCCATTAAAATTGAAAGGGTGTGGACTTGAGAAATGGGCACGAGCCTCCTTAAATCGAACAGACATGGTTCGATTTAGTTCGATTGAGTTCGGAAATCGAACTTTGAGCTAAAATACAAAATAAAGAGTCTGAAGTCGATCCGGAGAACGCCACATAACAGAGAAGATGCCCGCCTTGACTTATTTTAAACGTAACTTTATGGTTACTTGTGTTCTTCTCAGAGTTGCGCAGCAACACCTTTCGAACTTGAACTGCAAATGCCGACTGCACCAGGGCTGGAATGAAATTTCGCACTGCGACACAAGCAGTGGCGTATGAAATTTCGATGATTAGGCGGAAAAGTAACATGTTCACAGGGAATATAATAAGAATGAACTCAGTATATGGAAATAATAAAAGGAAAAAGACTTCACATCGCCTAGGTTGTTTCAACGCTGGATCAATTTACGTACTTGTCATGAAGAGTTCGAAAATCGAACGTTTTTGTTTTCGTGAGTTCCACTTCGTTCGGTGACCGAACTTAATCGAACTCTTTCGTTCGATTAAGTTCGATTGAGTTCGAAAATCGAACGTTCGAATTTTTTCGATTCGAATTTCTTTTTGTGAGTTCGATTTCGTTCGATGGCCGAACTCTATCGAACTCAATCGAACGAAAGAGTTCGATTGAGTTCGAAAACCGAACGTTCGATTTTGTTCGATCCGAATTTTTTTTTTGTGAGTTCGATTTCGTTCGATGGCCGAACTCCATCGAACTCAATCGAACGAAAGAGTTCGATTGAGTTCGATTGAGTTCGAAAACCGAACGTTCGATGTGATACGCCGGGTCTACAACGGCCACTTTATACCTTTCTGGCCGTTGTAGAGAAGTGGCCGTTATGGGGAGGTTATCAATTAGAGGATTTGAGTGAGTGAATGAGAAGTCGAGACAAGAAAACATGGCCGTTGTGGAGAGGTGACCATTAGTAGAGGTTCTACTGTATTTCTACCGCGCGGTCGGTGCCGTTCTGGGTAAAGGGCGGCGCGCCGCCAAAGTTTGATATTTATTGTTGTTGTTTTAAGTTGTCTTGTCAAGTTATAGGCAACGAAGGTAGACAAACAACTTGTTTGTCGGACGGTGGACAAAGAAACTTGTATTCGGACCGTCTGCTTTGTTATCAAGTGATTGACAGCTTTCAGAGTATAAATAAGGTTTGAGTTTATATGGCTTTCACTCAGTTTGTGTAACGCGGTTACAGTAACAAGTTCATCCGATCAGTTGAAATGGAATGCAATCAGTTCAAATCAGTTATTTCACTGGTAGACTCCCATGTGCGTTCTGCGCATACTAGAAGGTCACGTATGCTGTTGCCCAGTCTTCCTATACGCGCGCCGTCCATGGCCGCAATCTCCAGAAAGTCGCCGACTGACTTCTCCATCTGCAGTATCCTGGGTCTAGAAACTGATGTCACACAGTCTTCACCCAATCCCGGTAAGTAGAACCTTTTTCAAAACTCCAAGCTTTTATTACTCTTACAAGTTACATGAATGTGTGAGCAAGGTATAAATTCAGCATTGATCTAAATACAACACCTTTTCTTTTAACAACTGCTGAAACGTGCGAGATCCATTTGTTAGTGAGATTTTAGGGCAAATTTCTTTTTAACGGAAGTCGAACTTAGACCTGATTTAAAAGAATCCAGTGAAGTTCTTACACCTGCTAATGAGTAAGTCAATTTTAGAAGATAAATATTTCTTAGGATGTGCTATATGCCATCTCGACACTGCTGTCATGCTTGTAAACGATGTTTAAGTATTCAGGTTGCCAGATTGAAATCTGTATAGATCGCGATTTAGTTGAATCTCTTTTAGATTTAAACTTTGTTTAAAAAAACTTCTACTATTTGAATTTTTAATCCCTTTTCAACTTATAATATAGTTAGTTTAGCGAGTCAAACAACTCATGTTTAGAGTCAAACAACTCAATCGAAACCGGCGAACAGTATTTTTACGCATTGCATTTTTCTTGTAGAATGCCACAGTAATACCAGTCCACTATTTTCGCCTTACTCCGACTGCATAAGTCCTCGCCACAGCCACAGAGAAACCAGCCCACCGTTAACTCCTTATTCTGACATCGCAAGTTCCGAAAGCGATTGTGATAGCGAGCCCGATCAAATACCGACTCATCCCGAGCAGGCGAAGAAAAAGAAGCGGCAGCGCACGACCTTCTCGCCGATTGAAGTGTGGGAGCTGGAACGATCGTTCAGGCGGCGGCCATATTTGGTAGGCCAAGACGAGGAGGAACTGGTACAGAAACTCGGGATCACTGCCAAAAGTGTGAAGGTGAGTTCACTTTGCTCAAGATATATAATTCATAAAGATTTTGTGCTTTGTTACTGACAATGAAAAAGAACCGTGTTGATTAGGCTACTCTTGAAACAACACAAAACTAAACATTTTGCGAATCTAAGTTCTAAATCTAAGTTTGTTCATTATCAAATTTTGGTAAGGAATCTTTTTTATTCGCATCACGCTGGGGATTTTTTGAGCTGATATCGGCCAAACAAATTAAACTCCTTACTTGTCCGATGCCGATTTTTCGTTTTTAACGGTTTTTGGCGGGAAAATGACGTCACACCATTTAGTCATTTTTTGGGAGAGGCTTTACAAGCTATTTTGGAACAAGAAATGAAAGACAGTTCGTGGACAATATGAACAGTGAAAAAAATTTTAAGCTACTGCTTTTTGTTACAACAATATATTACTTTAAAATTTGAATTTCCCGCCATTTTGTTTCTATTTTTAAGAAATTTTACGACATTTAAAGAGTCATAGCTTCTTAATGAAAAGCAGCAGCTGCAAACTTTTTTCAGCTTTTATATTACCCTGGCCTGGTGTTTCATTCCTCATTTAAAAATATATCGTAACGCACTAATTCGTTTTTTAATTAGTTTTGTGACGTCATTTTGGCGATGAAACCTTAAGAAGTTTAATTTGTTTGGCCGATTTCAGCTAAAAAATCCCCAGGGTGATAACTCCCTGTCTACTTGACAGTTATTAAAGTTGTAATAACGAAATTTGAAATTGAAGACGCTCGTTCCTTCTTCTTGATGTTTTTTTTAGTCTAACAACACAACATTTGGAGATTTTCTATTCCACATTAGTTTCAATAAATTATGAAAAATACAACTTTTTGCGTCAAATTTTTTTTTTTCATTTTTTCTTAACTGATTTAGTTGTTTTCACAATTTTACCTCATACTGTTCTGCTCTGCACTTTTTAATATTTATGAAATGATACAATCGTCATGAAAAGTTACCAGTCACTAATGGAAGTTCTAGTTCATTATTCCGTTAATGTTAACTGTCATTAATGTTTTCCCCCTTTTCTTTCAGTATTGGTTCCAGAACCGGAGAGCGAAGACGAGAAAATTAGAACGAAAGATGACACCCGTCTATCAGACCAGCCCGTCAAGCCAGTTTGTACTACCTTTAAGCAGAGCCTCGCATACAACTCCACCAGTACACTTTGTTAGCCAGACCCCTTTAGACCAATGGAACTGAAAGGTGAACGCCAGCCCTGTCCAGCAGTTGAAGATCGCCCGGAATATCAACCGTACAGCAAACCAACCGCACGAGTCAGCCATTACTCGTCAGTCAAGTCAAACCAGTTAAGAGGCGATCATTCGTTCCCGTTACCCACGTTCCACCCGGACCAGTTCAAGATCAGACCTGCTGAGCCCGCGAGAGTATTGTACAGAGGTGCATCACACAGATTCCGGCCGTACTGAATGTAAGGCGTATGCTCAAATCGAGGGAAAGTTAAAATAAGTCATTACCATAAAGTTAACCGTAAGATATGTAAGAAAAAAGTCATTATTGGCTTAAAGACATACATATATTTGTAAAGAGAGCAGAAATTCATGTGTTTACTATAGAAAAACGTAGAAGGAAAAATAATGTAAACTGATAATTTTGTAAATAAAAGCTATTTGTACTTCATCATATGTATTTTGTTGTTGTCGTGGGGTGTTCTTGCATGTGCAACGAGCGCGTAGTAAAATATTCACACGGCTCTTCTCTGGAATGTAAAGTGTTCGGACGGCCGCTTTGGGGAGCTTTCACTGCAGTAAGATGAAACCAAAGCATGTTTCAAATAACGACAAAGAATTCGAATTAAAGTAAAATCGTCACGGGCGAGGTGGTGTACAAAGAACTGAAAGAACAAATCAGTCTTGCATGCCTACAATAGCGTATCTAGGGGAGAGCTCCCCGGGTCCCTTATAAATGGTTTATTGGTACAATAAACCACTCTGCCACCCCTCCCTCCCGTTATTCACTCCTCCCTCTTACGACATGTAGTCTGGAGATTAGATACGCTATTGGCCTAAGCTTGTTTAACATCATCCAACATTAATTACTTGCTTATCGTAGCGAAACTTCGGAGAACACCAAAGTAAACTTTCGGTAATGAGTTGATTCAAGTTAGAGCAAAATTAATGAGGTGACAACAGTAAAACCTGCTTCTAAAATCCGGATCACCGTTCAACAGGAAGCAAGCACTTCAACGGTCACCGAGACATTGCGCTGGCCATTCAGTTGCTGCGGTGTTCTATCACAGGTAGCCCAAGCTCAAGTGATGTTTACAGGTAACTGTTGCGTGATAGCGAATTTATAAGGATTTGTATGGGGAAAATTCACTTCGAATTTGAGCGTATAATAAATCAGGGACCGCGCAGAGGGAGGGGCTGGGGGGGATTTAGCCCCCCCCCCCCACTTTTTTGCAAGAATAAAAATAAATAAACAAAAAAATAATTTAGAGAGTTACTAGAGTTACTGGCAAAGACAAACGCGCAGATAAATAGACAGAATGAAGCATTTATTAGTCGTTACAATTGTAAAATATTTTTTCGCTTCTAACCTAGCAGAGGTAAACGTCTATTAAATGGCTTCTTTTTCCTGCGGACCTCTCAGGAAAACGCGTTGTTGTTTTGTAACTTTAATATCATTCACTAAATTATTTTCAGTTACCGTTTTGTTTTGCCGTGTAAATATTTTGAATGAATAATTAAACAATTATTGAACTCGGCTTTCGTATGATATGAAGATAATTATACAGATCTCGGAGGGTGTTATCCACCGTGCTCAAGCCTTCGGCTTTGGCGGATAACCCCCTCGATCTGCATAACTCTTTATATCATACTCAGCCTCCTGCAATAATTGCTGAGTAATTATACAGCGTTGAGTTCAAGGCAGCTCAAGCAAAATCGTTGGATTTCTAGCTTATTTATAGTAATTAAAGGTTGATATCAGTAGTATAACATAACAATCTATGATATTTCAATGTAGTGATGGTGAATTTTCAGACCTGATAGCAACATCACTGAAGATGTGGGAAAAAATCAATAGTTTTATCGTTATAATAGCATTCTTCGTCACTTTAGAGAAATTGAATAGAAATCCACAAGCATGCCCCCCCACCCCCCCCCCCCCGCCCACAAAAAAAAAATTTCCTTCACGCATTCTTCTTTAGCCCCCCCACTCGAAAACTTGCTGCGCGGTCCCTGTAATTAGGAACGATATTTGAATAAAACTAGCTCACCTGAACTTCTTTGTGTGTCTACTTGTGTCTTGAGTGGTTTTGTGGTCGATTCGAAGTGATTCCAGCGAGGGAGGAAGAAACAGTTGAACTAGAACTCGCTGGAATCGCTTCGAATCGACCTCAAACCACTCAAGACACAAGTAAACACACAAATAAGTTCAGGTGAGCTAGTTTTATTCAAATATCGTTCCTAATTATACGCTCAAATTCGAAGTGAATTTTCCCCATACAAATCCTTATAAATTCGCTATTACGCAACAGTTACCTGTAAACACCACTTGAGCTTGGGCTACCTGTGGTTCTACATCTCCATCTACATTTATTTAGTCGGTAAAAACCCCATTGGACTTCACAACAACTATAAAATATTAAGATATTTACATGTATATACGATACAAGTAAATAAATCAATAAAATAATAAAATAAAAATATACAAATAAATCAGTAGTTCAAATGATAATAGTAGGTCCAATTCTGGTTGTTAACCATGTAGTTAAATAACTCATGCTTAAAAATAGTTAGTGAATTTATCTCGACGAGATCAGTTGTTAAACTATTCCAAAGTCTAATAGTCCTTGGGAAGTATGAATGAAAATAAATGTCCTTATTTGCTTTTTCTTGTTTGTATCTGTAACTATGGCTCCCTCGAGATCTATGTTCGGTGTGGAGGCGGAGATAAGTGTCTACATCAATATCAACTTGCCTGTGACTCATCTTGTATAAGAGGATCAACCGAGTCATGGTTCGTCTTAACTCTGAGGTGACTTCATCCTAGATCATGAAGTGTTCAGAAGAAGCATAAAAAAGCAACAGTGAAAACGTATTTTTGGATTGACCGAGGGGGGAGTGGCGGCGAAAGACGGCCGGTTTCGGCTCGTGACTTACAATCTCTTCTCGTGTTCTTCCAACATCCCGTGTGGTTTATGGAGGCGATGAACCATTCAAATATGTGGTCTATTACTTAAATATCATTTTTCGTCTGCATGACTGTATGAAAAACACCCTTAAAAAACACGAATGTTTCATTGAGGGCAGGGTCCGATGGTACAAATGGCCAACAATCTTGGTTTGATCGAGGTTTGAGCTTAGTCAGAAATGGAAATAAGGATCGAAAATTAAGAGTTTACTAAATTTATTACATCCATTTTGAAATCACTGGCGATCCTTGCAATCTGATTGGCTCTCAGCAGTGCGATTTATTCCCGAATCGCACTATTTTTTGCTCTGAATCGCATCTTTGCTCCAAATTGCACTATTTTGTGCATGCTATAAATCGCATCTTGACACATCACGTCTAAGTCTTTCGATTAATTCCGCTTTTTTACAAATCGGCTACTGGATCAATAAAATATTGGTACTGACTACAATCCTGTATTTGGGCGATTAAATTACGCGGTTTTTAAATGGATGTAATAAAGTGATAACTGAACTTTGTGTCGTGCAATTTTGGTCTGAAATCATACTTGTGATTTCAAATCGAACTCGCACTGCGCCCTCGTTCGATTTTGAAAACACGCGTATGATTTCAGACTAAATTGCACTCCACTCAGTTCAATTACCATTATAAATACCATGATAATAAGGGTTGATACCGCTAAAATGCCTGAAAGCAAATTGAAGCGAAACTGGTAAACATCATGTTTCAATGTACAAGTTACATTTCTTATATTGATCTCCGGCACAGAACTAAAACCCTTGATCATTCCAAAACCTTATGACGTTATCGTTAACACGTGATACGTACAGGATACAATATGCTGCCTTATATGTCGGCATAATACATTCACAATAACTTAATGGACATTCAAGAGAGCAGCATTGATCCTCTCCAGTCTGTATGGCCGTGGGGTTTACGTTTGCATGTAAGTCGATATTCTTGTACATTGGAAATAAGGACGAGCCATTAGACCGGCTTCTGAAAGGGGGAGGGGTGTTGAGTGATCTTGGCTGTTCTGGACATTTTTTGCTAAAATAGCCTCAGGTCGGGCTTTCGCAGTTGCATGATATTTTTTCAAAGAGAGTTAGTTTGCAGGATATTTTTTTAAAATTAACCCAACCTTCCCTTTAGAAATCTAATCGTTCGCCCCGCCCCTAAACTGATTTGTTTCAGCCCAAACATACAGCTGACTGAATTCAGTGGAGTCTGTAAAGGGGGGGGCGTGGGAAACCCACTCTTCTCCCCATATCTTGCAAAAATATAATGTCCAAAAGGCCGCTCTCTAACATTTTCACTCCTCCCGAATGAGAATAATTTTTTTCTCGGGGGGGGGGGGGGGGGGGGGGGGACTTTTATATATAAATGGCAGGGAATGCGCATGGTACCTTTTAGGGGGGCTAAAACTTCGGTTCTGGTACCGGTCTTAGGATGTTTAGAGACAAAATTCTCTCGGTTGTACCCTTAAGGATACCGACTTAAAATCGACTACAATTTTGAAAATGCTTGTCATCCCCGTCACCCTAATATGGGACCCCCCCCCCCCCCGGAATTTTTAAAGTCAACCTTAGTGGCTATGTCACGAGGTTTTAGTTGATCTTTGGTCAAAAGTCTGCTAAAATTACTGACAAGTATCTTCAATTGTACACACAAAGATTTATTAGAACCAAAGAACGAAGATATATGATGAATTCTTAGAGGGAGAACGATCTCTTGTTCAAAGACACGGGGAAAGAAGTCAAAAAACTTAGGGTGCGATCGATTGACCTTATTTCGTCCTCGCCTCGCGGCCTTTTACTTTTTCAAAACAACAAACAAAATGGCTACCGCCGGCGGCCATGTGCCGAAGACCATGTGTGAAGAAAATGAGTTGTTACTCAAAAAAGGATGCTCCTGGAGTCAGGAAGAGACGCTTCTCCTCATTTCCTTGTACGAAGAAATGAAAGAGCTGTTTCAAAATGTCAATTTCAAACGGAAACAAGAAGTGTAAGAATTGATTGCTGCGAGGATGTGAGAGGAGAGTGGAAAACCGCTGTCTGCGTGTTATATCGCGGGCATTATTCCAGAAACGGAATAATCGTTTTATTGACCTACGGACGGAATGGCTATTCTGGAATAATCCGGAATATATTCTTATTCCGGAATAGGGTCAATCCCCGGGGGGGGGGGGGGGGTACCCAACAAAGTTTTGTACAGGGATGCTCAGCCCCAAGGTCCAAACCCTTACCCTTTCATATATCGTTTTTGACAGAAAAGGTACCCCTTTCATATGCCTCTCATTGAAAGTAGTACCCCTTTCATATAACCTTTAAGTGCATCTGTTTGATATATTTTGAAAGGCGCTTTTTATAATACTTAAATGGCAGTTTTCCCTACCTGTTTTTATACCTCAACTCGTGTTTTCCCTACCCTTTCCTATGCTTCGTGAAATCCCTACCCTTTCATATACTTAAACTTGTGAAATCCCTACCCTTTCATGTACCTACAGCCTCAAAAAGGTACCCATTTCGTGCGGAGCATCCCCGACTTCCCCGTATAGCCCATTATAGGGAGTACCCCCCCCCCCCTCGGGGGTCAACAATCGAACGCATCCTTAGATTGCAATCCATCTCCATCATGGCCATCCGCTGCTAAAACACATTTCTTCATTTTCTTGATAATGATGACAGGATGTCATCGAAACGTCGAAATCTCTCCGCGTTAGTTTTTCTGATCAATTAATAATTTGAGTCTCTAATATAATAAGTGTTAACAAAACTCGACCATTATGTTTATACAAATATATCTTTTGGCTTTTGAAGGTGATGCTAAAATCTGGTGGCATACAGCTCCTTTAAAGTTGAACCTAACGGATGATTTTCAGTATTAAAATCGGCAAAAACCCGATGGTCATGCTCCTTTTTGTTTTGCTAACCATTAAAGCAATACCCCAACATTATGTGAACCTCTTTGAATAGGATTCTAGTCCATTGTTAGACTAGAATCTAGTCCAATCTTGTCTCGAATCTAGTCTATTGTTAATTATATACTGCAAAGAAGGACAATATAGGGATTTTCCTCAGACCGTGAAACAGTTTCTAGTAGTCAGTGTATAATAGTCGGATAGACACAAAAGAAAACAATGGAAATGAGATCTACTAATCTCTATTAGTGTACTAACTAGAGTGATTTTCATCAGACTGTGAAATAGTTAGTACACTAATAGAGGTTAGTAGATCTAATTTTCATTGTTTTCTTTTGTGTCTATCTGACTATTATACACTAACTACTATAAAACTGTTTCACGGTCTGAGGAAAATCACTCTATCGAAGTATGAATAGTAATGTAATAATATACAAAACTGCAATGAAAGGGCTGTGTTGTTAACTACAGGCATTGTATCTTGAACTGGAGATGTTGGCAAAATAATATTGAGAAATAACTAAAGATGTAAATATTAAGAAATCCATTGTGATGACTCTCAGGAGCCATTTGCCAGAATTGAAGTCGTTGTTATACTTTTAAACAATCGTATTAAGTAATGATCCGCATAAGAAGGATAGTGCTGAACGGCAATGCACGATGGAATGTCAACTATTTTCATTGTTACAACTAGTGATCTCACTGACCTAGACTCAAAAACCGCTAAAAAATTAAGGTTCAAGGTGCATTAAGTCTATTTTTTTTTAAGGTTTCAAGTATTTTGAGACCCAATCGCACAACATACAATTTTTAAAAGGTATTGTATTTGGAGAACTTCATCAAAGAAGCAAAATTAGTAGCTATTGTCTTCTGCTATTCTGATTGGTTAAGCACGAACATTTCCTAAAATATATTTGATGCAAATGGATTTTCTGTATTTTTATAATGAAATATAATTATGAACAATTAGCCCCTCCTCTATTCTTGAAATCAAAGATATTCTATGTGGGAAAGAGCCAATGCCGTAGAACAATAAAGTTTACTATAGTTCCTATGTTGTGAAGCATTACTTAATTGGCAACAAAGTAGATTAATGCAAGGAAACGAGTACCAGAAGTAGCGAAAACTGTATGACTACCTACGTCATAAAGCTCCTCTTGACCGAGTGGTTTTCACTTGAGTGTCGTAAAACCAAAACCAAAGTTATTAATCTGACCAATCACAGAACTCGTAAACAATCCAATGAACCAATCAGAACTCGAAGCAAATACATGCAACCGGCACCAAGCGCGGGAAAACTCGTGCGAGCAAGTCACGATTGGTTTTGGTTTTACTTCTGATTGGTTAATAAAGTGGCGCGAGATTTTTTAGCCAATGCAAAACTGAAACAATTACGAAATTACTTTCGACAGTCAATTGAAAACCGTTTTAACAGCCCTGAGGCGCCTTCATGATACTGATGTCCGATCTCATTCTCAATAGTGTATGTAAAGCGGAACGGAATGTAAGCGAGCCTTATAGACAAATTCGGCTAACGCATTGTTGTACCCAATTCAAACCTTTTGGGATTTGAACTCTTTGTTCGTCATATTTCCATATCAATGATGCAGTGACATGGAAATTATATGGAAATATTGTGAACAAAGAATCTTATTCCCAGAAGGTTTGAATTGGTTACAACAATGCGTTAGCCGAATTTGTTTATTTGTCTTGATGAGAAATAGAACTCAAACCTTGGAGAATTGATTTTAAAACGTGCTTAAATTCAGTTGTATCGATGTCTTGAATTTCATCGAAGAAAGCTTGAACTCGATGAGCTATAATTAAATGGTACGCGTTTTGCTTTTAAACGTAAACTAATGGAGATTTGAATAAATTTTTTCGAAAGAAGATTGTGTTGTCATTTTTATGTGTTTGTTCATTCATCAGATAGATTGAAAAGCGATTTTATGTAAACAAAACAAGACTTTGATTTTATAGTACAGTTCTATCTTCACTCGCATCGCCTTATGCAAATATGTTTGTGTATTTTTGCAATTTTTGATTTTCAAATCAGTTTCTCGGGCAATTTTTGACAAACATAAACTGTATTTTATTCGGAAACTAGTGGTACTAGTTATTCTAGAAAGAGAAAAGTTGTTTTTGTGAACTTTTGTACGGTCTATAAAAATGTTCTATGCAGACGGTCGCGTAATACTGTTTTTGAGAATTGCTAAAATTGAAAATAGCCCGTTCGTCAATCTTAATTCTTGTGCTTCCAACCTTTTACCTTAGTTAAGATTCACCTTAGTTAAGCTTGTTCAAAGTGCGACGCTGTTAGGCTTGGGCTATGTATATATATTATAATTAATATGTAACAGGACTCTTCAGTGCTTCGACCGCGTGGTATTCCAGCGAGTAAGTCATATTCAATACCTATTCAATAGCTGATATGAAAATTAAGATTCATCAAGTAATATGCAATCCTTCTAGAGAAAAAAAAAACGTTGAATACAATATTGATCCATCCAATCGGGTAGGTCTAAGTTGATTTGTTACCGTTTTAATGCCAGATTACTCCTTATTTACGTGACGTGTGATTGGTTAAAAATTTTCTCCGTGATGCGTGATTTCACTTAAAAATTCGGCGTGATGCGTGATCGGTACCCCCTCCCCTTGCCACCCTCTTTTTAGTGAATCATCATGAAAACTTAGTTTTGTTTTGCAAGAGTTTCACGAGCCATGTATTTCTAGAACAGTGGTATTCCGATTTTTTGAAACGGAAACGAAATTTGTTGGAAAAATCGAAGGTGACATCGACTGAAATCAAATACAAGGTAGTTTTGGTTCGAATAATCCAAAAGTTCAAAAAATCAGGATTCCACTGTAATTTAATTTAAATTGAGTTATCGTTATTAAAAGAAAAACTAAAAACATTGCATTATTTGCTTTTCTGGCCGTAATGATAACTTCTCAATTTAATTAGACTGTAAAACGTAAACAGTAGTTTGAATTCACAAAGTTGCTTTGTGGTGCATCATAAAAACACGTGAATTTGAGAATGCGCAACTAATCTCATCATGGACTTTTCATATTTCCTTGCTTTTGTTTTAAGTTGTCAAATTTTAATATCTCAAACGACAGCTTGGGATGATGGCTACTTGCCTTCCCCTATCATAACTCGGAATCATCGCCGGCTTAAAGGTTCCACCTACAAGTCATTTCACTCCGTCAGTCTGGTTTCGTGTGCATTGCAGTGCCAAAGACACCCTCGATGTGTTTCTACGAATTTTCGCATAGTTTCTATTCTCGATGAAACAGAAAAAGGAGTTTGTGAGTTGAACGAGCGAGGCGTACAGTCGCCCATCGAAGAAGATGAAGACCTGGAATATGACGAAGAAACAATCTATATTCAGTTTCGCGACATGAAGGTTAGTTAAAGAGAATTTCTTTTAAAAAATATGTATTTATATTATTCAGCCTTAAGACGAATTGCTGAGTTCAGTTTAGCATGAACAAATTTTAGTAATTACCTTAGCAAGAAAGTTGCGACTATACATCGTAAAGATCTCGGAAATTTAATAAACAAGAAAACATTCAATTTTAAAATATTAAATACTTGAAGTACAAATTAAAAAAAAAAACTTGAAAAAAATGATTATAATTGTGAAACGTCTTAGTATTTTTTCCGTTTTAAACGTTAATAAAACGGCTCTGGGACAACTCTCTCATCACAATTGTTTCGTTTTATTATTTTCCTAAATCCGAATGGATTAGTGTTAGTCTGGAAGAGTGGCAATTACTCGTGCTATAGCATATATGTCAAAATGTCCAAAACTGTTTCCTTATTTCAATATTTCATTAAGTTCGATGGAAAGTAAATCGTCACAACATAATGATCAGAACCGGGCTTATTCTTATTGATGTCTAGCATGTATTATTATTTAAAAGAAGAAAAGAAATCCAAGACTCTTAATCTTGTTACGACTGTTCAGGACTGGAATAAAATAATTATTTGGAAACATAATATTTATCAAGACGTTAATGTAAGAAATTAAAAAAAATGACATTTTTAACAATATTATATATAGCTAACAAAAAAAACCTAACAAAAAAAAAACCTTGCGTTCATGAATTCGAAAGATAAACATTAAAAAGAAGTGACCAATTTGCAGATTTAAGAAAGGATCAAATGACTCAAATTCATTAGCCATAAATTCATTGATGATTCGGGAACGACCTGTTTAGAATCGAATTGAAGGGCACTAAATATATTAAACTATTATTCTTTGTAGATTGGCGGCAGTTGATGGGCCCAAAAGCAACCTCGTCCCCAGGACCCTCAACCCTTTCAAACGGCGGGGCGAGCGTAGAAAGCCCTGGGCATGACTGCCATGCCATGACTTTATTCTGCTATTGACCTTCCGCTATGACTTTATTCCGCTATTGTATATTAGTATTTTCTTAACTTAGTTTAGCACTTATTATAGGAGTTTTGTAATTTTTAAGTCTTAACTTTTTCTACTAGGTTTAATGTGCACGGCTCTTTAGAAGACCACTCTTTAGTGATAAGGTCTCCGTGGATAAATAAAGTTATTGTATTGTATTGTATTGTAGTATTTTGTCACGTGACACGCGATGAAATAGCGTGTTGGTAGGTTATTTTCAGTGATTGGTAGCCGTGTTTGTTTCTGGTAATCTGAAACCGTTGTTTAAACGAAACGAGGACATTTTACCATGTTTTACATGACAAAATAGTGCAATATTTTTGGAGTACAGTTTGACAGTTTTGTCCAGGGGGAAGAGCCTAGATTCCATAGCTCAGAAGGAGGTCGGACACCTGGTTAGCTTTCAGTCGAGGTTGGGGTTAGCAGTTTATATACTCAAATTTAGGACTGAACAACCCATGAAGCTGGGTGGTACAGTGGTACGGTAGGCTATGTAAGCCTAAGCCTAGCTGAGGTCACAGGTTCAATCCTGAGTGGGGATTTTAGATTTTCTTTTTTACACTTAAAAATTTATTGAAAATAAAATTCTAAGTGTCGACATTACGTTATATAAGTCTCAATAAGGTGTCCGACGTCCTTCTGGACGGTATGATTTGGGCACAACCGTTTTCCTGATCCTCCCGCCAGTTTTAACTAGGAGAGGACCCTGGGAACGAGGTTGGCCCAGAAGGGTACACCTCAGGTCCACCGCGGTCAAACGTCCGGGGCGTTTAACCTTTTATTTAGTGAGATTTTATTTAATATTAAATGGAAATATGGGCAAGGATGAATAAAAAACAATTAGTTGACGTTGCAATCTTTTAATTTTTCTCAAAATGATGAGCTTTTTTCCGTTGAAAACTGACCAAAACTCACTTTTGCGCCTGATCAAAATTATGTTGGCAAATGGCGCCGACAATTCTGCAGTTCACAGTTTATAAACGCTTAGAACTTGTTTAGTAAACTTTCAAAGCGTTTAATAAATTGACAGTGTATTGGCAATACATTAAACTTTAAACAGTGAAAATTTTCCTTTACTTTTAAGCCCTTTGCTTAACTTTTGCAAATTTCTCTCGTTTGACCGCGGTTAACACCTCAGGATGCTCCTCAGCTAGCGGTTGGTTGCCAGAAAACCAAAATCGACCGAGGTCTCTATTATCCCATTTGAAACCAGCCTCAGTTCTCTTTTTTTCTGCAGCACGACTGTCAGCTGACCGGCTGCTTGAATGCAGGCTCGTGTACTTTTTCTGAAGCTTCGAAAGCCTTCCGCTGTAAATGCAAGGCGCAATGGAGTGGTGCGGATTGCAAAGGTGATCTATTTAGTATATATTTATAAAAAGGCATCCCTTTAAAAGCACAGTAGGTATAGGAAGAATGGTGACCAAATAAGGGTTACGTAAGCATGGCAACGTGTAAATCATGGAATTTGCGTACAGTGTATTGTGACAACAGGCCAATGGTGTCGAGAGTGAAATTATTTGAGGTCAAACAAGAAGTTTTTATCTTCAAAAGAGCAACTTAATGTTTTAAAACTCGTGGTACATGAAAGAGAGAAGAATTTTACTTTTTGGTCCAAAAAGTTTTAACTTTTTAAAACAATTTGTTAAAAAAGGACGCTTTATTCTGTCATACATACAGAACTTAAGGAGGCTCGTACCCATTTCTCAAGTCCACACCCTTTCAATTTTAATGGGCCATATCTTTTGTTGTAGTGCGTAAAAAGACAAGCCACTTTGCATGCAACCACACAATACATTGAACTTTATGGGAGTATAGGATTTGTTTACATCGGTGCTTCCATGGCAACGGAATGGTGATCCTCTGAAATTCACAAGTTGCGGAGTTTCTCTAGATCAAGAGAAATTTTTGTAAAACCCGCTTGTGGACTATTTGATTAGACCATGGGCTTCAACTGGACAAAGTTTGAAAGAAATGTATGAGAGCGTTTTCGAAATTTTTAGGGATGAAGTTTTGGGGATTATAAATACAGTGAAAAACATACTATTGACATAATTGGCTAATATCTAAAGAAAATGATGCGCAATGGGGATGCAGTTTCATCTCATAGTAGTTTGATTCCATTTGAAATGGTGTGTGAAAAATTGAGGGGGTTGCTTTGGCCGATTGCAAGAAAGAAGGATTTGATTAGCGTGCGTTCAGCTGCTCTTGTTGCCATTTTTGTATGTAATTTGGTCTACGCCTACAAATGTGATGATAATTTGGAAACCGCGAGATAAATTTTTTTAAAAATTTGACAATCTCGAGATTGGTCATCAATTTATATGGCCAGCAAGTTTCAAGGACATTGAAGACATGCAAGGCAATAAAATAGGGCTTCCAATGTACCAATTTTTTCCCGCAGATTTTGTGTTTACAAGTGAGCGTCCTCATTATTCACGGGTATTGTTTTCAAGTTTCATATGCACGTGCAAAACTTTACAAAAAATTTTATTTGCATCGAACAGAACGCTCGATTGCTTTCCGAAGAATTTTCCGAAACATGCTAATAACTGGCTTGCGTTACGAATAGCAATGACAACAGTACTCATGAAGACAACGTCGGAAACGTCACGTTTCATCAAGTGCCGGATGCAGAAAGGTTATTTGTTGCAATCGGCGTAGCATCAGTTCCTTATTTAGATATAAAATAGCGCAAAGCAGAATTCTCAGCTAAAAAGTTGTCACGCTGTTCTTACGTGTGACATATTAAAGAAGCACTGTTTCTGCATTACGTTTATAAATTTCCAAATTGGGATATGTTCTTCTTGTCCTGCAATTTTAAAGAGACCCTTGGTATGGCTGCATTACAGCGTAATAGCGCAACATCGAATGCGTAATGTTATTACAATTCTCAATCCAGCTATTAGCATATTTCGGAAAATTCTTCGGAAAGCAATCGAGCGTTCTGTTCCGATGCAAATAAATTTTTTGCTAAAGTTTTGCACGTGCATATGAAACTCGAAAACAATACTCGTGAATAATGAAGACGCTCACTTGTAAACACAAAATCTGCGGGAAAAAATTGGTTCATTGGAGGCCCTATTTTATTGCCTTGCATGTCTTCAATGTCCTTGAAACTTGCAGGCCATATAAATTGATAACCAATCTCGAGATTGTCAAATTTTTAAAAAAAATTATCTCGCGGTTTCCAAATTATCATCACATTTGTAGGCGTAGACCAAATTACATACAAAAATGGCAACAAGAGCAGCTGAACGCACGCTAATCAAATCCTTCTTTCTCGCAATCGGCCAAAGCAACCCCCTCACTTTTTCACACACCATTTCAAATGGAATCAAACTACTATGAGATGAAACTGCATCCCCATCGCGCATCATTTTCTTTAGATATTAGCCAATTATGTCGATAGTATGTTTTTCACTGTATTTATAATCCCCAAAACTTCATCCCTAAAAATTTCGAAAACGCTCTCATACATTTCTTTCAAACTTTGTCCAGTTGAAGCCCATGGTCTAATCAATTAGTCCACTAGCGGGTTTTACAAAAATTTCTCTTGATCTAGAGAAACTCCGCAACTTGTGAATTTCAGAGGATCACCATTCCGTTGCCATGGAAGCACCGATGTAAACAAATCCTATACTCCCATAAAGTTCAGTGTATTGTGTGTTTGCGTGCAAAGTGGCTTGTCTTTTTATGCACTACAACAAAAGATATGGCCCATTAAAATTGAAAGGGTGTGGACTTGAGAAATGGGTACGAGCCTCCTTAACATGGGAAACAGTTTGAGATGCGTCCTATATATTTCTAGTAATTTATAGTGTTGCACATGCCGTCATAAAAATTAAAAAATCTGAAGAATATGTCCTACAAAGCAGCTTCTAACACGGTATGTGGATACCAGTGTTATAATCTTTCACAAAAAGTTTCAGGTTTTAACAATGTTTTGCTTTCGATTTATAAGGTTTTAAACGTGTCACGCAATTCGTCACGCTATTTCAGATAAGCCGTGAAAATAAACAAAATTGAACCAGTTGAAAGCTCTTTTCGCATTACAGATGCTTATTAGCCGATTTCATGGCACTTATAATGAAGCAATATTTTGTGATGAGATTTTTGGAGTAATTACTTTGAATCTTTGGCCGCCATATTGGTGTTCCTAAGTGGGGGCCAAGATGGCGGCTCCATACATTTCACCTGAACGAAATGCTCTTGCGCTTCAAACTTTGGTCCAGATGTGTAGTTATAAACTCTCTACAATTCCATAAACATTTTGGAATCGTAAACTGCTTCTGAATTTTGATATTACGTAAGTGAAAACACTCTATAACAGGTTCTCAGATAACGAAATCTTAACGTTGTATCAGATGTTAGACACTCGCAGAAATCAAATACAATTAACAGCTTTTATCTCTTGTAGACGATAACCATTGTTTAGGGAGTCCATGTGCTAATGGTGGATCATGCAGGAATCTTGCTGATGACTACAAATGCAAGTGTATTGAAGGACAATTTATCGGCAAACAATGTGAAAAAGGCATGTTTTCATCGTACTTTGCAGATACCACGCAGCTCTTAACAACCTATAACTTCATTGGATCTGGGTATCACGTAGCTCTATTGTTTTCAGAGCTAGGGTCCATTGTTGTGTTGTTTGTTCTATTGTTGTCTCAGCAAATCAGAGAAGACCTTGTAAGAGCTTCGTACTGCCCCGTACTTTGGTTGTCAATAGAAGTTAATGTTATAATTTCTTTATTGATCTCTATTATATTTTTTACTTCTTGTACGGGTATTTTACAAACCATAATAACTTTGTTAATTCATTCGATTTCAGTATCTTTTACTCACTAATTTGTTTTTTCATTCGCTTAGTTTGCCCAGTCGCTCTGGGAATGGAAAATGGCGCCATTTTTAACTCACAGATAAGCGCTTCGTCAGAATGGGCCCGCAATCACGCCGCCCATCAGGCCAGGCTACATTTCAAAGCAACTGCTGGTAGGACTGGTGGCTGGTCAGCGCGGAGAAACAACTTAAGTCAATGGCTCCAGGTGGATCTTCTAAGTACGACAAGAGTGACGCGCATAGCGACGCAAGGAAGGAATGGGTACCGGTACAGTCAGTGGGTCACAAAGTACAAGTTACAGTATCGTGAAGATGGCCACGTCTTCACGTTTTACAGATTAAATGGAGATAATTCAGACACGGTATGACTATCTTGCCCCCAAGGTTAACTCGGAATTAAAAATGGTGGCGAGGGGTACTCCTGGGAAATAGCAGATCATGTGACCTTACAATAAGGTGATATCCAAATATGAAATTGGCAGTAGCCTTGATCAATTGTGAGATCACGTGATCTACAACTTGCCAGGTTATTTTCGCGCAAAAAGGCCCTGGGAACGAAGTCTCCTTTCTGCTCGAGTAAGCTAGTCTAAAACGTCACTCAACTTATTAGGTCATTGACACGCTAACTTATTACAGGAAAGTTTCGCGAAAGAAACTTTTCATCAAAGTTCCGCGCTTTTCTCGACTGTTTAAAAAACCACGAAGAAAGAAATTCCTATTTCTTAGACACAATTAGAAGTAATGTTAATTATCCAAATTAGTGCTCGATTTCAGATGCAAACATCTTAGTGCTTTTCATCCCAATCAGGTTTTTCAAGGGAACACGGACAGGAATACAGTTGTGTCTCATCAACTGAATCCCCTAATTGAAGCTCGTTATGTTCGAGTTATTCCTGTGGAATGGTTCAGACACATATCCTTGAGAATGGAGCTCTATACTTGTTAAGGTAACTGCATGTTCTTCAAGAAAATGTTGTCAGCGTTGCAGGTCCGACTGATTCTAGTTTTTCAATCCGTTTTAATTTCGGCAGTGCGTATTTCTATGCGGCTTTCTAGTTTTTGTGTGTTTATTTCTAATAAATATTCAATCCAAAAACAATTTTGCTGTATTACAGTCGCGTAAAATAACGTAAAGAAGCTGAATCTTTAGAATCAAGACGAAATTGCAGTTATTATTCCTCTTTTTATTTAACTGTCACGATCAATTCATTCGTTCATTCGCTTTCCTTTTTTTTCACAGATTGTTTCACAGCCTGTGTTTAGTTCATGTGTCCAGGCATCTGTTTTTCAAGAGGGAACTTTCGGAAGCCCAGGAAGAATGGGAATGAGGCTCGATCTTCTTTTCTTCAGACTTCCCTTGAGCCTTTGCGCTTTCATAAAGGACTTCAACGATTCTCAGTCCCAGTCTCTGTTATGCCAACTCTTTCAAAAAGAGCCTGGTTGGTTATGATGTAGTATAATTCCTACCGCGGTGGTGCAGTGGTTCAGTGGTGTGTCAAATTTTCCAGACTAGTCTTGTGTTGGGCCATTTAAGGACATTGTATTTGTACAATGTTATCAGACGTAGTATTATTTCCTGATCTCATTCGTGCTTGTACTGTACTGAAAACTAATTGATAAATAAGCGATTTTCTGTCGGCCTGTATGGAGAACAATTAAACAATGCCGCTTGTTAACAGCAATAACCTACCGTGCCTCTTTTTGCGTTTGTTCAAGTTTCACGTTTTGTTATCTCTGGACCAAAGAACCTTCCGAAGAGGCATTGAAATCCATAATTTAACTAAAACGTTTCCGTAAATGTAAACACAGTCTCGAGCTGGCGGCCATAAAACACGGTGGACAAAGGACAATGGGTAGTGGATGTGTTTGTTATTTTCCATGTTAAAATTTGTTCCACAATTTAGGTTGCCGAACAACTGATGTTTGAGTGGGTATTATGAAGAAAGCGTGTGACAAATAGGCGAGTTGGAGAAAATCTAGGAAAGGGGTGTCTTATTCAATTCGGTAAGGAAACGTCTGAAAGCGAGTAAATCAAATAAACTGCAGATACCGTGAACGATCCATTGCGTCACATTGGATCAAATACAAACAGTGATAAGCAACAGACCACTGTAAGCACCGATCAAACAATGTGAAAAGGCATTCTCTCGAAATGGCACTACGGTCGGCCAAACCTGACATGATCAGCGCTCAAAACTAGAAAGCAGACACAGACAGCTGTTTCGGGCTTATTATGCCCTCGTCAGTGTGCCATAGCTAGAACATAATGAGACTCGGAACCACTGCACCTATCTCATATATGTCGCTAATCATTCTAGAAAGAGCTGTGATAGGGAAAATTGCGCAACGGTCACGCCACAAACAATTGTGGCACATGGCCAAAGAACAATTCAGCCTAACAAACCGATACATGTCAGCGCCATAGGGAGAGAAACAGGGAATGGCCAAACCATTCTTCCCTATCACAGCTCTTTCTAGAATGATTAGCGACATACATGAGATAGGTGCAGTGGTTCCGAGTCTCATTATGTTCTAGCTATGGCACACTGACGAGGGCATAATAAGCCCGAAACAGCTGTCTGTGTCTGCTTTCTAGTTTTGAGCGCTGATCATGTCAGGTTTGGCCGACCGTAGTGCCATTTCGAGAGAATGCCTTTCCACATTGTTTGATCGGTCCTTACAGTGGTCTGTTGCTTATCACTGTTTGTATTTGATCCAATGTGACGCAATGGATCGTTCACGGTATCTGCAGTTTATTTGATTTCTTATTATTTTTATACCGTGGTGGTCTACTGAATAGATCCGATCTATTTGCACTCTCTATCTTAAGGAGAAGAATGGTTTGGCCATTCCCTGTTTCTCTCCCTATGGCGCTGACATGTATCGGTTTGTTAGGTTGAATTGTTCTTTGGCCATGTGCCACAATTGTTTGTGGCGTGACCGTTGCGCAATTTTCCCTATCACAGCTCTTTCTAGAATGATTAGCGACATACATGAGATAGGTGCAGTGGTTCCGAGTCTCATTATGTTCTAGCTATGGCACACTGACGAGGGCATAATAAGCCCGAAACAGCTGTCTGTGTCTGCTTTCTAGTTTTGAGCGCTGATCATGTCAGGTTTGGCCGACCGTAGTGCCATTTCGAGAGAATGCCTTTCCACATTGTTTGATCGGTCCTTACAGTGGTCTGTTGCTTATCACTGTTTGTATTTGATCCAATGTGACGCAATGGATCGTTCACGGTATCTGCAGTTTATTTGAAAGCGAGTGCATTTCGTGATTTATGGCCACACATGGTGCCTTGAATTGAAAAGTTTCAAAATTGCACGAGCCATATTATTTGCCCATTTTTTTTCGTCAGACATTTAACCAGGCTCGTGTAGCTTTCATTTAGTGTTTTGTTTTTCACACTTTCTACGAGCTGCTCAACGAACGGCTATTTGAAAGGCGAAAAAGTATTTTTGAGAAAAACCTTAAGTGCCGTCAAAATGTTTTCAGATCCATGGCAATTTTTTTTAAAGTGCACTTAATTTTTGAGAGGTAACGTCATTTTTTTTTTGCTGTGTGGTGTATCTTTTGAAAACAAAATTTCGGAGGGAATACATGTTTCGATCGCTCAGCTTCACAAGTTTGTGACATGTGATCAAAGTTTTATGCTTCATTGGTTTCCAAGTGACAGCGGTTACCATACCAACACCAGCTTATTGCCCTTCGTTTTAAACAATGCCGTTTTTCTCAAAATCTAATCAGACACTTCGTGATGAAACTGTCAAATTTTGTAGTTCTCACGTGTCACTATAAACTGCAGACGAAGTTACAAAAAATTTATGACTGTTTTTGAGTAAATCAGAAATCATTTTTTTGGGCATGATGGGCAAAACAGTAATAATCAAAAATAAAAGTAAATAATTTCAAGCAAAATATTTCCAAAATGCCCTCACATATTATTTTAAAACAGACAGTCGTTAAAATAACGATTGTCCTTTACTTTGCAATCATTATTTTAAAGTGCCCCTATGATCAAATTTTTGAGTTTGATTTTCTTATATTTTCGTGTACTATTAGACTTTCTTACTCATTTTGCCAAATTTCAATCCATTACGAACATGAGAAGTCATTTTATTTTAACATTTATTTCCGAGAATTTACGGCCGCCATTAATCAACTTTGTTCCAAGGCTTGGTTGCGAATGGGAGAAAGTGACGTCAAAGACTCAAACATACCTCACAGGGTTGAAATTATAATAACAATCAGCATAGAAAATTGCACGAAGAACAAGTCCAAAGTTTTTGTTGCTTTTCGCGTGATTTTCAATACTTATTGTTATTATAATTGATGCATCCCGTGAGGTATGTTTGAGTCTTTGACGTCACTTTCTCCCATTTGCAACCAAGCCTTGGAACAAGGTTGATTAATGGCGGCCGTAAATTCTCGGAAATAAATGTTAAAATAAAATGACTTCTGATGTTCGTAATGGATTGAAATTTGGCAAGATGGGTAAGAAAGTCTAATTGTACACGAAAATGTAAAAAAATGAAAATAAAAAATTTTGATCATGGGGGCACTTTAACAGTATTTTGGAAATATTTTGCTTTATTTTAGATCCTCGTTAAATGAAGTACTGGCGAGACTGAAGTAACCCCTACGGTGGCCCACAAGGGTCAGCTGCAAACAAATAAAAGTTGCTTAGGTTAGGGTTAGGGTTAGCAACTTTTATTTGTTTGCATTAAATTTCATTTGTTTGCAGCAACTTTTATTTGTTTGCAGCAACTTTTATTTGCTTGCAGCAACTTTTTATTTGTTTGCAGCAACTTTTATTTGTTTGCAGCAACTTTTATTTGTTTGCAGCAACTTTTATTTGTTTGCAGCTGCTTTTATTTGTTTGCAGCTGCTTTTATTTGTTTGCAGCAACTTTTATTTGTTTGCAGCTGACCCTTGTGGGCCACCGTAGTAACCAGTTGTTCATAACTGCAAATATTGAATTATCTCTAGAGTGAATTAGAGCCAAAAAAGATGAAAGTGAAAATACAGTGGGTTTCATTGAAAAAGATAAAGAAAAACGTTAAAACATTTCACGTATGACCTTCCTTGACTGCAGGCGATAGAGCAAAAGGTTGATGACGTTGATATATAAGTGGTTTACTAGAAGTGTCTACAACATAAGCAAGTAAGGCAGGCAGGGTAACCCATTCAGCCCAAGGATCGTCTATATAGGTCATACATATGAATATACATTTAATCTAAAGTACCAAAAAAATACTACAAAAATAAAATAGAATAGACTGATGCGAGAAAGTTCATGCATTGACGGCGTTTGCAATGTTTAATTGAAGGTCTTTTTTGTAAAGTTATTCTTCACCTTTGGCAGAGGTTAGCCTATAGCTGTACTTGATACTATAACAGTTCACATTATTTATCCAAAAAAAATATGATACGAAATAAGCTGCAACTAAGGAATGGCCACAAACAATAGAATAAATACAAAAAGGTTTTCGATATCACTGAATTTTCTTCACCCGGCATTAGTCTTCTAAAAACATAAAATGTCACAATTTCAGATAGTGAAAGACCGTGAAAAGGGAGAGCTGGCAAAGCAATATTTGGATTCTATCATTATCCTTAAAGAGAGCATCTCCATTTTGTTGTTTTATCAGAGAAAACGCGAATAAACCGCACTCGCATTTGTGTTTTTCCAGAGCTCTCTTGAAACCAATCGGGACTGAACTTTGACGTTTTTATACGGCTTAAAAGTGGGGAAGAAAAACAATCGACTTTGAAACGAACGAATTAAAAACAACCGAGGAAGAGAAACCCAACCAGCAAACCGATACTGGGTCGCATTGGCATCTGGGACGCTTTGCTCTTCGCCTTGCAGTCCTGTGTTTTGACGATTACTGGTAGACCCGTGGAAGGCTCGTATGGCTCGCACTTCTGACCCTGGATACAACCGGCGATCTCATTGGCCCTTTCGAGTCCACTGAAGTACCCTCCCTGTATGTAGCCATACCAGTCGGCATGAGTAGCCTCACCAGCGAAAAATAAATTGTTGAGCCGACCGGCCATGTTGACAAACACGGAAGAATCAGTGCCGATTACTGGGTCTGTCCAGCATCCCAGGAAGTAGGGATTCTGCGTCCACTTGCTTACCACAATTTCTTTGAAGGAAGGAAACAAAATTTAAATACATTTTTAGAACTTCAATTTACTCAAAACAGAAATACTGTTTTGGATTACACCTCCTATAATACCGACGTCAGTGGAAGGCGTTCATGCTGTGGGATTTTTGTTCTGGTAAGGTTTTGTTTTTTATGCAACTTGCCATTTGGTTAGCGATCGAGGTTTCAAGCGTCGGCTACTGAATGTGGCAAACGCAGTGTAATTTACTTCTAAGACATAATTTTAAGCTTATGTTTTTCGTAAAAGCACTCAAAACACTTTGGAATCAATACTGCAAAGGGTTAAATCAATCAATCAATCAATAGACCATAGTAAATAAAACAGATAAATACATAAGTAATAGCTCCTTCATCAAAATAAAACGTTTTGTTATACATGCACATAAGATTCTACCTGTGGCATTAGGTATGCTGGGTCCATACATGTTTCTAAGAACTTGCATCACTTCTTCCATCGTTTTGGAATCATCCTGCGCTTCTACTCTCAACGCTTCGTCGCCAGTCACTGCAGCATACAAAGACTTTGAACCAGGAAAAAATTGAGGACGATCGAGATCCAAAAATGTTGGGAAATGGCCCGTGTTCGGAACTGAAACATGCAACATCCACTCGCTATCATCCCAGAATTCACTCGGAAACTTAAAAAAAATCTTTGTATAGTAAACAGGCTTCAGGCGAAAAATGGCTTCTTTTTTCCAATCTGGCAAGGGAGGGTCAAACTGTACTGAGCCACTGTTCATCACTCCAGAGCTGAATGTGCACAAGACGTAGTCTGCAGTAAACGTTTCACCTCCGGCTGTGGTGACTTCAACTCCGTTGTTATCGTACTTGATCTTGGACACAGTTTTGTTCAGTAATATTTTGTCTGTAAAATCTGAGTAGAAATCGCTAAAGAGAGTCCATATTCCTCTTTGGTCAGTAATAAACAGATCTTCCCCCAAGGTACCCATATTGTTTAAGGATACCTTCTCTTCACCTTCGCCGTATTCGAAGTCGATGTCAAACCACGAGAGAGTTTTCTTCAGTGGAGTGTTAGACCTCCAGTTGAGCATTTGTAAAGCTGTGGAGGCGGGCATATCTCTTGGTGGGATGTCTTCCTCGCCTCTCTTTTCTCCCATCTCAAACAGGGTATGCTTTGTCTTCTCCCATTCTTTATACAGCTTCATGTCCGATACATCATCTCCGGAATCGTTTCTAAGATAAAAAGAAAACACTGAATACAAGATTAATTCATACCCCAAGTGGGAAGATGTTCCAAACTCCGTATTTCTTCGTTTCGCTCAGTGGACCATTTGATATTGTGTTCGCCGCTTATTGATGTGAAATTTTTGTTCCGACAAGTCTTGTGTTTTATGCGATCGTGGTTTCAAGTGTCGGCTACTGAATGCAGTGGATGTAATGTAGTCTTGCTTTTCAGGCATTAGTTAGTTTTATGTTTCTCCGTAAAAGCACTCAAAACACTCGAGAATCAATACGTATACTGACTGCAGTGGGTTAAAGACGCCACGACTTCAAGCTGTGTACAGCTTCTTGCAGTGCAATTGCATAAAATATATAGAGCAATTCAGTCGATTTCTGACGGGGGGAGGGGGTGGGAGGATGGGGGCGGGGGGGGGGGGGGGGGTGATCTTGTCTGTGCTCGAGATGTCTACCTTTAGCTGTGTTGCTGTCGTTGCTGTGACCGTTACTTTCGGGCATTAATCAAAGAAAACTCCGAAAATTAGCGTTTGGATAGCCGTTAATGAGAAATAGAACACAAACCGCGGTGATATACATATTGAACTTATTCATTTTTGATAAAACTTAACTTTCGTATGCTACTACATACATTTTCAAAAGTGACGGTTAGTGTTAAAAACGATACTTATATAGAAGTAAAAAGGGACTGGGACCGAGATTAAGTACAAAACTTAACAGTTGATCTATAAAAAGAAACAGCTAATTAATAAAGCATCAGCTTTTCGCTACTGACGTTTGCATTAAAAGCTGGCTTCAGTTCTTGTACAAACAATGTTTCTTTGATTTTACAGTGGAAATCAGTTTTGCCCGACGCTAAGAAATCAAAATAATCCCACTTTGATGTTGTGTCCAGTGGTGTTAACATGGTCAGCAATGGCTGATGTGTGAATAGCCTTTAATTTCCGGGGGGGGGGGGGGGGGGGGGCTATTTTGCATGCCTTGTCAGGCTGTACAGATTCTTGTATACTTGAAGTGAAACAAAAGAAACGATTAACTGTTCTTTACGGCAGAAAAACAGAAACGAAAGCGAATAAAAAAAAAGTGGAATGTAATAGTTGGATAATAGTGCCCAATATTTTGCTTTGCAAAACAGAACTTCTTCGGGGGCTAACGCTACAAAGTCTATACATGATTACAACTGTAAAAATCGTTATAATTTAAAAGTACCTTATTATAGGAAACCATGAAATAAACACGAATTCTCAAAATTCGCGTTCATTTTTGTGAGTGTTAATTTCCGCGACATTATTTAGTGGTGCATTCATTTCCGAGACCTTAATTCCCGGCATAGTAAATCGAACCCAATCGAACTAAATTTCAATCGAACGCAATCGAACTCAATCGAACTCAATTCATGGATTGAGTTCGATTGAGTTCGGCAATCGAACGAAATCGAACTCACCGAAAAGAAAAAAAATCAATCGAACCCAATCGAACGTTCGATTTTCGAACTCGTGATTTGTGTAAAACAGGCGTTGAAAATCCATAACCAGATCTTGGAAGCTCGAGTTACTTCAAACCGGAGTACGAGTGTAGCGCACGTGTTTTTCGTAAACGAAGAAATTCTGCAGAAATGGCTTCAGATGCGCTGTGGATTGTAAGCTTCAAATGCGTAGTAAAAGGCTACCAGGAATGCCGCTTTGACGTCAAGGATGACGAAGCTTTCAAGGTTTTAAGGAAAATAGGCGAGAAAGGCCGTGCATTCCGAATTGCAAACGAGCGCTGACAATTTAATAGGTAATGTAATGTAATGTAATGTAAATCTTTATTTAAACACGGAGAATCATCAGTTAAGTTAATAATTAAAAATTAAAACTTGTACAACTGCTTTACATGATCAGCTTCATCCATCTACTGTATGCCGTCGCGTGTGTCGCGGTTAGTAATTTGCTTGCATTTTTGCATAAAAGTAACCCTTCGAGTTGTCTTGCCGCAATTGTAAGTTAGCTAAAAAAGGAAAGGGTACAACAATTTCGGAATACGCCCGCGGGAGTAATGATAGCTTTGCTCTGTTCTGTTCTGTTCTCTTAACTGCCGTGGACAGTTTATAAATGGGGTTTCTGTTATTTGAATAAATTGTAAAAACCTGCTTTGATGGGCTTGCTTTGTATTGGTTTACCAGAGCCAATCGAACGCAATCCGTTTAAATGTGTTCGATTGAGTTCGGTTTCCGAACGCAGTCGAACACAATCAGATGGATTGAGTTCGATTGAGTTCGATTTGTTCGATTGAATTCGATTTGTTCGGAAATCGAACTCACTGAAAGTCCGGTGTTCGATTTCGTTCGATTGCCGAACTCAATCGAACTCAATCCACGGATTGAGTTCGATTGTGTTCGATTGAGTTCGATTTCCGAACGTTCGATTTACTATGCCGGGTTAATTTCACCCCAAATTCTGGATATTGTCCTAACACATATAACAACTAGGAAACAATAACCTCTTTTCTGTACACTGGTTTTCAATCTTTTACAATGTAAAAGCCTTAAAGATATGTCATCTGCAATATTTCCAGTTCATTCTTGCTGCCGGAGAGGTTCCCGACATCCGTTTTTCATTTGTACTACACAGTCAGCCAAAATATCTTTAGATACATCAATAATCTCGTTAATTTTCTTCAGTTTGAAAATTTGCTCCCTCTCTGGCATTGATTTCCTTTATTCGAAAGAAATTTTCCCACCAATTCGCGTTAATTTAAGTCGCGTTAATTTCAAAGACCTTAATTTACAGGAGCGTTAATTTCCTATAATGTTTATTCTTGATAATGATGCTGGATGCATCAAAACGTCGATTGACTCTTATTCTAATATTGGTTTAATATTTATTTTGAAATACTTGAACAAGCAGCATATTATTTTATCACTATTATATTCCACTTTTATTTTATTTGCTTTTGGTTTTGTTTTTCTGCCAAAAGGATCAGTTTGCCGTTTCTTTTGTTTCAGTTCAAGTATTAACACTGATCTAGATCCGGCCATTCTCAACGTTTTGTTTCAGTCATCGTGCAATCTATTGTTTGTTTCTTCATGGACATGCATGCATTTCGGTGACTTATCAAGATGCGCTGCCGGATCACGTGACCCGAACGCATGACCGCGGAGAAAATGAGGCCTAGGCACTAGGCAACCACAAAACAATGCTATTGATTAAGTGAAGCGAACTCTGCCCTGGGTATTGTTATTTATGACATGTAAATGAGGTATGCGGAATCGTTCTGGCCTGGGAGAAGCCCAAACCAAGGCGAAAAAGAAATACAGTGGATCTCAAATCCGGCTTCTTCGCGTGAAAGGTGGGCAGGACGCCAAACATTCACTGACCGTGACTAGAGCAAAGTGCATTGAATATAAAGCATTAATTATCAATGCAAATTGAGTTTGCATAGTTTCCTTTTGTCGTTATATTTTCGTTATGATGTTCCTTTTATGATGTTCACACTTATTATGCTGTCACTGGTGACATAAAACACCGATATAAGTTGTGTTTTGTATTCACGTGACCACGACGTTATGTCATTGTGTCGCAAGTGGGAACCAGTCATGATTTGCATTCGATGTAGCCTCCTACGCAGACGTCCTTAGGGCTCGTCACGCAATAGAAAAGATTGCGTGACGAGCCTAAGGACGTCTGCGTAGCTAGGAGGCTACATTCGATGGAAAATATATTCATGATGGTCCAAACAAGGGGGCCAAACGGAATCATTTAAAACTATTTTTCATAATTTGTCCAACATTCATAAGCCAGTTGATCGCTAACAAGTTGAGTTCGTGCTAATTTGTGGAAAAAGTAAAAACAGGAGTGTAAGATTATTATCATGGCATGATAAAATAGTTGACCATTGACCTGATAATAGACCAATTTCGATATACTGGAGGAATAAAACAAAAGAAATGAATAATTCAACGCTGAACCTCAATGTAATTTCTTTTGTTTTATTCCCCCAATCCTCGGAGCCAAGTATGAATTTTAATACATCGAAATTGGTCAATTGACATGATCATTGACATGACATGAAAATTAATAGTTGATTTAATATCACTACTTTGCCACAATTTGACTTTAAACGCTCTCAGTGCGGTGTTCCTTACCTAAAATTAGCTTAGTGCTTTCATTTCTTTTCATAAAGGCTGGTTCTCATATAATCGTCCCGGTCGCCCCGGTCGTCCGAGTCGTTTCAAAAAGTGCGCGGACGACCGGGACGATTATATGAGAACACTTCTGAGACGACCCGGGACGATCGCAAACGACCCGGACGACTGGGACGATCGCGGTCGCTTGGATAGAACTGTGTTCTATCCGGACGACTGAGACGATCGTGAATAATCGGAGACGATCATATGAGAACTACTCTCAGGCGACTGGGACGACTGAGGCGATCGAAGCAACCCAAATCTACCCCAGAATGCAGTATTATTGCCCAAAACATGTCGGACACAGTTTACGACTGCGCTATTGACGTTCGAGACGACCGGGACGACCATATGAGAACCCAAATCGCTTGAGTCGTCCCGATCGTCTGAGTCGTTTGCAAAAAACTTTTGAAACGACTCGGACGACCGGGACGACCGGGACGATTATATGAGAACCAGTCTTAAGTATTCACATCTCGTTTTCAAACCTCTGACTTAGCCGAATTAATAACTCATAATACAATGGATTTACCTCATGCGAACATTAGTGAAGTTTGACCGATGTCCCGTCAAGTTGTGCTTATTCTTTAATGGCATCAGTGGATTGTCTTCTTCGTCCGCGTACTGGATCCAGTTCGCTCCTAATTCCACCTTCATGCCCCCGAACGATGCCTGTTTCATTCGTCCGCCGATATAATCTTGTCCTTCCAACACAATAAAGTCAGTAATTCCTTTGTCGTAAAGTGTTTTGGCAGCAGTGATACCTGCAGCTCCAGCTCCCAGGATTAAAACCTTTTTTCTTCCCATAGGAGCTGCAGCTACTACAGCAAAAGTTAAACAAAGAAAAGCGAGCGATGTTTTTATCGCCATCATGTTGCTGTTTTCTGTTCAGTGGAGCAAACGTAAACAGGCAATCAGGCGTTGTTTGGATAATTTACATGCATGCATGACAGTAGAAAAAAAAATTTTAAAGGGAGGGTTTCACGGTTCGGCGCATGTGCAAGCTATGACCAAGTAATTTCATTGTTTAGACCAATCGTGAAAATGAAAATGTCCCGTGAAAATGTCGCGGTCAGTCAGCAGATTGAAAGCCACCAGAGCGTAGAATAAATCCTTCTGGTCAAAGGTTTTATTCATTGTTGACTTTGTCCGTGTTATTCGTTGAAATTTTCTGTAAATTTTGGTCATCCTTCGCTTTGTTTGTACGTTAATTATAGTGTGTGATTATTGAAGTAAATGTGAGTTGTTTTTTAACCGATAAAATTGTCAAGAAAGCGAAAAAGCATTTTTAATCTATGCACATGCGCCGAACCGTGAAACTCAATCTCAAATCTCAAATCTTTATTTTAACACGGTAAAAATTCATCAGGTTTTTAAAGTATAACTACATAATAGCGACCTACACCCTCTTAAAAACAGGGGTCACAAAGTGTGTCGCGTTACAAGGATTAAACATGAAAAGGTTGGATAAATTAAATCGCAAAAACTCTTATTCTTCGGCCATTTCAACTTTAACAGAAATAGAATACACACTGCGGTTATAAACATGACAAAACAACGCGTGTTGATTAATGACGTTTCGTCCAACCGTCACTTCTGAAGATGTATGTTGAAGCATACGAAACGTCAAGTCATTAATCAAAGTTTTTTACAACATGCGTTGTTTTGTCATGTTTATAACCGCAGTGTGTATTTTATTTCTGTTAAAGTTGGATAAATTAGCCTAATGTGACGACTTATGCCGTGTTTACCACATAAAGGCAGGTCCGTCTTTCAGGTCTTGAATCCTTTCACTCACCGGAGTCAATTATGGAGACATGTAATGTAGTTCAAACTTTAAAGTCTATGTAACCATCCAAATGTAATGATCACGTGACTTGCCAATAGAGAAAGCGTTGGAGGGAGGGGAGGGTGGGGAGTTGGACGCAGTAGAGAAGAGGGGATGGTTTACAGGAGCCTTTAATTCGTAAAATGCACTAATAGCAGGATTTACACGAAAAAGCTTATACGTTCTTACCAGGTGCAGATAATTCCTTTATTTTCATTAAAACTTTATCTTCTGAATCTTTAAAACTGCGTGTAAATTCGCCGATGAAAACATTATTATTGGTAGCGATCTGAATTGTTGCCTAACACCCATGGATAAAAAGGGAGGGCGCCCCAGTGAACAAAAGAAACAATTAATAGATTCCATTCTTAACCTAACGAATTCTTTCAATTTAGTTGATTTGTGGAGAAAATTTCATCCTAATGAGACACTTTTTACCTGGCATCACCAATCATCAGCTATTCAGTGTAGGCTTGATTACTGGCCGGTGTCAAAACATTTACTTCCGCACGTGAAAGAATGCAACATCATTCCCGTTTCGTTCTCCGACCACTCGGCCGTCTCGTTTAACATCCAGTCCGATGATTTCATAAAAAGGAGACCAGGATTTTTCAAATTCAATAACTCACTCCTTGTTGATCAGTGCTTCGTCAAAGGTTTGAGCGAAAAAATTCCCGAGTACAAACAAAAATACAACTATTTAGAGGATTAAAGACTTTATTGGGGCATGCTGAAAATGGAAATAAGAAGCTTTACAATTTACTATTGCAGACAAAATGCAAAGACGAAGAAAGCTGAAGAAGAAGTGCTGCAGCAAAAGCTGTCCTCACTTCACAAGCTTATGTGTGAAAACCCTACGCATGAGACTATTGCAAACTATTACGAGGTCAAAATGAAACTAGAGCAGATTTCATTGCACAAAACAGAGGGCGCAATGATTCGGAGTAAGGCTAGGTGGTGCGAACAGGGGAACGTAGTACCCGCTATTTTTTCAATCTCGAGAAACGGAATCACTCCAATAAATATATCACAAAACTGAGAGTTGAAAACCGCATTTTGACTGCCCCCGATGAAATCTTAAATGAAGAGTATAGATACTATAAAAAACTCTACACGTCTTCTCGTACAAACCCAAATGATCCTCGTTTTGCCGTGTTTTTCGACAGTTCAACCCTTCCAAAACTGTCTACACCTCAAGCCGACAGTTGTGACGGTCTTTTAACAAAAGATGAATGTTATGTCTCACTTAAAAGTTTTTCCAAAGGCAAGTCTCCCGGTACGGATGGCTTAACTGCGGAATTTTATCTTTCCTTTTGGGAGTTACTAGGGCAAGAATTAGTTGACAGCTTTAATTATGCGTTTGAGAAGGGTGAAATGTCAATTTCTCAAAAGAGAGGTATCATCACTCTAATTCCAAAGAAAGACAAAAACAGGACTCTTTTGGACAATTGGAGGCCTATCTCGCTTCTGAACACAGACTATAAAGTTGCCACTAAGGCAATCGCAGCTAGAATTGCGAAGGTGCTACCCAGCCTTATACACGAGGACCAGACGGGATATATCAAAGGCCGCTTTATTGGTCAAAGCATACGTTTAATAGCAGACATTATAGAGTGCACAAAAACGCTAGATAATCCAGGTATAGCGTTGTTTTTAGATTTCAAAAAAGCCTTTGACAGTTTAGAGTGGAACTTTATTAAAAAAGCTTTAGAGACGTTTAATTTCGGCGCTCCTTTAATACAGTGGGTCAATACTTTTTACAGAAATATTCAAAGCTGCGTACGGTTATAAATAATGGTTATGCAACGCCGTTTTTCGAATTAGAGCGCGGTGTAAGGCAAGGCTGCCCTCTTTCTGGTGTACTTTTTGTAACTGCTGTCAAAACTTTAGCAAATTCAATAAGAAACGACAAATTGATAACCGGTATAAATTTCAAAGGCAGGGAGTATAAGTTATCTCAATACGCGGATGACACCTCATGCTTGGTGCGTGACGAAAAGTCAGTTGAAAAGCTTTTCGAGAAGTTAGCGGCTTTTAGAGCGTGTTGCGGATTAGAGCTGAATAGATCAAAAACGGAAGCATTGTGGTTGGGAAAAGCTAGACCACAAGCGACAAGCCTTTTCAACATAAACTGGCCCAAGAAGTGTGTTTGTCTAGGCGTTTCTTTCTCATGTGATTCGGAAGCTTCAACAAAGGATAACTTTGAAAAAAAAATTGTCGCCCTGGAAAAGTGTCTTAACGTCTGGTCCTCTAGGGATTTAACACTCTTTGGAAAAATAACTATTGTCAAAAGCTTAGCTCTTTCAAAACTAATTTTCATTTCCTCTGTTCTCAGCGTTCCCGCTGGTTTTGTCGATCAAGTGAACAAATCTGTATCCAACTTTATATGGAACCACAAACCACCCAAAATCAAGCACTCAACAATGATTGGAAGGATAAAAGACGGCGGACTCAGCATGCCTGATTTCGATATAATAGATAAATCTTTAAAGGCAGGGTGGGTGAAACGTCTTTTAGACCCTCAAGCGCAATCTTTAATAGATAATTTCTGAGGCTCGCAGCATTATTAGGTATATTGCAGGAAGCTGAGGGCGCAGCCCGAAGCTGACTGCAATATACCTAATAATGCTGTGAGCCGAAGTAATTATCTATTATAATTATTGTTTCTCATCAAAACCCATTATTTTCTCTCTGTATTGTATCTTCGATTTTAGCCACCCCTTTGGCTGTTGTATTCATTTTGAATACAGCCATAACAATGAAATTAGCACTTTTTGTTGCTATGTATACAGTGCGATGGCCATTACGTAACCCCCAAATCCTGAGTTGCTGTGAAGATTATTTAACTAATAACAATTGATCCTCATTAAAATCCTATCCTACAAACATTTGCATACTTTATAACCCAGAGTACTCAGTAATTTTATTCAGTGCCTAGCTCACTTGTTGAAGCATCGAGGATTCATCGGAAGACGAATCAACGATTTTTCAACGATTTCGGAAAATGATACTTCGGCAGAGCTCAAAGGTAATGAAGAAAATTATATTAAGGAAGACGTTGAACAAAAGTACAGTGAGCAAAAAGAAGAAAATGAGTTAAAGGAAAAATCCATCGAGCCAGAAACAAGTGGAGTTTGTAATCAGTCAGTTGTGCTTAGCACTAATTACACTAAAATTGTTATTTCGTATAAATGAGAAACCTTGTACGAGGTGTAAACAAGTTACGATTTATAATAAATTGAATACCTTTGTGTTTACATATCTCCTGGAATAATTTTCTTGTGTACTGTTTATTTATTTTAGAAAGTTTTATCTTCAGTTGTAAATTACATAGTGAGATTCCAATTTAAACAAATGTTAGCGGCAAAAATGATAAGACCCAAACGGTCTTTTCATAACGAAATCATCAGGGCGATACTTAAACGTGGTAAAATCGGGCTAACGGCAATATTTTTAATATTGCAGAGTGCACTCTGCAACATTTTTAACATTGCAGCGTGCACACTGCAATATTAAAAATATTGCAGTTAGTCTGTTTTAGCACGTTTAGTATTACCCCTGATAATTTCCCTGCTAACAAAAAGGACCGCCCCCATTTTCCTCAGACACTTGGATCAAAACTCCTAATCACGCTGCAATCGTTGATATAATGCAGAGAGAGAACAATAGGATTTGATGAGGATCAGTAATTATTGGAAGACAATACCGTTTAGCCTTTTAGCCAGTGTAGGTGGCCCGTTGTTGTTTAAATGTAATTACTTGTTAAGAACTTTACCTGAGCTCCCTCTCCTACCGCTTTTTTACCGAGACGTTCTCAGTGCTTGGGAGAGCATATGCAAGCACTCAGTAAGGACAAAGAACGAAATCGAAAATGAGTTCTTGTGGAATAATCATGAAGTCACTATTGGCGGCAAATCTGTTTTTTATAAACAATGGTATGATGCTGGCGTTAAGAGCTTGCCAGACATCCTAGACAAGGAAGGAAAGTTCTTGACGTTTGCAGCATTCAAGGAAAAGTACAAAATTAACACAACCTTTTTTGTGCTATATTGGCTGGTGTAACGCAATACCAAAGCATTGGAGAAAAGTCTTTAGACGTGATAACGAAAATGACTTGGTAGTTTCGGATGAGTCAGTTCAGTCATTTAAGGTTACAGTGTACCTTCAGATCGAAAATTTATTGAAATTTTTTTTTGGCGTTAAAATAAAGTTTACAGGACGAACTTTCATCCAAAAAAAAAAAAATATCGAAAAATAGTGAAAATTGACGGAGAAATGACGGTATAACTTTTGTGGGCGGAGTTTGTTTATTAAGCGATATGTTTTTTTAAGCGCCATTTTCTCAAAGTTAATTTTTCGCTTGTTGGGGACACTTTATTTCTTATTTCCGAAAACTTTTTCGTCAAGAGCCATTTCCGTGCGATCATTCCAATTTTTTTTCTCCCCTTTTCGAAAATTTTCTGTAACTTTTTACTGCAATTGAATATGGGAAATCGCCGACACTTTTTTTTAGCGCTTCGTGTCCGGAAACCCGAGAACAAATCAAATTAGCAAAATATAATAATCGCTTTGATTTATAGCGTTTTAAAGCTGATTCGGACGTTCGAATTTAGACGTCGTAAAAAATTCGACAATTCATTTTATTACCAAATGGTTTCCATATTTAGATAGCCAGCTCTATAAGCTTTAATTTGATATCTGGGTTCAGGTATATTAAGTGTAATCTTAAGACGCTAGAGCTGTTATACTGGAGACACCACCGAAGGTACACTGTAACCTTAACAACTCACCTCCCACTTGCCGGCAAGCACGCGCGTTTTATGTATCTAAATCTTTCCAAAAACCTACATCAGAAGTTCGTCTTGTTGAGGCTGGCTTCACAGATCGGACAATTGAGGCGTTATACGTTCTTCCATTCAAGCTCTCAAAAAACATAAAGCTTTCGATGTTTCAGTTTAAAATAAACCATCACATTCTGTACACTCGTGACAAACTTTTCAAGGCCAAAATTGCTGACAGCGCCTCCTGTCATGTGTGTGAATTGAAGCAGACCGTAGAGCATCTGTTTGCAGAATGCCAGCATGTCCACTCCTTCTGGAACCTTTTTACCTCTTGGTGGAATGATAATAACTCGCCCTCAGTGTCCTTGAACAATAACGATAACATTTACGGATATCATCCCTGAGAGTAGATCCTTCCATAAGTTTAATCTTTGCCTGATTGTCGCTCGTTTTTATATCTACACCGCAGCCAAAGAAAGCGAACCATATAGTTTCTTAGCCTTTAAAGCTTTTCTGAAACACAAATTATCTATAGAGCCTTCAAGTGTCCGTGAATCCCTGAGCCTTTAGCCGCAAACAAACTTGATATAGCAGTTGTATTTTGTCTGTTCCTTTTATTTCAGTTCTGTAACGTTGTTCATTGTGTGTTAATATTGTATATTGTATTGTACTTATCAATAAACTTCAATAAAAAAAAAAACTTTAACTTCTACGCAGCCGTTCTTTGGGTCGTTTTGCATTGTATTGTCTTAAATTCTGAATTTAAAAAGCGGGGAAGGTGACTGGCTTGCATAAACTACAACTAATCTTTATATTACTATCAGGCTTTATAGTCGAGACAGTATGATAAAAAAGCAAGGCTGATTATAATAAACGGTACGGAAATTGTATTTGAATCAAATATTTCGAAAGGCACAGCCTTTCGCAAAAAACGTTACAATTTAAACGTGGAGTTGCAATGGGATTTGCATATAGAGTCAAAACCGGCTGTAAGACCCCGAAGAAGAAATGCTGCGCCTTTCGAAATACTGGCCGTACCATTTAATCAGCCTTGCTTTTGTCACATACTGTTTCATATTTACAGCTGATTAGATCCTTTTCTACAGGATCCGGTGCTTCTATTTTGTTACGGTGGTCCTTGCAAACACAGTTACGTTTTTATAGTCGAGATTTGTAGGTAAAAGCGAAAGAGCGCGAAAGACGAATACCGCATGTAGCCATCTGATTGCGATGCGCGAACGCGAGGGCCACTCGCGTGAGCATTAGGGCGCTTACCATTTGTCAGAACTGGTCAGCCAGACCGGTCCGTTTGTAACTACATGTAACTAGAATGTATATTTTTGAAGACGTGTTCAGAAAGTCCATCAAAACGGTGCATACTAACTCCGAAATGAGCGATCCGGCTGATCACTTTTGACAAATAATGACATAATATTTACGAATTGAGTGATTCGGCCAGCCAGTTCTGGTAAATGGTAAGCAAGTGGTTAGATCCCGATGAAAGGACTGACTTGCGTGACACGCGCTAGATAGGGAGATTCGGAAGCAGCTGAATGAGCGTGGAGCGCGAAGGAAGGCGGGAATGTAGCGTTTGGCGTTCTCTCCACGCTTCTCCCGCTACGCGTTCGTTCGGAAAACTCTCATCCCCTCCCCGTCTCCATTTATCTTGCCTGGCTTGCAGACACCAGTTAGCACGGACCGACTACGGAAACTTTTTCCATTCAAAGCGAAATGATCTTTTAGAAAGTTTTGATAAAGTCGAAAAATTTTGCCATTATTAACCGCTAATATATATAGATAGGCTAGGCCTAACAACGTAGCTCCCTGAACAGAAAGCCGCCGATAATAAACTTAACTAAGGTGAAAGGTCGGAAGCACAAGAATTAAGATTGACGACAAGGCTATTTTCAATTTTAGCAATTCTCAAAAACAGTATTACGCGACCGTCTGCACAGTACATTTAGACCGTATAAAAGTTCACAAAAAACAAAAACAAAAAATTTCCGAATAAAATACATCTGTTGCGTATCAAAAATTGCCCGAGAAACTGATTTGGAAATCAAAATTACAAACGATACACAAACATAAGGACTTAGTTTTTATTATAGGTTTAATTATATTTAACTAGGTCATACCATGTACTTATATGGGAATACCATAATAAATTGTTGTTGTTGTTGTTGTTGCATATTAAAAGACGACGCGAGTGAAGTTAGAACTATAAAATCCAAGTCTTGTTTTGTTTACATAAAATCGTTTTTCAACCTATGTAATGAATGAACAAACACATAAAAATGGACAACACAATCTTCTTTCTAAAAACTTTATTCAAATCTCCATAAGTTTATGTTTAAGTAATGCTCCACATAAGAACTATAGTAAACTTTATTGTTCTGTGGCATTGGCTCTTTCCCACATAGAATATCTTTGATTTCAAGAATAGAGGAGGGGCTGATGCTTTATTTCTTTGATGAAGTTCCCCAAATACAATATCTTTTAAAAATTGCATGTTGTGCAATTGGGTCTCAAAATACTTGAAACCTTAAAAAAATTAGACTCAATGCATCTTGATCCTTAACATTTTAGCGGTTTTTGAGTCTAGGCCAATGAGATGACTAGTTGTAACAATGAAAAAAGTTGAAATTTCATCGTGCATTGCCGTTCAGCACTATCCTTCTTATGCGGATCATTACTTAAAAGCAAAACGCGAACCATTTATAGCGCATCGATGCCGAGCTGTCTTCGATGAAATTCAAGAAATCAAACGACTGAATCTGAGCAAGTTTTATAAACAATTCTCCAAAACTAACGAGAACACAAAGAAAAAGTCAATCACAGATTGATATCAACATAAATTCGCATCGAAAAATGTAATTTGTTTTACCTTTAAGTCCCTCGACTACTGGAAATTCTTTACATCTCCGCTTCTTCAGTTCTGAAATCCGAAGTGAGAAACATCTCCCCGCATTGCTCCCGCATTGATAAAAACGTATGAAGTTCCTCGAAGCAAGATTGTATCCCTGAAAGCTCTTCTTTTTCCACTATAGAGGCTTCTGAGTATCCCTTAATTAGTATCCCTGTCTTGAGTAGCAAACCGCGAAAAAATGCAGAAAAAAAAAAGTTTTATCCGCTAAACACAGCAAAAGATGCAACAAAGGTGTTTACCGAGCAGACGTCACATCGGTCGTGTTGCCGCGAAAAAAAACAAAGCCTCGCTTTGGTTTCAAAATTGTTAAGATCCCGGATGTTGTGTGGCGTCATACGCGCATGTTTTGCAATGTCATACGCGCCTGCGAGCTAGCCTTGCGCGACGCACGGACACACATGTTACGGACGCGCGCCCGCGAAACATTCCGCTAGCCATGACCATGAAAAATGACGGGCATAGGTTCTATGAGTATGGACAGGAGCATGGGGCTCCGCGAGCGGGCCTTCGGCCCACGAGAGCTCAGCTGATTTGGTATTTTTCGGAGTGGCCTTTCCAAGTTTGTAGCGGAGCACTTGCCAGGCCGATGGTCTGGCTGCGCAGCTCCATACTCATAGAACCTGTGCTGTGATTTTTCATGGTCATGGCTAGCGGAATGTTTCGCGGGCGCGCCTCCGTGACATGTGCCAGTCAGCAGTCAAGTCAGTCGCGCAAGGCAAATTCGCGGGCGCGTATGACGTCGCAAAACATGCGCGTATGACGTCACACGCGCGGCTACACAGTCGTCAGTTCTGTAAGCACTTTTTAAAGTTTTAAAAAAGTTGGATCTTTCGCAGTGTTTAGCGGAGCAGTAAAGTCGTTACTTCCCTGTATTTTTTCGCGGTTTGCTACTCAAGACAGGGATACTAATTAAGGGATACTCAGAAGCCGCTTTAGTGGAAAAAGAAGAGCTTTCAGGGATAAAATTTTGCTTCGAGGAACCCTCATACGTTTTTATCAATGCAGGAGCAATGCGGGGCCGGGGATGCCTTGTTTTTATTACGGATTTCAGAACCGAAGAAGCGGAGTTTTAATGAATTTCCAAGCAGTCCAGTGACTTAAAGGTAAAATAAATCACATTTTTCGATGGGAATTTATGTTGATATCAGTTTTTGATTGACTTTTCCTTTGTGTTTTGGAGACATGTTTATGAAACGTGCTCAAATTAACTCGTGCTGTTATCTTGAATTTCATCGAGGACAGCTTTGCCTTGATGCGCTGTAAATCGTACGTGTTTTACTTTTAAACATAAACTAATGAAGATTTGAATAAAATTTTTCGAAAGAAGATTGTGTTGTCCAATTTTATGTGCTTGTTCATTCATTACATAGATTGAAAAGCGATTTTATGTAAACAAAACAAGACTTAGATTTTCTGTCTTCACTCGCGTCTCCTTTAATATGCAAATATGTTTGTGTATTTTTGCAATTTTGATTTCCAAATCAGTTTCTCGGGCAATTTTTGGCGAACAAAAACTGTATTTTATTCGGAAAGTAGTCGTACCTGTAATTCTAGACGGAGAAAAGTTGTTTTTGTGAACTTTTCTACGGTCTAAATGTACTGTGCAGACGGTCGGGTAATACTGTTTTTTGAGAATTGCTAAAATTGAAAAATAGCCCGGTCGTCAATCTTAATTCTTGTGCTTCCGACCTTTCACCTTAGTTAAGTTTCACCTTAGTTAAGCTTGTTCACAGTGCTTCGCTGTTAGGCTCTGTCTATCTATATATATATTAAGCAATAATACTTATACACATCGAGTATACAAGAAATTATTTTCATAAATCAAAAAGGTAAAAACATGTTGTATATCATTATAAAATACGACGTTTCTCCGACGTCCTTCTGGACGGTATGATTTGGGCTTGACCCTATTGCACGCAGTATGACACCGCGCACTTATACTGTAACAGATGAAAGAAGCCGTGTATGGGGGATCTGTTCTCTTATATTATTTCCTCTTGTTTTTTTATATGCTTTGTAATATAGCATCATCTGCGTAAAATTGTTCTTCGGAATTAGATGTCAAAATCACTTTCTTTCCTCTCCGAAACGTACTTTCAAAACAATAAGATACTCTTTTCTATACTACTCTGTGATGACACGCGGGTTTCATTTAGGTCGTGACTAAAATGGATACTCCAAAATCAGGTTGGACCACTTAACTTAGGACACTTATAGAGGTTTTGCACGGTAGCCATGTTGCATGGCAGGAACAATAGATTCTTTTCCCTATGGGAAAGAATGTTCTTTCTAATGCAAAACATTTTCATTGTTCCTGCCATGTAACATGGTTGCCGTGCAAAACCTCAATTGAGAATTATATAATGTAATGTCGACACTTAGAATTTATTTTCAATAAATTTTTAAGTGTAAAAAGGAAAATCTAAAATCTCCACTCAGGATTGAATCTGCGACCTCAGCTAAGGTTAGACTTACTTAGCCTACCGTACCAGGTTACCACGTAGCTTCTCGGGTTGTTTAGGCCTAAATTTAACTATATAAACTGCTAACCCTAACCTCAACTGAAAGCTAACCAGTTACCCTGTTCTTTAATTCTCAATAAGGCGTCCGAGGCCGGTCCAACCTGATTTTATAGTATCCATTCTAGTCACCACCGTTTCGTTTACCTAATCTGTTCGCGCGCAGCTTCTTATCTATCAGTATAATAGAAAATAACCAAACATACTCTGTCCGTGTGCTGAATCAACATTTAAAGGCCGGTGGAGTGATGTGACTCAACCGTGAGTCCATAACTAGAGCATGGGCATTAATACGAAACCTGCCCACTTATTCCAAAGGTAGCAATTAAGCACTGTTCCTGAACATAAGTAAGTAATTAGGTAAGAAAGTAGGTGAGTAAGTAAGTTTTATTTCACTGCATAATTTGGCGACACTGAAGGTTTTATCGCAAAGTTGCATGTGCTTCACTTTTACCTCATGCGAACATTAGTGAAGTTTGACCTATACCCCGTCAAGTTGTGCTTATTCTTTAATGGTATCAGTGGATTGTCTTCTTCGTCTGCGTACTGGACCCAGTTCGCTCCTAATTCCACCTTGGCAGCAATGATTCCTGCAGCTCCAGTTCCCAGGATTAAAACTTTTTTTCTTCCCATAAGAGCTGCAGCTACTACAGCAAAAGTTAAACAAAGAAATTTAAAAGCGAGCGATATTTTTATCGCCATCATGTTGCTGTTTTCTGTTCTGTTCTGTGGAGCAAACAAAAACGGGACAGTATGCAGCTCTTGCAAGGTCTTTTCTGATTGGCTGAAAAAAAAGCAACAATGTGCCTTGGCCCTGAAAACAATAGAGCTGCGTGACACCCAGGTCCAATGAATATTAGAGGTTCTATCGAGCTGCGTTGCTATGGGGGACAAAAACAGGCAAACACGGATAGTTTATATAGTTTGCAAATATTTTTCGCATTGTCATCCACGATCCACCCTCTCAAAGTCAGCGGCAACAAAGTGTACAAGGATTGCACATGAAGCTTGAATTAGGCTAATGTGGCGACAGATTTTATTACGATGATTTTTATCTAGACCCTTAAGGAGGCTCGACTCAGTTTTTAGCCGTGGGGTGTATGTTTTGAAATCAAAATTTTGCAGGGAAATTAATGCTACGATAGCTTTCATACTTCAGCTAGTTTATGAAATGCGATCAAAGTTTTTTGTGTCACTGCTATCCAAGCTACAGCGGTTACTATAGCAACGCCAGCTTATTTCCCTTTCTTTCCCTTCCACTCTTCTTCATTCAGTTAGACGGACTAAGAACATTTTTTCATCCGGAGTGAAAAGATCTTTTAGAAAGTTTTAATTCGAAAAATTGGACTTTTTAACCACTGTACGATCTGTCAAATGCGTTACATGCCTAAATCAGATCATCAGTTCGCTTGAAAAACAATGCATGTTCTAGTTCGATTCTTATTTATTGTGTGAGCAGGCTGCTCAAAACGCGGGGTCGGGGCCGGGGTCGGGGTGAGATTAGGTCTAGGATTAAGTATGGGATTAAGGGTTAGGGTTAGGATTACGTATAGGATTATATTTAATCCCATACTTAATCCTAGACCTAATCCCACCCCGACCCTGACCACGACCCCGACCCCGACCCCGCGTTTTACTGACACCCCATGGTGTAAGTAATTGTAATTTGTAGAATTGTACTGTAATTTTTTTTAACCCCTTCAAGCTCCTGGCGATCTGTATAATTTTGTGAATGCATATAAAGAGTTGTAATGAAAATATCCGCTGGTTCATAGCACCGAAGGGAAGGTTTCTTATTGTGACGTCACTATTTGGTCGTTGTTTATTCAGTTAGCAAGCACACGAGCTCGATTCTGGCAAGTATTTGGCTTTACAAGTGCTTTTTTGAGTCATTTGCCACTGCAGAAGCCCCCAGACTGGCATCATGAAGCTAGAATGGTGAGTAAAGGAGAGCTTCTGAAAGAAACCAGAGGCGAGAGACGATTTCACGATGTTTTGGGCGCCGAAAGTGATCGAAACGATGCATGGCGGCCGATGAGTGAAGTAGTCTCTCTGGCCGTTCTGTGGTTGGATTCCAGGACCCACCAAGGCATTTTGGGCGAGCTTTCACTTGTAAAGAATGCAATCGGTGCAAATTTTTGCCAGTAGGACTGGGTGGCTCGAAATGAAATTCAAGCCGGGGGAGTTCTACACGGCCGGTATGGATGAATTACCCAGAATACCTTTTGGTCGTTAGCAAGGGATTACAGATTTGGCTAATCGAATGGCTTTTGCGTAGCACGCTGATGGATTCAGAAGGAAATTTTCACGAAAATACCAAAGAAAGAGATTGATTTTTTTTCTGTGAAGTAGACTTTTGATCTTGAATCTAATTTTTGTGCAAAAAATTTGAAGACAAAGGTGCGTGTTTTTTATTGTTGTTCTAGGACATGGAAATAGCAATTATTGTATTTGCTACAGAACAAACGGTCACATGCAGCCAAAATTGGGTGTTGTATTCAGCTTATCGGCTGCCAAAGTTTGAAAAAATAACCGGTTGGCACTATCAACGAGTCATTCTGACCGTGTGTTTGGATTTGACACAGCTACGTATTTTTAAAGCAGCAACGGTATTTTCTAGTCCTGTACGGCTACTTGGGTTTGAAAGGGTTAAAGCCATAAAACGCATAAATGACTTTATCAATAAGTTCCCGTGTAAATAAGGACACCTCGTCCGCAGGGAAGCTTGGGACCAGTTTCCGTGGTCTCTATGGTAACCGGTATGGTGTCATAATAACACAAAGGCGTTTTCCCGCTTGGACTAAAAGGGGCAGTGTCACGTGATTATCGCCAGGAGCTTGCTTTATTATCTTGAAATAGGAAGAAAAAAAAATCACCCAAAGAGACGAAAACAAAGAAATGTTAGCAAACAGACAAAATAACGGCTAAAACAGTCAAAATTGCACAAGAATGACAATTTTGATTTCGTGATCGCCCGTCACGACTGTTTATTTGATGAACTGTAATCCACTTCGGTCCTTGCAATTCTGCACTGATCTCCAAACTATTACTTCTGTTTTGTTCTATAAAATCCCTTTTTAATTAAGTTGTACGTGTGGTGGCATTTGGTGCTACAATAAAATATGGTAAGCAAAATTTTGTTATTTGGGCGTGACAGTGTCTCTATAATTATTCTTGATCGCTTACGTTACGTGACAACGGCAACAAAGTGTCACTGAACAATATTGTTTCAGTAAAATATTTGTCAAGTGATATCTGTCCATATCCGACGTACGTGCGTTTTCCTCGCATTTCAGTATGGCGCTTGTTCTATTTCAAGCCGCTTTTTCTCTTCTTATCGCCTTGTTTTCCAACCCTGTATTGTCACATGACCCATGGAAATCAAAACGTCCTCACATTCTTTTCATCGTCGCGGATGACCTTGGCTGGAGCGATGTCGGCTTTCATGGATGCACCATAAAAACTCCAAACATCGACAAGCTGGCCTTAGAAGGAGTAATCTTGGATAACTACTACGTTCAGCCACTATGTACCCCAACAAGGTCCGCTCTGATGACAGGAAGGTACCCCATACACACAGGTAAAGATTACATGTAAAGTCGGGTCAAAACATCTGAGGTTTAGTATTTATCCATTGACACCCTTGCGTTCCAAACGAAAACTATGGCTATGAGCTGTGTTGACACTGGTCACAGGTCAATGGACACCTTTGCGTGATAAACAAAAGCTTGGGGTGGTGGGGGTGTGAGCTATGTTGACACGGAATTGATTTGGGCTCACTTGGAACTTAAAAATTACTTCAAAATATCTTATCTCATGTTTGCAAGTATTCCTCGCGTTGTATTTCTGTTTTCACTTTTCCATTCCCGTTTAAACTTCTCTGTCCCCACTATCCAAGAAACTGGAACAGGTAGCTACCTGTGAATCAGATAATATAATGCAAGCAGGCGCCCTGTTTTCTGGAAGCAAGGAATCAGATAATTAACTCTGTGTGTAAATTATAGTGCTAAGATAAACCCATAAATTTCCCTATACTGAGCGTTAGCCCTAGTAAGGAAATGAGGGACCACACGAGGGAAAGAAAAAAATCTTTGACCTCTGTGGGATTCGAACCCACGACCTCCGGATTAGATCTTCCGTCGCTCTACCGCTTGAGCCACGAGGCCGTACGGGAACAGATCGTGGGTAATAAGGTGGCAATGAGAATGTGAAGGGTACAAATAAATGTTGATTTGTACCCTCAGAGGCGGATCCAGGAAATCTATAAAGAGGAGGCCGGAACAATTTTTATACTGACAATATTGGCACGCCAGCGCCCATCAGGAGCGCCGAAGGCGTGACAATCTAGGGGGGTTCGGGGGTATGCCCCGCCCGAAAAATTTTGATAATTGGAGTACGCGGAGATGCAATCTGATGCATTCTGGACGCCTAAATTTATCAATTGCTTGGATTCCATGATGCGTGTTTTGATGAATGACATGACCTTTTCCAACTTAACAATAATATTAAATCAAACATGAGCCGCAGCAATTGCGGCGAGAGCGCAACCTCGCGCCAAAGCAGCAACATTTCGCCCCCGGAAAAGTGATGCTATACTGCATGCATTCTGGGAACATTTATGACCAAAAATGAAGGCTTCGGATGACAGATTTTAAGATAATTTTTCAAAAACAAATTAAACAAACGAAATACCCCGTGGAAATGACTTTATGAAGAGTCACTGCAGGGGTTAATTAATGTCATCCTTCTCTGGTTACACTTGGCATAGTCGTCAACAATTGCACCATAATCTAAAGCTACGTCTTTGTGAACAAAGAGCAGCAACAGTGCGTTGAGGCGGTCTTCTCCCGTGGTGCTTCTGTAAACATTCTTGAAACTTGTTTATAAAGGCGGGTTGATTCGGACAACGCTTGATAATGTTCATATTGGTAATAGAGGAAATATATCTCAGGAAACGAAGCAAAAGCTGCAAAATACCATCTGACAGACGTTGCTAACTAAAATATTAAAAAAAATAATAATAATAATCCCAGGCAAAAGGGGGGGCCGCGGCCCCCTCGGCCACCCCTAAATCCGCCCCTGACCCTTCACATTCTCATTGCCACGAATTGCCACCTTATTACCCGCGATCTGCTCCCGTACGGCCTCGTGGCTCAAGCGGTAGAGCGACGGAAGATTTAATCCGGCGGTCGTGGGTTCGAATCCCACCGAGGTCAAATATTTTTTTCTTTCCCTCGTGTGGTCCCTCATTTCCTTACTAGGGCTAACGCTCAGTATAGGGAAATTTATGGGTTTATCTTAGCACTATAATTTACACACAGAGTTAATTCTCTGATTCCTTGTTTGTATCACCAGTGCTACGTGGCTCAACATTTATTTTCTGGAAGGTTTTTACAAGTGAATTCTTGGAGGGATAGCAACCCACAGTTAACTTTTAGAGCTTTTTCTGTTTAATACACATCGGCAACAGGTGAAAGGGCTGTCCTAACGCTTTCAACTTGTAATCATTTCTATCCATCCATCCCGCTTTGTACTGGCGCTCCCTTCATGGAAAGACAGGTCTGGAAGGAACAGCTGTACCCAAGCTTTGCGTAAACAAAGACACCTTTTGAATGATGGTTCAGTACATTTTAGAGAAATTAGATCAACAATTTCAGTTTCGCTCCCATTGATGCAAATAAACCTTTCGGTTTTGAAAGTGAGATCGACGCTAAAAATAGCTAGCATCCCTTCATTCCGAGTCTGTTTAATGCTCGCCAGCACAGCGGAACACAGCATAGAAATCTCAATCACTTATTCACAACTGTGTTGCTTTTTTTTTTTCTTTTTTTTTTCCTTAGGTCTACAACATGGTGTAATACACCTTGATGCCCCTTATGGATTGCCGTTAGATTATAGCATTCTACCTCAAGAGCTAAAGAAAGTTGGTAGGTCTCACTTCAAAATGGACATCATGCACATCATTGTTGGAAGGGTGTATGCTTTGGGGATTCATTTAGTTCTACACTGTACTACAATTTAGACTGTAAATACTTTTACTCACACATGAAGGACTCCAATTAAATACTAAGAAAGCGATTCCCGACGGACAAACTAATCATAATTATCATTATAAGCGATTTCTCCAAGACACAAGGGAAAAACAATAGACAATATTCGTATTCTCGGTATTGAACTGGAACTAGCTTACAGTCGAGGCTAATGCGGGGGAATATCATTAAAAATATTTGCACGTGAAAAGATTCCCCCGCATGAGCCTCGACTGCACACTAGTTCCAGTTCAATACCGTGAATACGAATGTTGTCTATTGCTTATGCCGTAATTCATTTCCATCCTTACCAGTCTGTAACCAAACACAGCTATAGAATACCCAATGAGAATACTAAAGCACAGATAAAGCGGTTAAAAAATCAGATACCACGCAGCTCTTAACAACCTCTAATTTCATTGCACCTGGGTATCACGCTGCTCTATTGTTTTTAAGGCTAGTATAGGGTCCATTGTTGTGTTGTTTGTTCTATTGTTTTCTTAGCAAATCAGAGAAGACCTTGTAAAAGCTGCGTACTGCCCCTAAAATGCCCGCTGTCAATGTGACTTTCCTATTTAGCGGCTACATCATACAAAGCACATCTGTGCCGTTATTTGACTTTGAATGCAGTTATAGTTTCGGTGCACTTACTAACACAAAACTGGACCGTTATGGTTTGTGTTCCATTGTCTTTTGGCTTTTGAATAAAATAAATCAACTTTGTTTAGCGAGGGTAACACTTAACAGTCATGCGACTGACAAACTTCAAACAAATAAGTAGTCATATGAGCTTCACAGCCGGCCGTGTGTCATACACCAGAAAACCATACAATTTGTTCTGCATGACCAACAGGTTACTCCACGCACCTAATAGGCAAGTGGCATCTTGGTTCGTACAAGTGGCCTTATGTTCCTACAAGAAGAGGATTTAATTCCTCGTTCGGATTTTGGGGCGGAGCAGAGGATCACTATAACCACTCAGTGGAAGGATTTTTAGATTTTCGTGATGGAGAAGAACCTGCAAGGGAATGGAATGGTACTTACGCCATGTTTACATTTATGGAGGTAACTTGACAACATTAGTGCGGTCAATGTGTGATAAAAAATTGCGTTATTTTTTGCACGAACTTATTTTATTATGTTAAACATGACTTGATCTACAAAACCGCTACAGAACTGACAGAACGACAGAAAAATGCCAAATTATATATCAGCAAATGAGTCGAGAATTTGAATAGTTTTCGAGTCTTGCATAACGAAGAAAACACAGCTAACTCTGTCGCAACTTATGAATTTGTATATATACGCTATGTTGACTAAGTCTACAAATAGGCAAAATCCCCTTTGTCTAATCCACCCCCCTCCCCCCACTTTGTCCTCTTCTTAAGATTCATAATATAAGGGCCATCTACAATATCTTTGTTGGATTTTTAGAGGATGAAGAAAATAGTCAAGTCACACCACCCTACACAGCCCTTGTGCTCTTCTTAAGATTCATAATGTGAGGGCCATCTACAAATATCTTTGCTTGGATTTTTAGAGGACGAAGAAAATAGTCAAGTCACACAATCCTGCACAGGCCTTGTCCTCTTCTTAAGATTCATAATATAAGAGCCATCTACAAATATCTTTGTTTGGATTTTTAGAGGACGAAGAAAATAGTCAAGTCACACGACCCTACAAAGCCCTTGTTTTTGTACATGGCATTTCAGAACGTGCATTTTCCAGTTCAAGCTCCTCCATATTATGTCGATAAATACAAGTTTATTAAGAACGATGTAAGAAGAATGTACGCTGGTATGGTGGACATACTGGACGAGGCAGTGGGGAACATTACCAAGGCCTTTATAGAAGCAGGGTATGGAACAAAATGAAGTATTATTCTTGAAGGTACTGTGCTACTAGCCAACGTCAGTATCCGGGTAATGTGCGCAAGAGTAATGTAAGTGAGCGCTCCTCACGACAAGCTTAAGCTTGGGTGTCCTGCGGTGAATGTTACTATTTTAGGATTCGTCGAACTCGTAAATTGAAACAGAGTTATGCGTGTTTTAGATACGTTTTACTTACAAGCTTTTTACTTGGAGTAAGACGATCATCTGGCTGCCTTCAACCGACTGAGTGGATGACACCTTGAGAGATGTCGCGGACGGTGAGGGTGGGAGACGAGGGAAACGGAAGAATAACTGGGAGATGACATCATAGAATGGACCACTGAGGCGTTTGCACTCTCGTCAGACGGGAGGGACTGAGGACGGGGACAGGGAGAAATGGGAAACAATGCTTTCAGACTTGTCAATGTTGCTATGGCAACTGCTGTAGAAGTTAAGGGACAACTCAGACACGCAACTTGTGGCTCAATTCTGAATTTTCAATTTCTTCTGATTCGCAGGCTATGGAATGACACGCTGGTTATATTTAGTACTGATAATGGCGGGTTACCAAGCTCTGGAGGTTGTAACTGGCCACTGCGTGGTACAAAACACACTGTTTGGGAGGGAGGGGCTCGAGGGGCTGGATTTGTCTATGGTAATATACTGAAACAAAAAGGCGTGAAGTGCAGAGAATTGTTGCACGTGACCGACTGGTATCCGACTCTAATCAAGCTGGCAGGTGAGAAAATCTCAAACTTAAAATCCTTGGTAAAGAGTTAAACATTTTTTACGAAGCCCACTTGACTTGTTAAGCTCGTATATGCAAAGCACAAAACGCAACTCGTTACGATATATGATGTTGGTTTAGATAATCTGGCTATGTGCCATTGTTTGAGTACGTAACTATCTCACTACAATTTATCAATCGCAGTAACAGTGTGGGTTTTCCTGTCTTGATGGATAAAACAAATAAAGCTACTACGCGCCACATGCGCACCACTTTGTACCTGCTTATCACGTGTAAGCTAGAAAAGACCAATGACCTGTGACTATGGTGTTTGTTTGCTTTGTTCTCTTAAAAACATGGTTATATTGTCCGTCCGCAGGTGGAACCTTCGACCCTGTTCATCCAAAGCCTGTAGATGGTTTTGATGTATGGGAAACAATCTCTTCCGGGAAACGCTCGCCA
>JAJGOT010001313.1:0-29474 GCA_022457155.1 Cladopsammia gracilis | reverse complement strand
CATTATGCTAATTTATGAAGAAACTCCTATTAAGCGGCCACATGCAAATGCCCGTTCATCGAGGGTGGCCTCTTAAAGGGACAATGTCACGAGGCGCATGCGCCAAGTTCTCGAATCGAAACTGAAAAGTTTAGCCTAAATTTCTCAAGTTGAACTGTCAATTTCAAAATGGCGTCGACTAGTGGCGGCGGTTACGGTGGAAAAAGAAGAAACTCGGGATGGAAATGATATTTGGTACGCCGAAACTGAAGAGCGATGAAAGAGTTGTTGAAATACCATAAACATGTTTATTTTGAAGATACAATTTCTAAGCTATGGCATGAAGCGAAATTAATCGCAGGCTACGAAACTTGCTCCGATTCTGTGTTCGCGGCGCACTTGTTGTCGCTTGAATACGGCTCACGTCACGAGAAAGCAAAGGATTTTTGTCGATTTTATATATTATTAGCGGTGTGTGAGTCGGGACGTGACCCTTCCATGAAAGCGGTATTGAAAGCGGTATTACACAGCAGCCGTTGAAAATTTGAATGCTTTATAAGACATTGTATGGGAAAGAAAAAACGTAGATTTCGAACGCAAAATAAAGCGAAATTTAGACATTAATTCAATAAAGCGACACTATTAAACTCGCCTCTGGCGTATTCTTTTGTCCTTTGTGGTTTTTGGTAGCCGTTTCCGGTTTCTTTATCGCCACTGTTTTCCCTTCATAAGACGGAGTTTGAGACCGACTTTCACTCGGGGGTGATTTGCGTCCTAAAAATCCATCCGATCGGCAATTTTTTCAGCCATAGTTAAAGAACTATTTCCCTTTCACCATAAAGCATGTCTGGAATTTTGAAAATCATCGCATATTACGCTGAAAATGAGCATTTTCTTCCACCGATTCCAAGATCCATAATGTGGGCCAAATGTGTTGAAGTAGACAGGAAGTGAGCCTGGTCCGCGCATGCGAATCCGTGACAGTGTCCCTTTAATAAGGGTTCGACTGTCTTCATATGGTGGTTCATCTGGAAGAATCAAAGCCACTGAAACTCTAGCCTTATTCTCAGACGGTCCCAAGTCGCTCGCATTCGCTCCCTCCTCTTACCCGTCTGATGTCCTTTGCCATGGCAAAAAAGTGGGTGACATTTGCCTACATAGTATTTTCACTCGTCACCAAGCTCCTAATTTGAGCCTAAAATCATAGCAAAAAGGTCATTTTTTGAAAGGAAAATCAAAATTGCGCGCATTTCTAACTTACTTTTCTGAAATCCACACTCGGATTCCAGTACTATGGTTATTATTCTATCTTGAAACGTTAACATATTTTAATAACTTTAAAAAAAGTACACTCATTTTGACCTTGAAGTGAGCAATTTCGTATGAACGCTTGCGTGGAGTTCGACCGCGCGGTCATCGCTTTGAGCGTTCTATCCTGTTCTAACTCATTTTAGCAGGCGCAATGTCAACATCCACCCTAGGAAAAACTGGAATCTAGTAAACATTTTGGTGGGAAATTTGCTTTGGTTCGAGCGAAAAAACCTCCGTCATTTTGCACTTTTCAGCCGCACGATGCTTTGACTGAGTGCATTTTGGCTTCCTTTGGTCGGCATCGTGTTTACGCTCGCTTGCTCGTCTGTCAGTGCATGGCCTAGCGGTGAGAACGACAGAAATTAGAAGGAAAGCGGAAATCACGGCTATATCAAAGAAACCACGCGCTTCAAGGTTACATAAACAAGTAAGATAGTATTGATATCGGAAATATTTCCGTATAACCCCATACATTAGTTATGCATACCGTTCTTCAAACTAAAACAAAAGCCAAAACAATAGAAATCCAAAAGCAAAACAATAGCGCGCACGACTGGAGCAAATGTCTCCTATGAGTGATCAATATTTTAGTAAAGAGTGCTTGTTCTTGACGTCATCTTACCTCAGTGTACGTTAAGTCACTTTATTGAAATTCCTGATGGAGAAAAACCGGTCTAACAACCAATTTGCTCGGTGAAAATATTCAATGGTCATGTGACATCAAGAACAAGCCATGAAACAAAGGACATCTCACGCGGAGAGGAGAGAGTGAGTGTGAGCGACTTAAGACCGTCTGAGAATCATGCTACTATAGTTATGCCCCCAAACAAAGGATATCTTACGGGAGAGGAGAGAGTGAGTACGAGCGACCTCAGACCGTCTGAGAATCATGCTACTCTAGTTATGCCCCCAAACAAAGGACATCTTACGGGGAGAGGAGAGAGTGAGTACGAGCGAACTCGGACCGTCTTAGAATCATGCTACTCTAGTTATGCCCTCAAACAAAGGACATCTCACGGGGAGAGGAGAGAGTGAGTACGAGGGACCTCGGACCGTCTGAGAATCATGCTACTATAGTTATGCCCCCAAACCATAGTTATGCCCCCAAACAAAGGACATCTCACGGGGAGAGGAGAGAGCGAGTACGAGCGACCGCGGACAGTCTGAGAATCATGCTACTATAGTTATGCCCTCAAACAAAGGACATCTCACGGGGAGAAGAGAGAGTGAGTGCGAGTGACCTGGGACCGTCTGATAATCATGCTACTATAGTTATGCTCTCAAACAAAGGACATCTCACAGGGAGAGGAAAGAGTGAGTACGAGGGGCCTGGGACCGTCTGAGAATCATGCTACTATACTGTGAAACTCTTGCGTGTCCAAAACAGGAAGTTAAATGCGCAATACGTCCCCTGGGTTAACAAACGTTACGACTACTTGTAGTAAATACTCAGGTTAATGAGGTGGCACGTCATATAGCCTGTTAGCTGTCCATTTCCAGTCAATCGAGCGCGAGAGCGAATGAACCGAGGGGAAACTGGGGGAGAGCCTTTCCCGCCTTTTCCCCAGCGCTCCTCGGTTCGCATTACTTTCGCTCGCTCGCCGCTCGCTCGATCGCCGCTAGCGTATTTGCGACTATCCAGCGAGGAACTGCTAGCAGTCTACATGTCATAATATGAGTACGAATTTTGGCCTATTTGACCTTTGGAGACCACAGGAGAATCTTTCCCTTTTTAGGAATGTCATTAGAGTGCCAAAATTATTTTCCAATGCATTTTTGAAAATGCTTACCGTTTATTGTGTCGTGAATTACGCCAGATATCTACAGTTCCCCAAAGACAATTTTATCTACACTTTGCGTTACACAAAATCTCCCCTTTCGAGTTTAAAACATGTTTCGTGATTCGCTTTAGCAAAGTGAAAAAAAAATGTTTTCCTGACTTCTTATGACAACTTAGTGACCTTATCTCTGATTTACATCGCTATTAAATAATAACAGCTTAATTATACCATAAATATCTGTCTGGGGAAGGCTTAAGCAGACTTACGCTAAATTCGGCCGGGGCTTTTTTTTTGATTTCCTGAGCCTGGGGGGGGGGGGGGACGTCAAGTCACGTGATCAAAAAATTGTCATATGAAATTGTTGCCAGATAAATTTTAGGAAAAGTCACAAAGTTTGATGGCGTTTGAATACATATTAAAGAAGTTATGAATGTTGAAAGTTAGCGCGGGCACTTTGTGCCCCCCCCCCCCCCCCCCAGGCCGAATAGGGTTAAAGTGGGCTTACTGTCTACTATGCTTATCGTCAAAATCTGCCCCTAAAAAAACCTGCATTTTATACAACCGCACAAAGCCAAGCCTGGTTTAATGAGAGACTTTTTGTCATTACAGCCGAGAAACAAATAAATATTGGATTATTTCAATTTTTAAATGTCGTCACAGACAACAAACGATGTCCGAGTGTCCCCTTGTAATCAGTTGCAGCTGAATAACAACGCTTAGCAACATCCAAACGTTAAGATTGTTTCTGTATTTTTTTTATTTTTGGGCGAAAAAAATACGCAAAATGAACGCTCACAGAAACAAGAAAATAGAATATCTTTCCAAATTGTTTTCTTCTTTTACTTGTACTTAAGCGATACCATTTTATATAGGAGATTTAACATTTAAAAAATAGGATCCTTTTAGAATGCAATGCGGCTTACAAGTTTACAATTGGGTGTTATATGATAATCAATCGGGTGTTGTAATCAACATATAAACACGATACAAACTCAAAACATACTGAAAACATAATGAAAATGAAGACCAAAACATACCCAACACACGAAGGGTTGAAGAGGCAATTGCTTTATTTGCTTTGTTTTCTGCCATGCACTGGTATGTTCCTTCCATCCCTTTTGTAGTGTGTTGCATTTGAATGACTGATCCGTTCTCGAACTCTGTTTCAAATACTTCCACGGGAAGACGTCCGCCCCTAAAGTTCCAGGATAATGATGGTTTTGGGACACCGGATGTGACTTTGCAGCTGATGTTGGTTGCTTTGCCTTCAGGAACAGTTTGGTTTGTCGGAGACACATAAACCTGAGGGGAGACTGATTGAGACAAAACCTACTGGTTCATCAATTAGGGATTAATGGGCAAAGTTTCCGTATCTTTGAGACACTATTGTCAAATGTACATGCATATACTAAAATGATACATAAGCATAATTAATTATATAATCTAAGAGGAGAGCTTGATAACTGAAATACTAGCTATTATTTAATAGTGCTTGATAATGATAAGATGCTGTTCAATCCCGGGATTACTCCTTGGAATAATTTACTGACGTGAATGCCGCGAATATCGCAGACCGGGACAAATATGCAAATTTTCACTCCTTTCATCGAATGTAAACTTTTATTGGTAATTCCGCTGACCAATGCGGCCTTTTATGCGTTCCAAATGCAAATAAATATAGATTGGGGATAGTCGACCGCCGAAAAAAGGACATTACGAACGCGACATACTGATATTTTGCGTTAGGAGTTCGTTGATGAAAAATTTAAAGCCAATCTGAGGACTTCAAATGGATTTTTCAACACAAATACGGTTTTTTCAACCTGTGTTGCCGAGAGCGCTGGCCCGTGTTCGAATCCCGGTAAAGTCAATTTTTTTCCTTTCATTTATTTTTAAATGGAAATTTGATGAAGTTGGCAACCTTTATCGAAAATCTTAATATTTCTAAAATGACGACCCAAAACTTTAGACTCTAAAGAGCTGTGGCGCGATTTTTGTCTTTAAAGTTATTTCATGCGTATACCTCTATATACTATTAATTTTTGGGTCAAGATCGTTTTGTATTCTCTAGTTGACTCATCGGAGTGTTTGATTGTATTTGGGAGGAGAGAGAAGATTCGGCCTTTTTCTAAAAGTAAACAACACTTCAAGTATCGTAAATTTACAGAATTTTGATGCAATCATTTTGGACCGCTGATATCAAAATTCAAAATTCAAAAGTCAAAAGTCCGAGTGTGGCTCAGACTTCCACAAAATGCTTTAAAAATTCAAGCTTTGACTTATACACACGACTGTCATAATAGAAGCCATGCATCAGTGCTTTAAGCAGAAACACATGTCTTTCAACTTAGTCAACTTTACCTGTTATATCCATCCAGAAACTATTGCGGATTTTTCCTGCCCTGTTTTCCGCACTACATCCATATTGACCTGCATCGTCAAAAGTCACATGACTGATGCGTAGTGTAGTGCTGTTGTTAGCAAGATGTCTTCCATTCTTGATCCAGCTGACCTTTGGCGAAGGATTACCGCCCACAATGCATTCCATTGCAAATGCAGAGCTCAACGGAACTGATAGGTTCATCATTTCCGGGTTCACTTTAGGTGGAACTAAAATAAGGAAACAGTGAATCTGCTGTTTGGATGCTAAGCGTGCGTATATAGCGAGTTACGGATGCACGCTAAACGGTTGGAGAGCACAGGGAAAGCGCAAGAGTTACTCGAGGCGATAGTAAAAAAAATAATGCAAGGTCTCGGCTATCGCATAATCCAATTATTTTAGAAATTAAAGTTAGTTTAAAAACCATACAGTGGAAAAGATAGCACATTTTAGAACTAAACGTAATCCGAGCTAAGAAATCCAAGGCCGGTATACAAACTAGAGTTTTAATGAACCAGTTTTCTTTCTCAGATAGTTTTTCCGAAGTGTGCAATGTCGATTTCGCGTCTGTTAATTTCAAAGCTTCTATGAAAATCAAGAGTGGCGAAACTATGCAAATCACAGCGACCCCTGTTTATCGCTTTTTCTTTAGGTAGGAGCCTATAGAGAGGCAAACTAGATAATGATAATGATAATGATGATGATTTATTACAGATTCCAACAATTAAGAGGCTCTTCTTCTGTAAAAATACTAATCTAATCTAATCTAAATATATATATTTATGTATACATTCAGTAAATTAAAAAAAATATAATAACAACAACAAAGATTAATCAATGTAACTTAATGTGAAATATTAAAATATTAAAAATATACAAAATTATTATATGACACTCAAGACTGATATTTAGCAATCAACTGTTCCTTAGCGCTACGGCAAAAAGCATTATAATCTAAAATGTTTGTTGTTGCTGTCGGAAGTCTATTGAACAGCGTTGCCGCCGAGTGCTGAAAAGTACTAGAAAAATGTATGTTCAAGAAAGGAGTCCATACCTCACATATAATTTATTGCAACGGACAAAAAAGATGCCAATAAGGATTACTGAATAGAAAAATAATAAATATCCTTCGGCACCACTTCAGCGCCTTTTTCAAACGACTGAGGTAACATTTTTTTGACATGTGGCTGGCAGTTGATGGAATTTAGTAACGGATGTTACATCTCGGTGGATTTTATCATTTTTAGCAGAGAAAAATTTCACGAAACATAAAATAAGATAGGTTATAGAAATTTGATGTTCGACCCACCCCCATAACCCTCGGACGTATACCCCACCTGCGGTACAACTGGGTTTTTGCAGTGTTACAATATTTCGAAAATATTTTACCTTTAACCCTCGGACGTACACACAAACTTATACCCCCACCGTGGTACAACCCCCCCCGCCTCCCCTCCCTTGGGTTTTTGCGATGTTACAATATTTCGGAAATATTTTACGTCTAATAAATAGCCTGTGATGTGCTCTACAGGATAAGGTAAATATTATTGATCGTGACGCTGCTGGGGGTCCGTGACGTCATCCAAATGGCCGCCAAGGTGGCCGCCATCTTGGATTTTACTAAAAATTCAAATTTATCGGAAAAATGCGGAAATTGCAAATATCGTTTGCTAGGGTTGCAAAATAACATACAATTAAACATTTTGGTAGCATTTTATGTATTTTTTCACAGAAAAAGGTGAAAAACACGCATTTTTATTTAAAAATGACTTGACCTCATGCTACTTATGACGTCATATCTCGTTACCATAGCAATCGGTTGTCGCCAAACTTTACCAAAATGTGTCTCTAGGATAAATGAACAGCTACTGAAGACGGTATGTGCTAATTATAAATGGTCTTGAAAAAATCGGAGAAAAACCTTAAGGGGGGTGTGGTTGGAAGTGGTTTCCACCTCCCCTGGTACGTCCGAGGGTTAATAGATAGCCGGTAATGTGCTCGACAAGATAAGGCACATATTATGGGTTACATGCATTTCGCGGCTGAAAATCTGTCATCGGCCATTCTGCCCGCCATCTTGGATTTTGCTCAAAATTCAAATTTATCAGAAAATTCGAAAATTGAAAATATGTTTTACTAGAGTGGTAAAATATGATATGATTAAACATTTTGGTGCTTGAATTTATGCTATTTATGACGTCATAACTCGTTACCATAGCACCATCTTCTCCCCAACCTTTGACGAAACGTGTTTCAAGGATAAACGAACAGCTATTGAAGACAGCATGTGCCAACAATAAATACTTTTGAAAAAATCGGACAAAATCCTTAATTAAGGGGGTGAGGGGTGGAGAGGGGGGGAATCCATCTCCCCCTGTATGTCCGAGGGTTAACCGTGATTCTGGTTACGAACTTCTACTGATCAATCCAGTTCATACATTCCGTCACATGTCCACCATACTTAACTTCATAGACTGATAGACTTTTTTCGTTCGCCATCATCGATCATTACGCTTATCACTTCAGAGTTCACAAGGGTACATTAATTGTCTTTGGTTTAGATCAGATTCACACAAAAGCCTGAAACTTACCGTCAACAGTAACAAATGTGCTGTCATTAGAAGAACCTCCTTCATTCTCTGCTTTACAGGTGTACCATCCCTCGTCTTCAGCTGTAACCTCTGTGAGGTGCAAGACATTTTTCGTCTCATCTTTGTAGGTTTTATCTTTCAACCACTTTATTTTTGGCGTTGGAGAACCCTCGTTGATGATGCAAGTCAGGCTTACGTTTTCTCCCTCTCGTACGGTTAGTTTTGGTTCTGACAATTGGATATTCGGAAGGACTAGAAATGGCAAGATAACAAGGATAACATAACAAGTATGGCACTGAGAACAGGATCAGCCATCAACTGGAAATCAAAGGTCACTGATCACTGATCAGAGATAAAGCCTTAATATCAACTAATTTGGGAGAAAATATATTCCGTATTGGGCGGGGTCGCTAATACGGAGAATATATTTTCTTCCAACGCCGTCAATATAATGCAGTATTGCCGTCTCAAAATCGAAATTAGTTTTGTATCACGATTCAAGTGTATTTCTAGCAAAAAGAAAGAATAACCGAAGCTAAAGATAACTTGTGCTGATCAAAACTGAAATTCGTACTAGTCACGAGCTGACGTACACGACATTTTGTACGCGTTATCATATTTTTGTTTAGCAAAAAAGTTTCAAAAACACGGACTTTTCACGCTATAAATTGCTCATTGAAATAGAACAAATTTGTTAGAACATCTTTTCGAAGTTTTTCAAAGTTACAAACGTCGAAAAAATGAGTAAATAACGCAAACTTGCCGAGGTTTTAGCCGAAAACTTTTTTTTTCAAATTATGATGGCGTGATAGCGCGCGCACAGCATAGCTCAATGTAAACAAACCGTTCAAAACGAACAAAGCAGCTTTTAAACTCATCTTCTCGTTAACTTTCGATAGAAAGGGTCGTTGCATTGAATACAGCGTTGTTTATCTGCCAAACTTGACAAAGTAATCAACATTTTTGTCCGTCCTTTAAAGATAATTTTAAATGTTGGTTTATACGCAAGGAACCCATTAAATTGCCGCGGGAAATTTTCAACCAATCACAGGCTGGTTTTTGAGACGACAATACGACTTTATATTGACGTCTCAAAAGAAGGCAAAAGTATCTGAGAATCGTGATACTCCAGTGTATTTAAGAACAATCACATCTTTCTCAATTCAGCATTACCGAGCTTTTTGCCATCTTTTTTTATTTACCACCTCACATGACGCTTTCGACATGGCTGATCCTAGCAGTACGCAGGACGCATGTCATACATAGACTTAGTGTATGGCCAAGAACTGCACGAGTTTCTCGTAGCTCAGTGGTTAGAACATCCGGCCGGTACGTGGAAGATCATAGGTTCATCATCCTGTCGGAGACTCAGATTGTTTTCTTTGTCCCACACTCGTGACATGATGCACATCGCATCTTTCACATTTTATTACGAAGCTTAACATTTCCCATGTTTCTTTACTTATCACCAATAGAGTACCTTGTGCACTGTAGTTCTAGCGGTAGTTATCATAGGACCTAGAACAAGGACTGTAATTATAAATTGTTAAGTTTTTAAGTTCCTTTAAATAGCTAACTCTTCTACTCTGGTCTTTACTTGCCTACTACAGAAACGTGAATAGTTCGATATTTGGTGGTGATCCTTTCCTTTCCTTTATTCTGTTTCATGGCACACGTGTAGTTTCCCTCATCTTCCGGCCGAACGGGATAGACACGCAAGTTCCCATCAGACATCTGTGTGAATCTACCTCCATCAAGAGTTTTGTTACCATCCTTCTTCCACTCGTCAAACTGTGGTATCGGTGTTCCCACGGCACTACATTTTAAGATGGCGGACGTCCCACTTATAAGGGTTTGCTGTATGGGCGTGTCCTTAGAAGTTGCTGTTGAATGAAATGCACCTAGACTTAAGTGTGGTAACTACGAATTCGAGGGATGAAGGCAATGACCAACCTACACGTATGTTTTTTTTATATAATGGCAGTTTTTGATCGTATTGTTTTGAATTGCTTTGTTGCAATTGTGTTTTAGAGTAAGAAACATAACAGGACACTTAGTGCTATAAGCAACGTAGTCCCATGAAGCTCCCATACGCACTGCAAGGAATCCCCTGGTCTCCCGTATATAAAATCAAATGCTGTTTGTCAGTCATACAGGATATGTATTAAAATTCCGCGGAACTTAACTGTAAGTGGCAGTGACAGAGGATGTAAAAACGCCCTGTTGGTATGAAGCACACGAAAGCCACTACATAAGGGACAGCACTAAACATACTGGCTCATAGTTCGAGCTGACACCCATTACAGTAAAAACCCGCATACAAGAACACCCATTTTCGGGGTTCAGGCTGATTGGGTTCTTATATATCGGGTATTTTAGGTGAAACAAGAAGCTGTGCACAGCTTGAACTCGTGGCGCCTTTAACGCATTGCAGCATTGATTCCCAAGTGATTTGAGTGCTTTTACAGAGAAACATAAGCTTAAAATTACATCTAATCAAAGGCTCCTAAGAGCCAACCCGAGAAGAAGAAATGCTAACGCGTAACGCGTAACGCAATATTGCCGTAAGCTTTAATACGTTTTCACACTGACACAGTTCGATATATATATTTTTTTAAGGATTTTTGACGAACGCAAAAAAAGTACATCACTTTCATAATGTCCAGTTCGAAAAAAGAAAAAAAAAAAAGAAAAAAAAAAGAGGACTTGTGGATTCGAACTCGGGCCGTCCGGGACTAAGCCACAAACTCAATCACTGCGCTGTCCAAGAGCACATACTACCTACAAACTAAATTTTATTATTTTAAGCTAGATACGCATCAGGACGCGTGTTTAGGTTGCAAAATCCTTTCAGATCGATTTTAATGTTGCACTAAAAACTCCAAATGCGAAACATCTGTAAGCTTATTGTTGTCTATATTCGTTTACATCAAATTTATTGTTATCGTTGGATTCACGTTGAATTCCTGTAACGAAACGTGTTCGTAACAAAGCATTTGCTCACTAAGTTTACAGCTGATGGAAGGAGCGAGTGAGTGAGTGAGTGAGTGAGTGAGTGAGAGAATGAATTTTATTTAAACACCCTTGCCGATAACCTGTTCATCATGCTTTCACGTATACACGGGTTTAAAAGTAAGACTATACTGCATTCACTAGATTCAGTAGCTGACACTTAAGCTCGACCCGGAGCTCGATCGCTAAGCAAATGGCAAGTTTAATATATAAAACACAGAACTTGCCAGAGCAAAAATCCCACAGGAATAAGCGGCGAACACAATATCAAACGGTCCTATCCATCCATGAACACCTTGAATTGTCTTGAAAGTGTGCAGTTGTACGCAGTAGTTCTTTATCTTGCTTCTCGAGTACACAAACGGAGAGATTTTACGGTATGTATTTCATGGCTGAAAGCCATATAGTCGTCTATATAGACTTAAATATGCGTGCATAAATTTGCATGCGCTAATGTGACACGAAAAAAAAAAAGAAAAGTCAACGCCGGATTTATAACTCGTGCGCTTCGCCACGAGTAATCAGCCTGAAAGTGTTCTTAAGTGTTCTTAATGATTGTTAATAAAAATGACAGGCCAAACGCATATATTGCATATTTTTCATGTAATTATAAGACTTTTAATTCCAAATACAGTTGTTGTACATTTGCTATACACAGTAAGTGAAATTACTAGCATTTATACAGAGATCTTAATGCAATACCACAGTAAAACTACAGACACTGTTTGTTCTATTAAACTGAAAAGGGAAGAGTTTTTATATATAAGAACAATTTTCAATTTTCAGGGTGAATGTGTTCTTATATATATGCTCCTTTTTTATCTAATTTCAGCCTGGGTGTTCTTTATCCACATGTTCTTGTATGCGGGTTTTCACTGTACTGTGCATGTTACAGTATGTGGGCACAGTATTTATAATTACTTTCGGACGTACACTCAAAATCTGATTATACTACAACCGTGACCGGGGGGGGGGGGGGGCTGCAACCGCCTCTCCCATTGGGTTTTGCGGTGTTACAATATTTCGAACATATGTTGCCTTTAATAGATAGCCTGTTATGTGCTTTACAAGATAAGGTAAATATTATAGGTTATGGCGCTGCTGGTGAACTGTGACGTCATCCAAAATGGCGGACAAGATGGCCGATTTTACTCAAGTTTCAAATTTATCGAAAAAAATGCGGAAATTTAAAATATTTTTTGTTGGAGTTGAAAAGTATGACACGATTAAACATTTTGCTGCTTTTGGTTTTAATAAAAATGGCTTGACCTAATGCTACCTAATAATTCCAGCACATATATAAAAACAAAGGTGTAGTTGACTAGAATCCTTTAATATAATAAAAACAGAATCATGACTAAAACTACAATCGCCTGAGTCTATCTCTCAATAATAACATCCGTGAGCGCAACAGAGATCGGGTGGGTAGGAGGAGATTTTTCAAAGCTTAAAATGAATAAGTTTAGTTTTCTTGTCACCGAATCGTAATACCGTGGAACTGAAAATCCAAAACAACTGGTCTGTCTTTCAAATTTTAGAAAATTTGATTATTCTCTTAAACCTCGGACGCACACGCAAACTTATACCCCCAGCCATGGTACAAGGGTTTCTGCGTTGTTACAATAATTTGGAAAACATTTACCTCTAATAGATAGCCTGTAATGTGCTCTTCAAGATAAGGTAAACATGCAAGTATGAATCCGTATGATAGTGGTGTATTACTCGTATGTTCCCGTATGTATCTGTATGTACCATTATGTACTCGCATGCACCCGTATGTAACCGTTTATACCCGAATTTAGTCATAGGTACTCGAATGTACCCGTATGTATTTGTATGCACTCGTATGCACTAGTATGTACCCGAATGTTACGTACTCGTATGTACTCATATGTACCCGTATGAATTTGTGTGTTACTCGTATGTATTTGTATTAATTCGTGTGTACTCGAATTTAGTCGTTTGTACTCGTATGCACTCGCATATGCTCGTATGTACTCGTATGCATTCGTATGTGTTCGTGTGTTACTCGTCAGTACGTTACTCGTAGTACAGGCCTGTGTGTATTTTTTATCATGATCTGAAAATAGTGGTACTTGGCTATGCTCCCACTGACACATGATGATGTGATGGAGATGATGCTGATGATGACTACGATGATGACGATGATGACGATGGTAATGATGATGATCGTTTTCCAAAATTCTGTTCCCTTTTTTAAAACGTTAAAATCGGTTGGACTCCAACAATAATCTCTGCATGTCTGATGATTTCTTATAAGTTCAAGGTGGTACGATGCTAGAAATTGATTTTTCTTGTTGTCGCAGCGCGATACGATTTCGAGAATTGGCTTAACTCTAAATGCGTTCCTTTAAAATAGGAACAGACATTGATAGGTCCACTTGTTCCTATATCTCAACAACAAGACTTATTTCAGTTCAATGTCATTTCATATGATACATCTGTAGCTGTTGTTTCCGTTGTATCCGTCATATCCGTTTAAATTAAAAAAAAACAACAACAACAAACAACGGGGACAGAAGATGCAGTAAATAAGAAGTGCATTAAGGAATATCAAATTTGACAGCACAACAGAGCTGCAAGTGCTGTTCCCTTTGTATCCGTCATATCCGCCTTATGCTCAGAACATTTGTGCAATTTCTCCGCATTAAAGAAATCTTAAAGAGAACGGAGATCACGGAGACACGGAGACAGTACTTACAGTTCTCAGTAAACTAAGTCTCTCTCTTCTGTTCTCCGTAGTAAAGAAATCTAAAACACAACGGAGACGGCGGAGAAACGGAGACAGTACTTACAGTTCCAAAGAAAACAAAAAGAAAACAAGTATCTCTCTCTCTCTCTCTCTCTCTCTCTCTCTCTCTCTCTCTCTCTCTCTCTCTCTCTCTCTCTCTCTCTCTCTCTCTCTCTCTCTCTCTCTCTATATATATATAAATATATATATATATATATATATATATATATATATATATATATATATATATATAAGAGAGAGAGAGAGAGAGAGAGAGAAGAGAGAGAGAGAGAGAGAGAGAGAAGAGAGAGAGAGAGAGAGATAGAGAGAGAGAGAGAGAGAGAGAGAGAGGAGAGAGAGAGAGAGAGAGAGAGAGAGAGAGAGAGAGAGAGAGAGAGAGAGAGAGAGAGAGAGAGAGAGAGAGAGAGAGAGAGAAAGACTTGTTTTCTTTTGGAACTGTAAGTACTGTCTCCGTTTCTCCGCCGTCTCCGTTGTGTTTTAGATTTCTTTACTACGGAGAACAGAAGAGAGAGACTTAGTTTACTGAGAACTGTAAGTACTGTCTCCGTGTCTCCGTGATCTCCGTTCTATTTAAGATTTCTTTAATGCGGAGAAATTGCATAAATTTTCTGAGTGTTAGGCGGATATGACGGATACAACGGGAACAGCACGCTGTCAAGTTTGATATTCCTTAATGCACTTCTCATTTACTCTAAGTTCTGTTTAAGTTCATTTACTCTTAAGTTCCGTTGTGGTTTTGATCATTTTACAACGGAGAACAGAAATAAATTGTACAAATTTCCTGAGTGTAACGGATGTGAAGGATACAACGGGGACGGCACTTGATATTTCTCTGGACAATTAGATATTCTTTTGGTGCGGTTTTCATTTACTGTAGAATTTGTTTGAAATTCGAAACGGCCTTATTTTTCTAGTAGTGGAATGAAACCTGTACATGGTATTTTGTATCTGAGATCGCCATTCTGTGACTTTTCTTTTTAAGACAGGAGAATTTTATGCCTTTTTTTAAATCAACTAGAAACATAGTACAAGAGGAATAGCTTTAATAGACATCCACGATACGTTTTGAAAATCCAGGAATTGTTAACTGACTAAGTTGACTAAAAACATTTCTGGACTTTATCAATTTTAAGAGAAGAAAGTGGAATTAAAATTTCTTAATTATTTACACGTCCAATCGGCTTTTTGCAACCGTTCCTTTTAACGACAAACTCAAAAAGAGTGTGATATTTTTTTTAATCAACCAGAAAAATAATCACTAAGGGCATAGCTGTAATGTCTTAATTTGTGATGTTATTTTTAAAATACCTGATGTTCTTAAAAACAATACCCGGCATCGAAAACTGCTAATTGAGCTAACTAAACAAAAAATGCTTGGCCTTGGCCATGGCCAAACTTGATTGAACGAACGACTTTACAAAATTGAGATTCAAAACGGTCACTCCTTTTTACTGGTAGACTGTAAATTACATCATTATTTACACATCGAATCGGCATTCCTGCAACAGTTCCTTTTTATGACAATAGCGTTCTGCTGTAATTTTGTATTACGTGAGATGGCAAACAAAGGATCTTGTCAGAATAGAAACAAACAAGCTACCAAGAAAGAATAAAAGGTAGACTGAAAAACGACGCTCTTGGCACTTTACACAGCTACAGACACCGGCGCGGCAAGTAAACAGTAAGGTACGTAGTTTTCAATTCTCTCCTGTAGACGGATTTCTTATATTTGTTAAGCAAGAAATTTCGTCAAACTCAGGGTAAACTAAGCCTCGCCGCATAGAACGAAACATATCAAGAATGAAAACATGCAAAGACACTCAAGTTTAAACTGTTTACCTCTGGCAGGCAGTCGTATGTGATGCACGAATCGCCAAGCTTTTGTAATTTTAAAACATGTGAATGCATCGTTTAAGATCATGTTCGTTATTGATGTATTTTTTTTTTCATATCTTGCTTGTGTTAACCTCAGAGAATCCGAAGTGCCCTGGCATGGTTAGCAAGGTATTACCAGCCGTGCAAGGAACTTGTTCATTGCTATCTACTAAAGTAGCGTACGCCAGAAAAGAGCAAGACAGAAACGTCGACGACCTGTGGAGAAACATTTGCTTGCAAAAGCGCGATGGCGGAGTGTGACGAGGCGATTAAAACGCAGATGAAAGGAGTGGCGTTCTTTTTTTCCTCTGACTGCCCTGGAGCGAAGAAGTAAAGAAGATAGAAGGAAAGAAAATAACGGACAGATTAAACGCTTCTTTAGCCCTAGTCAGCAATAAATTTCAACCAGTGCGTTGAGATTTAATTCATCATCATTTGCGAGTTGACGATTTCATACATGCAGCGTGTTAAATTTCAGAGTAGTTCGAAAAAGCCAAACGTAGTCAAATAGCGATTGAGTTAGTTGATTGATAAGGTTTCGTTTCGTATAAAAAATTTTCCAATGTCACAATCAGCGCAGTTTATCTCTAAGATAGACCATAAGGCGGTCGTTTTCACTATTCTGAGAGTTGTGTAAATCAAGTCCAGTGGCAGAAAGCGTTGAATGCTTCAAAATTAAATGGCGCTGTTGATTCTGTAGTTTATTCTCTGTGTTATTTTTTCGAGCTTAAAAGTTAAGCGGGATGTATCGTTCAATTATATACTACTACACGTCGCCTATTGTTTAATTTAATTGTTTAATTGTAACTATTGTTTAACAATTACATCAGTACATGCAAGGGACTTTCAATGTCAACTGGACAAGTTTACTACTTATATTATCAAGAATAGTTCAGTAAAAACCCAACAATAAGGGTTCAGTTTTGTTTTGTTTTTTGAGTAAAACTAACTGTCTTGCGCGCTGCACATGGCCAGGATGGAAATGGATTGTATCTTGAAAATATTGGCCAATATCTCGAAAAAAATTGGCCAATTTTTTCAAGTTTATCGCTTCTCTCTTGGAAAACTCGCTAAAAATCTGATTATGGTTTATTCTCTCTTTGAGAATTCACTTGATATCTTCCACTTAGTTTTCTACAAGCATTTCATGCACGATAAAGGTACTTAGTTTCAATTTGGAGCAGTTTTGACCCCAAAAAAACTCAAAATCATCCTGGTATAGCTCCTTTAAGCTGGGTGAATCTTTATATAAAGAATACACATCGTTTATCGAAACCACTGTTTGACAATTCCATACATGCAAAGAACTTTAAATGTCAACTGGATACGTTTACTGCTTATATTATCAAGAAGAGTTCAAGTCTGTCTGCGCCATATCATTGCGTTTCGCGCATTGTATTGGCTTGCTAGAGAGCTTGAATTCTGTTCAATTCATAACATTTTTATCTCGCGACTAAGCAAATGTCCGCGCCGATGGTCGATTCACTTATTTGTGGCATGCAAAGAACTTTCAATGTTTACTAGTTATATTTCAAGAAGAGTTCAAGTCAGTCTGCGCCATATCATTGCGTTTCGCGCATTGATTTGGCTTGCTAAGAGCTTGAATTCTGTCCAATTCATAACATTTTTAACTCGCGACTAAGCAAATGTCTGCGCCGATGGTCGATTCACTTATTTGTGGCATGCAAAGAACTTTCAATGTTTACTAGTTTATTATTAAGAAGAGTTCAAGTCAGTCTGCGCCATATCATTGCGTTTCGCGCATTGATTTGGCTTGCTAAAGAGCTTGAATTCTGTCCAATTGATAACATTTTGCTAGTTAAATTCTCAAGAAGAGTTCAAGTCAGTCTGCGCCATATTACTGCGTTTCGCGCATTGATTTGGCTTGCTAGAGAGCTTGAGTTCTGTCCAATTCATAACATTTTGCTAGTTATATTATCAAGACGAGTTTCAAGTTAGTCTGCGCCATATCATTGCATTTCGCGCATTGATTTGGCTTGCTAAAGGGCTTGAATTATGTCCAATTCATAACATTTTTAACTCGCGACTAATCAAATGTCTGCGCCGATGGTCGATCCACTTATTTGTGGCATGATTTCGAATGTGATCCAAATCTCCTCGCAGCACGGCTCAGCAGAGAGTTTGCTGTCCTTCCGGTTTGAAAATGAAATTCGGGGTCTCTTAGAATCGCTTGCCATTGCCCGTAGCCGTAGCCTAGACGTCCTGCGTGCCCAAGCTTCCAGTCGTCTTGCATCGTGTCGACAAATTTAAATAGGAGATTGGGAGAACATAAACTAAAGTCGACGATGTCAAAAGTGAGCTCCTCTTCGTCTTCGCAACAGAATTTGAGAAATTTCAAACACTTGCTGACGATTTGTTGTGCTTGGCGATCGCTTTTACAGCCGCCGCCACTGCCGGTTAGCCAGGACGAAAAATCTCGAGCAATATCGCTCGACATGTCAAAAGACGCAATTGTTCTGATTTTACGTCGAGCCTTCTGATCGGCGTCGGCTTCATTTTCCGCGTTGCCTAAACACGCCGCTTCAATCTCAGTGCTGTTTGGCTTTTCGTCGAAATGAAAATACCAACGGTGTTTGTTCTTTACGTGTTTTCTACAGCCTCTTTGCGAGGTAAATCTATCGTGATTGCAGGTTTGAAGTGGACAGTGAAAAAGGCCATCAGAATCATCTTCTTCTAAGTGAAGCCTCTTTGGTTTGGGCGATGCGTTTGCTAACTTTGACCAGTCGATCTCGTCCTCTCGTTTGTTCATCTCTAGCACCAAACGTAGCTGGAAGATTTTAAAGTTTCTCTCGCGCGGTTACTACATATATTAGCCGACTTGTTTATCCCTCCCGAGAGACATTATTCGATGTTTGGCTAAAAAACGCTTGTTCCTTGTCGCATTATCTCTTGCATGTCCCATTGTTCGCACGACACAATTAAACAAATTTGTTTTAGGGCCGACACATAACCAAACGGAACAAAAGGACAATTCCGAACTTGCACGGACCTGCATGCCCTAATAACGTGATTAAACATGCTGTAGGCAAGCCAGAGTGACAGACTAACATCGTGAGCGCGAGTTCCTGATTACTAACGCTAAATAGGATCCATCGTTCCCATTACTTAAAGCCGTTAAAACAAAATGGAACGCCTGTTCCTGTTCGATTAAAAGCGAAGCTTATTGCGGTTTAAAAACGGAACAATAGTTCCCATTCAGTTGAAATAGGAACAGTTTGATTAGGAACAAACGTGTTCCTTTGTGACGCTAATAGAGAAGGCTTAATCGGAACAACTGGTCCTCATTGTCGAGGTCAACAGCATAATATGCTAGTTAACAGGAACAAAGTGTTCCTTATTGGGTTAAGTGGGCAGTCAAATTAGGAACATTTGTTCTCCTTTCTCTCAAAAGGGAACAGATAGAAAAATCGGAACAACCCAAAAAGGACTTTTTGTTCCTAAACAGATGATAACGGAACCAGTTGTTCCTTTTCACCTCAATAAATAGGAACTTCGTGTTCCTAAGTGCTACAAATAGGAACCATTTGTTCCTTTTCACTTGAGAGTAAATAGGAACACGAGTTCCTATTTGCTACAAATAGGAACCATTTGTTCCTTTTCACCTGAGAGTAAATAGGAACACGAAGTTCCTATTTGCTACAAATAGGAACCATTTGTTCCTTTTCACCTGAGAGTAAATAGGAACACGAAGATCCTATTTGCTACAGATAGGAACCATTTGTTCCTTTTCACCTGAGAGTAAATAGGAACACGAGTTCCTATTTGCTACAAATAGGAACCATTTGTTCCTTTTCACCTGAGAGTAAAAAGGAACACGAGTTCCTATTTGCTATAAAATAGGAACCAATTGTTCCTTTTCACCTGAGAGTAAATAGGAACACGAGTTCCTATTTGCTACAAATAGGAACAATTTGTTCCTTTTTACCTGAGTAAATAGGAACACGAGTTCCTATTTGCTACAAATAGGAACCATTTGTTCCTTTTCACCTGAGTAAATAGGAACACGAAGTTCCTATTTACTACAAATAGGAACCAGTTGTTCCTTTTCGCCTGAATAAATAGGAACTTCGTGTTCCCAAGTACAACAAAAGGAACAATTTGTTCCGAGTTTGCTAATCTTTGTTCCTTTTAAGGATTTTCAAAGGAACAAAAGTTCCTTTTTGTACAAATTTAATTTGTTCCTAAAGTAATTAAAGGAACAAAAAGCAAAAAAAAGCGGAACACTTGATTTTTGAACAACCTCTTATATTTTGAGTCGCATCACTTAAAATCCTAAGTTGAAAATGTTTTCATGTGAAGAGTAGCCCAATAAGACCTAGCACAAAATACCAAGTTAAAACGTTGTGTTTAAAGCCAAAATTCTTGCTATCATTACTTTTGGGGAATGTATATGATTATGATGCATGATGGCGACTTGCAATTGAGACTTGAGCAATCATGCTATAAAAAATCAGCCTACCGTTCACATAGATGGTATAGAACCGAGTGTATTTTAATCCACGACATTCATATGTGCCTCCATCAGACAGCTGGACATTGTTTATGATTAGTGTGCCACGGGACGCCTTAATCCTTCCTCCAGACAGGGAGGCATCTGCGCCCTTGACATACCATTTGGTCATAGAAGTATCGTTTGGTAGGGAACATTGAAATGTTTCAATGTTACCAATATCTGATGCAAAAGTCTTTTTTTCCAACACTTCACGGTTTCCTATTAAGGCCAAAAAGACAAAAATCTCATTGATCAATAATACCACAAATCAAGCATAAGAAAATTGAACTATTGACTATGACAGCTGCTGTTTCTGTAACGCAGTGTAAGCCACTGATACCAGAAACCCATAAGTGGGTTGAAACGTGCAACTGTGTCTTGCACGCTTCAAAAAAAGCTTCCGATTATTCAATTTGCTAGGAAAATGTTACAGCCATATTTGGAAAATCAAGATAAAAATATTAACCAATCAATTTGCTAGAACAGCTTGCTTCCAATCTCGAGGGACCGAGGGGTTTCCAAATATGGTACTATGAAAAAATGAATATTCGGTAGCTGTGAATGCGCGTTACACTCACGTTTCAACCCACTTATGGGTTTCTGCTGATTCTTAATAAGCTGCTTTTAAATGCCTCATCTTAAACTAACAAGTTAACAACAGCAATACAGATGATAAATTGATATTAGTGAGGCAGAATAAATGGATCTCATGATACCAATACGAGTACAATAATTGTTTTCACAATTTGTTTTAGAAAGTACACCAACAAGAAATAACTGCTTAGGTTTTGTTAGTAGTAGCAATATTAATGTGAAAATAGCAAAAAATAATAAAACCACAAAATAAAGCCAACTTTTTGTTTTCCTTGCAATACTTATTTGAAAGTACATCTACAGTTGAAATGTTCGGTAGATTTTTAGTTTACAAATATCGATGTTAAATAAAACTATCGTAATCAAGTAGAATATTTTCTTTGCTGTCATTTTGCAATCAAAAAGGAATAATTGGTTTCTCTAGCTATTCCTTTATTAATTGAAAAATGACAAATCATACTTCTAGTCGAGGCGTGGGAAAGGCACTTAGTCCTCCCGCGGCAGTTTTGTGCCACTCTCCTCATAAAAACTTACTTGGTTCACACAATGCTTGAGCTCCCTTGTCATCTGGACAGTCATAGTCTCCATCAGTGCGCTTGCAAGATGCCAGGTCAGATTCATGTCCACTGCAAGAAACTTTAGACATCAAGTAAGTAATGTTCTCTTCTTTGACTTCCGAAGCAATGAATTCAGCCAGTGCGCCTTTAAAACCCAGTTGATTGCAAACGACTTTTGCATCGTCAAGACCCCATTCCTTTCGGCAGATCTTGCCCCACTTTCCGCGGTAAAAAACTTCTACTCTTCCACCGTACTCAATATTTGCGCCATTGAGGCGAACAGGAACTAAAATAAGGGAATTAACAAACATTAGTATTTAGTCTATTGACTTGATCACGTGATTGGATACCACTTAGCAACGGCCGACTAGATGGTAAGCTATCCTCGCGTCTTATCACATAGCAGAGCTCCATGTGGGATCGGGCATGGCGGTCATAAGTTCATTGTTTTGTCTAAAAGGCTTTGATCGCCCAGTAATTTCGAAAAGGTTAAAGGTCAAATGAACCAAAATGTCGATCGCTTAATCAGGGCTCGAGACTAACTTTTCAGCTTACTAGCCTAGTGGCTAGTAACAGGTTTGAATTCACTAGCCAAAATAAATTTCCACTAGCCAAAATTGTACAGGTGGTGGGGTGGGGAATTTTTTTTTTTTAGGTGGTTTTTTTTTAGGTTTTTTTTTTTGAGGTGGGAGAGACAATAACATGTGTCACACTGATTAAAAAAAACTTCAAGACTTGGAAACACAGCTTGATCATATTTTTCTAGTTTTGTTCATAAATATTATACTTACCTTACGAACCTACTAAATATAATAACGAAAAAAAACGTCGAGAAGAAAAGACTAACACTTTACAAACGTCCTTACGTACAAGAAAACGTTGAGAAGATAAGGCTAACAACTTACGAACACACGAATATAAGAAAACATTGAGAAGATAAGGCTAACAACTTACGAACGTACGAATGTAAGAAACAACATTGAGAAGAAAAGGCTAACAGCTTACGAAAATAACAATGCTCGAACGTACGAACATACGGAAAAACATTGAGAAGGTAAGGTTAACACCTTACAAAGCTAAGAATGTACACGGAAAAACATTGAGAAGATAAGACTAACTAACACCTTGGAAACATACGAATATACACAAAAACATTGAAAATGTAAGACTAATGCCTTAACGAAAGTTCAGAGAAACATAATTTTCAGTTTGGTTTCGTTACGTCTGGTGCTTCATGATTTTTTTTACCAACCCAAATGGCTAGTGAAAGCAAAATTCCACTAGCCAAAACAGAATTTTTACTAGACTTTGGCTAGTTGGCTACCGTTAGTCTCGAGCCCTGGCCTTTTTAATAGCGTTCCGCCCAGATTCTAAAAATAGAATTGGCGCGCAGCATCATGGGATTGAAATGCGTACAAACATTCAAGAACTATGCAGGTAGCTACGAAAAAACAGGTGCTACGAAGCACTGTTCTTGGGTACAACTCGATAATTATCCACAACATGTACAGGAATCGCAAAAACTGTTTCCAAGGTAGCCATTTTGAAATATTTGTCCGCATTTCGATCCCACAATGCAATGCTGCCAAATATGACGTCATCTGGGCGGAACGCTATTAGCCTTTTGAACACGACCAAACACTAAACTACAGAAATTTTCCTTTCCCAGCTTAAAGAGAGCGAAAACAGCTAAAAATACGAAGATAACCGATCGCTTCACGAAGATGTTTCTGAAATGACTCCGTGCTTAAATGGAAGGAATGGAAATAAGCTCTGATTGTGACGTCACTGTTGGACTGCACATTGCTAAACTTTAGCAAAAGTACAGTGGCGAATACTTGGTAAATTTTGGAGATTTCTCTGTTTTCAACAATTTTTTCACATTGAAAATTGCCGAGGAGCTGACATCTGTACAGTTGATTTATAGTTTTTGGTGACTTGGGTCGCAAGTTTCCACAAATCGCAAATATGCAAGCATTTCTTTTGAGAGCTGGGGTTGCATCTGTACTGGTTTCCGACGATTCCTTAAGGGTTTCTTTGTCTGACTGCAATAATTCGTCAAGCAAGTTTAATATGCAAATATATTTTAGATTTTATTCAAAAACTCATTAATAATTCATGAGCATATCAGCCAATCAAACGACGCAAATCGATCACGTGTATGAGCCTTTATACCTGGTAATCTACGGTCTGGTGGCGGCTTTGATTTCAGTCACAGGGGAGATCGGGTCTAAATGGGCAAACAATGCAATTATCGCTGAATTTTTAATGAGAATGATTTTAAAATGACCGTGATATTTATATTACGATCACACGTAATCTTTATATAAATATTACTGATATGGGAAGTAATTGTTCAGGATTCTTAGTGCAACAAATGGTGACTTTAATATTTTTGTGCAGTACTGTTTTACGAAATCTGGTCTTTCGCCATTCTATTTGGAATCTTCTCAACAAAATAAACAACCAACAGTTTAACAAGTGAGCCGTTATTTGAATGACACCAGCGCCCTCGTGTAAATTGCCAGGTAAGCGACTGTTCGCAGATGCAAGCTGCTAAATTCTACTCGTTCTCTACCTCTGAAAAAAAATTGTCAGCCGTTTTAGCTACCGTACCTGACAACTTTAGTATAGCATTTTTCAGCAGATGTTTTCCGTCACGTCGTCACGTGACGTCATTTTTGTTTTTCCGACGTTTCTTTGATATTTTTCCATCCAGAAACTTAAAATATCAAATATAACTGTAAAATCATCCCTTTAATATTAAAACATAATAAATACAAACAAGGACATACTTGTAAAGCGAGAAAAAGCAAAAAAGGCGATAAAACTATAATTTTGAAATTATTGACCGCCATCTTGGATCCGCCATCTTGGATTTCTTTTTTTTTTGTTTAAATTAAAAAAAAAAATATCTAAAAGAGAAAAGGATCAGAATGTATAAAACACGTATCAAACTAATGTCTATTATCCAAACAATGAACTTAGAAGCGTTATTAAATAAATAGTACAAAATGTTTGTCTATAAGTAAAAGAGAGCAAAAATTTACCTACCCCTCCCCCCAAATATTTGATGTTAAAAATTTTTGATGTCTTTCAAGAACTAGTCCCAAGAAAAAACTATTCTAACAAGAAAATGCACTATAAGTCAAAGAACAAGATCTTAAAATAAAAAATTCATCATATTTTAATATTTTGAAAACCTGTGTCAAAAACCGGTTGCCATGGCAACATGGTTAATCACACTGACATGTTATGGATACCAAAATGTCTCTAGATACATTCTAGGAAAAGTCAGAAAATTTCAGCCTCATAGCTATTTCGGTGTAAGAGTTATCATAATTTTACTGGAGGGGGTGCGAAACCTCCCCCCCCAGTCTGAATAGGGTTAAGGTAAAACAAATTACATTTTTCGATGGGAATTTATGTTGATATCAATTTGTGATTGACTTTTCTATGTGTTCTTGTTAGTTTTGGAGAAATGTTTATAAAACGTGCTCAAATTCAGTTGCATTGATAGTTTGAATTTCATCGATGACAACTCCTCGATGCGCTAATGGTACGCGTTTTGCTTTTAAACATAAAATAATGGATATTTGAATAAAATTTTTCAAAAAGGATTTTGTTGTCCATTTTTATGTGTTTGTTCATTCATTACATAGGTTGAAAAGCGATTTTATGTAAACAAAACAAGACTTGGATTTTATAGTTCTAACTTCACTCGCGTCGCCTTATGCAAAGATGTCTGTGTATTTTTTTGCAATTTAATTTCCCGTAATTTCCAAATCAGTTTCTCGGGCAATTTTTTGACACGCAACAGGTGTATTTTATTTGGAAATTAGTCATACTAGTTATTCTAGACCGAGAAAAAGTTGTTTTTGTGAGCTTTTGTACAGTCTAAATGTACTGCGCAGACGGTCACGTAATACTGTAATATTATTATTATTATTATTATTATTATTGTTTTTGAGAAATGCTAAAATTGAAAAAGTAGCCCAGTCTTCAATCTTAATTCTTGTGCTTCCGACCTTTCACCTTAGTTAAGCTTATCATCAGCTTTCTGTTCAGAGAGCTCCGCTGTTAGGCTAAGTCCATTTGTATATATTAATGTGTATCATAAGCCAAATCCGCTTAGCATCGAATAAAGAGATTTCTCAATGCTATTTTTGGCCCAGTTTTCTTCCACAAAAGGCGAAAGTTTTAATACCAATATGAAATGTTATCAGATGAGATGAGATTTCCCGCGCCGGAAAAAAACTTCAGTTGATTTCACAAAGTGGCTTTAGTATGATGTCAGTAAACGTAGTTCCCACCAATACATGAAAACCGGCGTTAAAAAGTGGTAAGTTAGTCTGTTAAAAAGACTATCCAGAGCTTGAACGTTACCCTCGAAAACTCAACGCACCGAAAACACATGAAAGTCGAGCCTACATTAAAAAGAAAGGTTTAATGAGCGAAAATAATGCCTCTTCACGTGCATTTTAGACAAATTTTAAAACAAATTGGAACAAAATTAATATATAATGAATCCTTTTTTCAAGTGACGTTTGCCTTGATGTTGCCGTCGTCGTTGCTTATTAGCTCCCTATTAGGTGAGGAATGACAGAAAAGCAAGGCCAACTAACTGAAAAAGTGAATGACCCCAAAAACGAATTCAAGCTAGGTCTAGTTTATAACCAGATGGAAAATTCTTACTCCAATTTTCTTCGTTTTGCAAACGCTGAACGGACAGATCCAGAGTTTCCTTGTAGTGTTGTTCCGCTCTTCGGCGGACATGGATGGTTAACAGTGCCGTAGCTTTATTTTTGGCCTAATTCTATTTCGCCTTCAATCGGCACTGCATCATTTTTGAGATCAAGTCTCCGAGGCTTAAAAGCTGAACCCAACGAACTCCTTGCAGAGAGATTTTGTTTAAAGCTGTCTTTTGTGAAATGGTCCGCACAAACGCGTGAATGTTTTGTCGGTTGAAATGATTCTCTTTTTATTCTTTTTAGTCGTCGGTGCTGTAGTTTATTGCAGTACAAAACACCATGGTTTTTCGCTAAAAATCAGCAATGACTGAACTTATAAATTGAACAGTTTTGAATTTTCCCGCAATTTTCCAGCTCGCCAACAGTGAAATCAGATACCGCAGCAAATCGCCTAAAAGATAAGAGGCCACTAATTGATAAGTTCCAAATGTTAAAGCAGTAGCATCTTGCTTTTGCTAGTATTTTCGATCCGTAGCTCCAGAATGTGGCAGTTCACATTTTATAATATAAAGTCATGTTGCAGTCACATGGATGAAAAACAAAAGATCCCAAAGACAATTAAAACAATACCGGCAATATCTACACCAGAACACAGTAGCTAACTACAGCAATGGTTGATTAAACGTCAGTAACACCAAGAAATACGTCACAAACGTTTATGACATTATTAAAGCATGATATGCTAGATACCTTTACAATTCTGAAGATGATCTTTGCTGTTATTGACGCAGTCATCAGTCATTGATCTACAGATATGGTAGACGGTTATGTTTGAACCATTTCTGCCGTCCTGTCGAGTGCTATTCTCATTAGGACCATTGTTAAAGTATCCCATTGCCTGCAAGTCAAATTCTCTTCAGCATCATCCCAACTTGCCGTGCAAAGTTTCTCCCAGGTTTCGTTCTTGAAAATTTCCATAGTTCCAAGGGATGGGATCTCCTCTGTACGAAAGCGCACTGGAAAAGCTAATTAAAGAAATACAATGAAATACATATCAACGAACTTTGTTTACAGCTGACCTTTTCGACCATCTTTTTTTAATTCATATTTAACTCTCGGACGTACAAGGGGGGGGGGGGGGGAGGAGGAGAGGGTGGATGCCACCCTCTCCCCCCGTCTTTTTTCTGTTTTTTTTTAAAGATCATTTCTTGTTAGCTCATGCCGCGTTCAGTTGCTGTTCGTTTATCCTTGAAACACCTTTTGGTAAAGTTTGGCGACAATCGGTAACGAGATATGACGTCATAAGTAGCATGAGGTCATGCCATTTTTGAATAAAAATGAGTTTTTTCACCTTTTTTGGAAAAAAAGCAACCAAAAGCAACAAAATGTTTAATTGTATCATATTTACAACTCTAGCAAAAAAAAATTTGCAATAACCGAATTTTCTGTCATTCGGTGGTCATTTTGGATAACGTCACGGACCCCCAACAGCGCCATAACCCATAATATTTACCTTATCTACCTTAGAGGTAACATATGTCGGAAATATTGTAACACCGCAAAAACCCAGGGGAGGGGTTGCAACCACCCCCCCCCCCCCCCTTGTACCACCGTACGGTGGGGGTATAACTTTGTTGTATGTGTGTTTTTATGTGATTTTAAAAGTATCTGTGTAGAAGGATGGTTGCATTATTTTAATTTGTTAATTGTCTATTAATTATACAGCCTGGGAAGGCAAAGAACTTCGTAATGATCTAAGCATAATGAATTCTTTTTTTATAGCGAAATTTAGTTATCTTCACTGACAGTTATTTTTGCTTATGGAATCCTCAAATAATGTTTCACAATTTCAAAATAGACATAAGAGACATATACCTTCATGGCAGCTTGAAGTGTTTCCACTCCCTCACAACTACTCTGTTTCCACTGCAAGGTTTACCGCCATATCTTGGTTTAGGATTCACGCATTCTCTTGTCCTGATTTGTATCCCACCGATTGCCTTTGTACACAGGCTCCATTCGCTCCAGTCACTCCAACCACCATGAACTTATAAAGAAAGAAAAAAAATAAACATGCTACGCAAAAGCTGATTATTCCCAAAGTGTGACCATTCCAATTATAATATATGCTTAGCATTGTTTCATGCGCTGGGATTTTTGTTTTGCTTATGAATAGTTTAAAAATTTTTTTTTCTCAGTCTCAATTTTAATTTTTGGCGTGAGTATCAAATAAGAAAAGTTCATTTATCACTTTAAAATGAAAGATCGAAAGATTTGTCCTCTTACTCGGGCAGTTGTTTGTATTGCATGATTCGTGACTGCGGTAAGCGGCTTCCTTGGCAATAAAGGAGGTGCGATGTTGGAGGAGGATTGGTACAGGTGCGGTTACGTGTTTGTGATCCACCGCCACATGTCACACTGCAGCTTCCCCATGAGTTCCAATCTGACCATCCGCCATCTGAACATGAGAGGACAAACAAGATAAAATGAAGCCCGATGTTGCCAAGGATTGTTCCTTACACTCAGTCCGCATGCGTGTATTTAACATTGTATAAGAAGAATGCTACCACAAAGAAATCAGCGCTTCCTTTGTGGCATGGTTTCTCAAACTCATTAAAATTCATGAAGAACATACAAAGAAATTAATGTTTAACCCTATTCAGACTGGGGAGGGGGGCTTTTCGAACACCCCCTCCAGTAAAATTGTAATAACTCTTACACCGAAATAGCTATGATGCTGAAATTTTCTGACTTTTCCTAGAATTTATCTAGGGACATTTTGGTATCCATAACATGTTAGTGTGATTAACCATGTTGCCATGGCAACCGGTTTTTGACACATACGTTTTCAAAATATTAAAATATGGTGATTTTTTTATTTTAAGATCTTGATCTTTGACTTATAGTGCATTTTCTTGTTAGAATAGTTTTTTTCTTGGGACTAGTTCTTGAAAGACGTCAAAAATTTTTAACATCAAATATTTGGGGGAGAGGTAGAGAAATGTTTGCTCACTTTTACTTATAGAAAAATGTTGTACTATTTATTAAATAACGCTTCTAAGTTCATTGTTTGGATAATAGACATTAGTTTGATACGTGTTTTATACATTCTGATCCTTTTCTCTTTTAGATATTTTTTAAATTTTAATTTAAACGAAAAATAGGAAATCCAAGATGGCGGATCCAAGATGGCGGACAAGAATTTCAAAATTATAGTTTTATCGCCTTTTTTTGCCTTTTCTCGCTTTACAAGTGCGTCCTTGTTTGTATTTATTCTGTTTTAATATTAAAAAGATGATTTTACAGTTATATTTGATATTTTAAGTATCTGGATGGAAAAATATCAAAGAAACGTCGGAAAAACAAACATGACATCATTGTGACGTCATAATTGGGTGTGGCAGGTCAAAACTGGGT